>OZ010674.1:66031148-66631148 GCA_963932185.1 Troglohyphantes excavatus | reverse complement strand
ATCGATTGTACTCAAAAATGAGTACATTTTACTTATTTTTAAGTACCTATATTTAACAGTGCAAAAACACACTGTGTCTTTTGTCTGTCTGTCAAATGTCTATCTGTCTGTCACATGTCTATCTGTCTGTCACATGTCTATCTGTCTGTCACATGTCTTTTTCAAAAATGAAACGTATGTATTCGGATAAGCATCCATTGTAATCAAAAATAGTACATTTTACTTATTTTTGAGTACCTATTTTTCACAGTGCAAAAACACACTGTGTCTTTTGTCTGTCTGTCAAATGTCTATCTGTCTGTCACATGTCTATCTGTCTGTCATATGTCTATCTGTCTGTCACATGTCTATCTGTCTGTCGCATGTCTTTTTCAAAAATGAAACATATGTATTCGGATAAGCATCGATTGTACTAAAAAATGAGTGCATTTTACTTATTTTTGATTACCTATTTTAAACAGTGCAAAAACACACTCAATTCAAATTTATAACCCTCCCCTCGTCTCAACATCCCGGTTAAAAATCATATTCCCAATAAATACCCCTAACAAAAACAACCATAAACCAAGTTTATAAAATCCGGACCTTAATACCCTTTTTAAGAGCAGAACCCTCCCCTATAAAACCCGGGAATTTGTATTCAACCCCAACACGGAAGCGAACCCAAGGAGATAGATGAACTTTAAAACCGGGCATTTTACGGAGATCCCCCGTCATTTACATGCAAGGGCACAGAGCTCCCTGGCTGGGAGCTCTCCCAAGGTAAAAGCTCGAATGCGCTGTTATTACGCGAAATCCCGATGTCGGGATCTTTTATGGCTTTCTTTTCTTCTTTTTAAAACCCGTTTTAAATCGGGTTGTGATACTCATCCCCCGGATTTAAAGGCGTGGTTAATGGCTTTCCCGTTTTAAATGAGGGAAACTGTCCCGGGTTCATAACGGAGGAGGTTCTGTTAGGGAAGGGGCGAGAGAAGTTATTTATTTTTGGTTGTGTTCAAGCTTCTTTGCCTGAAATAAATGTAGGGGCTGCTTTAATAGGTACACAGGTAAATCATACTTGTTAATTTCTAGCTGTTTGGCTCAGCGTTGTTGGGAAACCCATTAAGGAATATACATGTTTTTTAAAAATTAAATTACTCCCGTCGGGACACGAACCCACGACCTATTGTTCCGATGATCTGCCCTCTACCAATTAAACAATAAATGCAATATATATATATATATATATATATATATATATATATATATATATATATATATATATATATATATATATATATATATATATATATATATATATATATATATATATATATATATATATATATAACCCAGGCCCGTCGCACCGGGGGAAATTTATGCCGGAAGAAAATTAATACTGATGAAACCTATACCCTATTGCCTCTTTTAAGTTCATCTCGATTGTTATCTTTTTCTTAGGTCTTCTCGGTTTTTTTTTGTTCAGTTCTCTAAAAATTACAAAATCCTTGATTACTGGAATATTATATGCCTCTTCATAAAAATCTTTATAAAATATTTTATTTCATTCCTTAGTGCAGTAATTCTTGAATGTTGAGCAGGCAGATTGACCTATCTCCGGTGTAAACTGATGTGCTAGTTTCTTTGCAATGGCCTGACATTTATTTGGGCTTTAAGGTGGACTTTTCTTGACTCTTGCAATATCTTTAAAAAATGAGCTACAATGTTGATAGGCTTTCTTAGGAGAATCAACGGAAATTGGATTAGAAGGGCTTGGTTCATTTTAAGCGGTTGCGGAAATTCTTTTTTACCTGTATTTTTTTTATCTATTCCCTCTTCTTTGCTTTAAAAATCCCTTTGATCAACTTTCATTGTAATTTCCACGTTCTTATACCTTTCCTCTTGCTATCTAGATTAATTATCTTTAACTGCTTGAAATATTCCATTTGTTTTTTTCTTTCTCTAATCTCTATCTTTCATTTTGCTACTTTTTCCCCATTTACAGTTTAAATAAGAAAAGTATCATAAATTATAATATTTAAAAATAAGATCAATTATGATATTATTTTTAAATATTGTTACTGTGCATTTTGTAATCGTTGTTGTTCTACAAACACAGATATAGTTGTGACTTACTCTACGCTGTGACTTACACTACAGTTTTAATTTATTTAATATTCACTAAAAAGTTTTCTTCTTTTAAAAATCAAAACTACAGTCCGATAGAGATTAGTATAGAGGAGGAAATCACGGATTTTTTTTAATTGTGGCTCAATTTAAAAAAAAATAGAATAACTTTTGTTCTTTTTTTGTGACTTACACTACGCTTGAAAAATACATATTTCATTTTGTTCTAAATCAATAATTAAATCAAGATAAATTTTTATAAAGTAAGGAATTTGATTGTACATTAACTGTATTTCTAAAAACCCATACTCAAAATATTCAGAAAATGTAACTTATATTAGGAATCAAGGAGTAGAAATAATGCAAATATAAGCAAGTTTAGTTTCATTGCATAGCAACCATTTTGAATTTGCACCATTGTCACAAAATATGCGCAAAATTTATATTAATGCAAAATATAATAAATTCAATTATTTTTCTATATTATATAAAAATTTCAACTTTGTAAAAAATTATTTAAAATTCACTCTTAGGACACTTTTACGTGGAATTACCCATATATATATATATATATATATATATATATATATATATATATATATATATATATATATATATATATATATATATATATATATATATATATATATATATATATATATATATATATATATATATATATATATATATATATATATATATATATATATATATATATATATATATAAATGCGAAACAATGGTAATATTTTATATTTTGTAACCTATGAGGAGCATTTTAATTGGCTGATGAGTAAATATCGCTAAAACGTCGCCAAATGAACAAAAATGTCGCCATATTTAGTTTTTGGGCGTTTCTGATTGTTTTAGAATATTGTGAAATTTTGCATACTGATAAGATTTATTATACAAGAACAAAGAAAGCAATTTGAAAATATGCAATTTCTCACCGCGAACATTTAAAAAAATTACTATTTTTTTTACGGGACTTTAGTTTTAAACATGTTTATTTGTCCTAGAACACGGAAACATTATTTAGAGATAATTATCAATAACAATTACAGAATTTGTTCATCTTTAAATATCTGGGATTAACTTTCCGTGTGTAGAACGGGAATTTCAGCTGGTATTTTATAAGATGTTTCTTTATGCAATAATTTTAAATTTGAAGACGTGAGATCAAAAACCAAACACCTCCATTTTTTCCTGATTTACAATTACTAATATTAAGAAAATAAATCCTCTATAGATTGGTGCAAGAATCAGGCCTCTTCATTT
Organism: Troglohyphantes excavatus; assembly: GCA_963932185.1. NCBI lineage: Eukaryota > Metazoa > Arthropoda > Arachnida > Araneae > Linyphiidae > Troglohyphantes > Troglohyphantes excavatus. The sequence continues at coordinate 66,627,765 of OZ010674.1, read as the reverse complement.
GTATACGAAAACTACTATAATCAGTGATGAGTCAATTTTCATTTTGACCCCTGCGCAGAACTTGTATTTCAATATAAGTTTGCGAATATTTGTTTTCTCTCTTTTTATGGTATAAGGAATCACTCTGCTAAATTTCATTTCCCTGTGTATACAATAAGTACTATAATCAGTAATGACTTAATTTTCATTTTAACCCTGTGCGTAGAACGGGTATTCCAGCTAGATGTTTGCGAATAGGTTTTTTTTTCTATTTGAGGCATCGTAACGTATAGAAAAACGTATATATAACGTAATATAAACGTATATATAACGTAATATAAACGTATATATAACGTAATGTAAACGTATATATAACGTAATGTAAACGTATATATAACGTAATATAAACGTATATATAACGTAATATAAACATATATAAACGTAATATAAACGTATAATAACGTATATATAACGTAATATAAACGTATATGTAACGTATATTAACGTAATATAAACGTATATATAGCGTAATATAAACGTACATATAGCGTAATATAAACGTATATATAACGTAATATAAACGTATATATAACGTAATATAAACGTATATATAACGTATTTCAGGTAACGTATATATAACGTATTTGAGGTAACGTAACGTATCGTTTTTGAGGTATCGTATCTGAAATGCCTGTACCAATCGATAGAGGAACCATTTTGTCAAATTTCATTTTCCTAAGTATACTGGAAGTAGGAGAATGAGTGTAACAATTTCCCGTTAACTTTTTTTTAACGTTTTTTTTTCACCTATATCAGGTCCCTATTTTAAAGACGTTATATGCTGAAATCGAATATTTGCAATGGAAGTTTCTATTGTTCAATTCCAGTCCTTAAGAATAATTCGAAAAAAAATTCTGAACTTAATGCCGCACGTCACACTCAGGCGCCAACAGAACGACCAGTTCTTTGGTTCCCTGTTCTTTAAAATTAACGAGAACAGCATGATCTTGCGTTTAAAAAAAAACATGATATTTTTTTAACTTGATAGATTATGCTTTTAATAGCTTTTGATAGATTATGCTTTTAATAGCTTTTGATAGATTATGCTTTTGTTTTCCTATATGAGCAACAAAAAAAATATGGGGAAAAGAACATAAAGAGAAATAACTGTTCCGTAAAAAGAACGCAAAACGCAAAGTGTTCTTTGAGTGCAAAAGGTTAAAGCGCGGGAATTTAAAAGAGAACACTGGTTTTAAATTTGCCAACCGGAATACTAATTGCGTAGATACAACGACGAACCTTCTGTTGCCAAATAAGCGCCGTTGTACAAGAATACCCTTGTTGAATTTCAAAATGACGATTGATTATTCAATACTTGAAATTCTCATTTGATACTTATGCTTAAGAATCATATGTCGTAAGTACTGGTTTAGTGTTAGAATATGAATGTGTAAAAGAGTTGCGTGGATGGATATTGGATGTAAATTTGTACATAAATTTTAACACTGTAGAACTCGTGTTCACTGATCTTTAATTGTAACTTCTGGATTGGGCAAGGCATTTTGTTGACTTGAAGCCAATTGAAGTGGTAACAACTGTACCCCACTATCATCACTATCACAATATTTCGTGTGTTTTTCATGTTAAAATTAGCCGACATGTATTGCTTTTGGCTGAGTTTTTTCTATTTTCTTTTGAAATACATTTTAAATGAAATCTGTTATTATGATAGAAAATCATTTACAAGTCAGTCGAACTGGTTTAAAAAGCAAGAATAAAAACTGTTTGGCAATATAAAAAAATATTCTATAAGAAAAAAATATAATATTTGTATACGTTTAATATTCCTACAATGTCATGGTATTAAAAAACACCATTAAATCCTTTAAAAAAATATTGGGGCACATTATGTCTGCTTCCACATTGGCTTCAACGCGCCCATAAAGGAAACAAGTTTTGAGCAATGCAGAAGTCACAGTTAGAGTTCAGTTATCTAATAACAACCAATACCGCACCCCACTGTCCTTGCCACTGAACTTTAAATGTAACTGCTGGAAGGCTTAAACCTTATTTCCTCTATGGGCGCGTTGAAGCCAATTGAAAGCAGCCATGCTGTACCCCAATATTTTTTTAAAAGTGATTTAGTGGTGTTTTTATTACCATAGCATTGTAGAAATATTAAATTTATATTATATTTTCTTCTTATAGAATTAATTTTTATATTGCCAAACAAATAGTTTTTGCTCTTGCTTTTTATCTATTTCGACATTGACTTGCAAAAGACTTTCTATTTTAATAGCAGATTGCATTTAAAATGAGTTTAAAAAGAAAATAGAAAATAACTCAGCCAAAATCTATACAAGTTGGCGTATTTTAACATGAAAAATATACGAAATATTGCGGTAGCAAACAAAGTGGGGCACCTCGACATCGGCTTCAAATCAACAAAATGTCTTGCCCTATCCAGAAGTTACAGTTAGAGATCAGTGGCCCGTGCCCAATAAGCTCCAAAACTTCACCTACCTCAAATTTCTCAATCCGCTAACTTGATTTATCGCCCAAACATTCAGCCAAATGCATAGTAATGATAACTGAAGCCCTAACGAGGCAAAGAAAAAGTTAATCCATTTAGGGTTCGGCAGTGTGAAATCCGATCTTCTCCCGACATTTCGTTGCTCGAACGAAAGGTAGTCAGCAGATTTGGGCCATCTGTTCGCATTTCCATTGAATTAGGGGGGCACGCGATTTCGACATCAGGTCTACGCTAATGATTCTGGATGTTGTGATGTACAAAGTTTGGGGTTTGGAGTCAATTATTTTAATCGTAAATTGCCTTTTTATAGTCATCACTGTGGAATTGGAGTTTTCGATTTTTTGTTGTTGTTATTAAAATGTTGGGGAACGTCAATCAGTCTCAATTATTTGCAGTGGCGGCTCGTGCGCTGCAGCAAGTACAGCCGGGCTGCACCAGTGGCGACTCGTAAAATACAGCAAGTACAGCCGGGTTGCACCTAAATTCATTAGTGTATTTTAAAACTAAAATCAGATATTTTACTAATTTTCTTAAATGAAGATTAGAATTGAAAATGAAATTTCTACAGTAGTAAACAAAATCTCCGATAAATAACAAGTCTGTTACTGTAATGCACAATTCAGGAGGGGGGTAAACTTCATTCAATCAAAACTGCAGCCAAAAATCGAAATTCTAAATCGGCTGCATCGTTGCCATGGCAACCTCTACGTAATATGGAGATTCGATTCTCCACCATGCTAATACACGGCATTTGTGAGAAGGTACATCCGAAATGAATTTTCTTGTTTTAGCTGCACTTGAGATTCGATAAGCTGATTGGCTGAAACGAGAATTTACGAGAATATCACCAAACGGAAATGTTTTTCGTGATAAATTTTCTGTTATTTCAGGACCATTACGGCCCTGCTGTTGTTTCGTTATTTAAGTTAATATTAAAATTTACCGATTCGCATGTTTAAAAGAAAGGAGGATTGCTTTAATTTTCAAAAAATAAGTAAGTTTTTTCTATTTTTTTCGCATGTTATCATTTCGTAAAAATTGAAAGGAAACTTTGATATGAGTTGTAAATAATAAAGAATTTCCGGGAAAATAGGGGGGGGGAGGGGGATTCACATGATTTCGGCTGCACTTACATTTTCGACCACGGACCGCCACTGGGCTGCACCTAATTTTATTAGTGTATTTTAAAACTAAAATTATATATTTTACTAATTTTCTTAAATGAAGATTATAATTGGAAATAAAGATGACATTTCTACGGTAAGTAAAAAAAAAGTCTCCGAAAAATAGCAAACCTGTTCAGTAATGCACAAATTCAGGAGGGGGAAAAATTCCATTCAATCAAAGCAGCAGCCCTAAAGTGAAATTTGAAATCGGCTACATCGTTGCCATGACAACCTTACGTAAAATGACTTCCCCTACACGCTAAAATGGATGAAGTGACGATGTAAATGCAGCCAAAAATGATTATTTCAACTCTGCTGTACTTGGGATTTCGATGAAATGATTAGCTCGTGCGTGAATCGGCGGGGCGGGGTAGGGGGAAAAACGAGAATTTCGAAGAATCTCTCGAAACGGAAATAGTTTTCGATAAGTTTACACGTGTGTTGTTGTTTCTTTACTTAAATTAACATTAAAATTGACCGATTCGCAAGCTTAAAAGAAAGGAGGATTGATGTAATTTTCAAAAAATAAGAAGTGCTTTCTATTTTTTTACATGTTATCTTTCATAAAAAATAAAAAGAAACTTTGATTTGAGTTTGAGTAATAAATTTTAAAGAACGTCCGTTCATGGTATGGTTGTGGAAAGTGGGGGGAGTTACAAGATTTCGGATGCACGAACATTTTCGACCATGGGCCGCCACTGATTATTTGACGTGAAATGTCTTTAAAACCAGCTACATGGGTAGAAACATACTTTTAGGAAAACGTTTTTAGGATGATCCCTTCCGACACAATAAAATAGTACACAGGGCCGTCGCCAAGGGGGGGTAGTTAGTGGGGGTGGTCTCTATCTCTCCCACCCCTTTATAATTTTCCAAGTCTGCATACTTGGCATTTTACATATTCATTTTAAGAAAAATATTCGATATTTTTAGATAATTTGGCAATTTTGTTTAAAATATAAAGTTTTTTTTTGTAAAAAATTCGGCAATTACGGTTCTTTTTAGATAAATTTCAATATTGAAAAGCAATTGAAATGAAAGGTTGTGGTCTGAGAATCGAAAACGAGTTAAATTCACTCGAATGCCAGATTTGAAAAAAATACTGAACTTTTAGAATTTATTCGAATTCTCAGTCGGCAAATAGTTGCCCCCCCCCCACCTACCCCAATCGTATTCCTCTAGCGACGACCCCGATACACGATTGGCTAAACATTAGTCTCGTTTGATAGGAAATTTGGCTCCGATGCACGTAAAATGTCATTTTTGCGGGGCAATTATTATGTTTTGGGTAGAAAAGTAAGTAAATTATTGAATACAGGAATTGTTATTAATATATTACATAACTGTAATCGTCTTTAAAATCAATATTTTATTTAATATACGTATAATATATATCAGTAGATCAGTATCTTAAAATAAATCATTTACGAAATGTTCAAATGAAAGAGAAATTTGGATTAAGCATTTAGATAAGCGAATAAAATCTATTTACGCTTTTATTTCCACTATTTTTTTACCTTATATATTTTTTTGTAATATTACAAAATTTATTATTAAATAAAATACTATATAATATTTAAACATTATAAGTCTCTACGAACATAACTTTGTATATTATATTTATTTAAAAAAAATATCATATATAATAACTTTTTCATTTTTTTTTTCACATCAATGCCTCTTTAACACTTTTCGTTTCTACAATATAAAATGTTGCAATCCCATTTTAAATTTCTTAAAGTAAAAAAACATTAAATTGAAAAAAAAACATTAAATTTATATATTTGCAAACCTCAAGAGAACACATAAGAAAAAATACAAACAAAAACCAACGCATATCTAAACTAAAATCTCAAGGTAACCATTAAACATTCAGTAACTACATAACCAACTCCTCTGTGTCTCTAAAATAAGAGCCCACTACACATTTAAGGTATCAAAGAAACGCATAAAAACGCAGCGTTCCTTTGCCACTCGGCATCAGAATACAAATATAAAGATATGGCATCGCTTTTGTGCACTATATCCAATCCCACGCTCTAAATATAGTATTTCATACTCTATGAATAAAATGTCAAAAGCAATGGAAGTTTATTTTTCGCAGTGGAGCAAGGAATTCCGAGGTAATGGGGGTCCCGCGTGTATAAAAGTATTGGAGGAGGCACAGTTCACCACAAAATGGATAAAAATGATAATGTGTTGAAATTCTTTGGTTCTATTCATTTGGGATGGGATTCTTATCGTGGTAAAAAATAAATAATGGGTTGGTGGGCGACTGTATGTATGAGCAGGGCCTTCGTACCGGGGGAGGGGGAGAGGAGGTAGAACAACTCCCCCCCCCCCAATAATCTGAAATCCTAAAAGAAAAAAAAATTCTCGAATTGGGAAAATGTATACTGTTAAAAATAGATACTTAAAATAAGTAAAATGCACTCATTTTGATTACATTCGTTGCTTATCATAGCTCCGAATACATAAGTTTCGTTTTTGAAAAAGACATGTATTCAAAAATGAGTAAAATGAATAAAAGTAGCAGTTGATTGCCTAGGCAGGCTGCCTTCATAAATCACTTTCAATAAATTTTAATAATTAAAACCAGGACTTACAGGGAATCGAACCCAAACCGTCTACCTGATGTCGTACGCATTGAAGTCCAGGGCCTTATCCGTTGCACAGCTAGAGAAACGCGAAGAAGTTATAAACAGAAGTAATGTTAAAAAAGGCATAACAAAAGAATAGGAAGTAAGATAATTGAGTCGTAATAACTCAGTTTCCATTTAAGCAAACCACATCAAATAATGTTGAAAATCATCTTCTGAACAACTATTTTAAGTGTGTCAGGTCGATTTGTTAAGATGGCTTGAACAGAAGCTGATATCATCAATATTAAACCATACTGCTCATTTTTGATAAAGTACGATTACTTAAATTTGAGTACGTCATCACTCTTACGATGTAATTGTACTCAACGAAAAACGAGTACGTCCATGTAATTATTTTTAAGCACATTTTTTTACAGTAGAAAATTAATATTATAAGAAAAGGAAAGTTGGAGAAGGTGAGAAATTGCCCAACTCGTAAGAATACGTTTAAGTTAGACCTCAAAACGGATACTGCGTTGGAAAATGTGTGCAACAAATCAATGCTTGCGAGAGAACTGTTTAATATTACTAATATAAAAAAATATTAAAAATGTCCATAAGTTGGAACTGGGAATTTTCAAAACGTTAAGTTGGAAAATTTCTTGTTTCAACCCCCTCTCCCCCCCCCCCCCCCCCCCCCCGAAAAAAAAATATTTTTTGTGTGACGGCACTGTGTATGAGATAAGTAAAAAAATTGGGTAGGAGTAGATACAGACAGAACTGCACGTTAAAGTTAAATTCATCAATACTTTTGTGCCCCACGTTGTACAATTGTGAGACAAGGGATTGGGTAAATGGTCAACCTGAATCCTTTTTCTCCACGATGGTAGGTCATTTATCCCCAAAAGCTAATTTCGTCGTGGGGATATGTGGGACTTAGGTAAGGGCTAAACAAGGATTACCAAAATTTAAATTTGTTTTCTGAATTTATTTCATAATTAGGGAGTGATTTACTAATTTTAAAATTACAGTTTAAAAAAGGTACTTAAAAATGAGTACCTGAACATACTCGTTTTTCTTTGAGTACAATTGCATCGTCAATGACCGATGACGTTCTCAAATTTAAGTAATCGTATTTCCTGATAAATGAGCAGTTTATAATTGATAAATCTCAGCTTCTGTTCAAGCCATCTTTACAAAGGACCTGGCAGACTTAATTTAGTTGTTCGGAAGGAGGTTTTCCACATTATTTGATGTAAATTGCGTAAATGAAAACTGAGTTATTACAATTCAATTATCTTACTTTCTATTCACGTCGCCCTGGTAGTACAACGGATAAGGCCTAGACTGCGGTGCCTTAGGACATGGGTTCGATTCCCGGTAAGTCTTGTTTGTATTTGTTGATATTTATTGAAATAGATTTATGAAGGCAGCCTACATAGGCAAGCGACTGCCCTTTTTATTCATTTTTACTGATTATATTCATTTTTGAGTATATGTCTTTTTCAAAAATGAAACTTATTCAATGAAAGCTATGATAAACATCGGATGTGCTCAAAAATGAGTACATTTTAGTTATTTTTGAGTACCTATTTTTAGCGATGTTGTTAATGACCATGCATGTTAAAAATATTGGTAGCGATTTCATGAAAAATAAATTATAACTGTTGTTATTTCGAAGGTTTTTCTGCCAACGTACTCCTGTTTATTTAAATGAAAACTAATATATTTTTTTAAAAAAAATTGCATTGGACGAAAGAGAATTAAAAAAAAAATATGGTTACGTGATAACTTTTTTTTTTTTTTTGAGGGGAGGTTTTTTTAATTTTGTAATTTTTTTTATGGATCTGAAATCTGTAATTACGATGACAATTTGCAATTAGTAATTCGAAGAAAGAACGGAAACTAATTTTTAAATAAATCAATGCTAATGTAATATTAATTCCTGTTTCTTATCTATACTAACAAATTGCAATTGATCTTTAGTTGCTGGAGCTCATCACAGAAACCAATGATGCTATTTGGAAGTGACTCGGTAAAATATTAACCTTTTGCGGTCAAAGAACATGTTTGATATTTACGTTATTTTTATGGAATAACAGCATACCGTTCCTGTTCTTTTAAAAAAGGTATTCTTTAGTGGTTTTTTTTTACGTTTAGAATGAAAATTAATAAAAATAAAAGAGTTTTGCGTAAAGCTAAATATTATTCTCAATATGCACTGTTATAAATAAATATTCAAAAATAAGTAAAATGTACTCATTTTTAATTACATTCGATGCTTGTCATAACTCCGAATACATGAGTGTCATTTTTGAAAAAGACATGTACTCAAAAATGAGTGCAATGAGTAAAAATGAATAAAAAGAGCAGTTGCTTGCCTATGTAGCCTGTCTTAATAATCCACTTTTAATAAATATCAACAATTACAACTAAGACTTATTGGAATCGAACCCAGGTCTTCAGGCACCGCAGTTCAGTTCCTTATCCGTTGTACTACCAGAACTACGCGAAGAAATTATAAACAGAAGAAATTCCGTGGAAATAAAAGGCTAAAAAATTATATGTATGTACTATTCGTCTTCGTGATGTGCACCTGTGAGACGAAATTTTAAAATTCCGTTAGGTTTTTTTAAATCAGTTTATAACGGTTTTAGAGCCATTTAAAATATATATATTAAAGAAATATCAATATCGTCGAAATATTTTATAGATGCTTCTTTTGTTAACACTTTCAAATAAATTAAAAATAAATGTTTATTGTTTTAAATAATCGAAACACATATTTATTTAATATTTCCTTGCGCTCTTTTGTCATCAAAATTATTACAACTATTAGAAAGTGTTTTTTTTTACATAACACGATTAATTGCTTTTATTACGTATGAAATACGTAAAAAATTAAATAAATAAAAAATGAAATACGTAAAAAATTAAATAAATAAAAAATTAAATCCGTAAAAAAAATGAAATATATAAAAAATGAAATAAATAAAAAATGAAATAAATAAAAAATGAAATACGTAAAAAATGAAATAAATAAAAAATTAAATACGGAAAAAATTAAATAAATAAAAAATGAAATACGTAAAAACTAAAATAAATAAAAATTGAAATACGTAAAAATTGAAATAAATAAAAAATTAAATACGTAAAAAATGAAATAAATAAAAAATGAAATAAATAAAAAATGAAATAAATAAAAAATGAAATAAATAAAAAATGAAATAAATAAAAAATGAAATAAATAAAAAATGAAATAAATAAAAAATGAAATAAATAAAAAATGAAATACGTAAAAAAATTAAATAAATAAAAAAGGAAATACGTAAAAAATTTAAATTAAATAGGTTTAGTGGAATAGCACTCTAAAAGTAATATTGGTAATAATAAGAAAGTTAATATTTTTCGTAGAATGAGCCGAGTTTTCACCAGTTATTTAATCTCGCCAAATAACATTATAACTCTGGAACATCTCGCCAAATAAGATTACAAACTAGGAATGGTTACATTTTAATATGAAATCGCACTACTTAATGTAACTTCAGAGGCGAAAGTCTCAATTTCTATACGAGTTGCTAGAGGTTATTTTAAAACAAATATTTAATTTTTTTCTATATTATATCGGGTCTTTTTAAACTATGCGAAGAACGGGTGTTCTTAAAGTTAGTTTAGATAAAAAAAATTACGAATCGCATGCAGTTTTAATAATAATTACTGTGATGACCGATAAACTAAAAGTTACTATAACAAACAATAAAATATTAAATTTTTGCATACCTTTTCCCTTTCATCTGCAGGTTGCAGCGGCGCCAACTTCAGTTGGACTTTCTTATGAGACGGACGACACATGTCGACAACCCTTTCCCCAAAAATCGTCTGACAGGGCTAGAAATCGTCTGCAATAGAAGGGGTCGGAGGAAAGAGCCCGGACTGTTTGAAAGTTCTCAGAAGAGTGGGAGAGCGGTGGCCGGACTTGAATGTCTAGTTTGGCGATCGACGCGCTCCCTGGCGGCAATTGTGGAAAGATTCAATAAGAGACATAGTGAAGTTTTTCTCACTGAACTCAAATTGTAACTTCTGGAATGTTCATAACTAGTTCCTTCTATGGACGCAAATGAAGCCATACTGTAAGCAGCCATTATCTGCCCCAACTAATTTTTAAAAGTGATTTTGTGGGTTTTTTCGTTCTCAAACCATTATCGAAATGTTAAATATGTTTAGATATTTTATTTTTTATATATAGACAATTTGTACATCGCCAAATATATAGTTTTTCTTTTTGCTGCTTATCCACTTATTGTTGGTTATAATGGATTTAAAAGAATAGGCATTCAAAATGGGTTTCAATAGAAAGTTAAAAAAATAAATAATAACTAACAGCACTACAATTCGGCATATTTTAGCATGAACAATATCCGATATATAGAGGTAGAAATGGAAGTGGGATACAACTTTTTAATCAGTGGTTTTTCTGTGGATGTAAGACACTGAAAAGGTGTGCATGGAATGTTTTTACGTGAATAACTAAAGCGAATAAGTTGTTGAACAGTTTCATTAAATACATTGAGTTTGAAAATAAGAGACAACATTAATACTTTTTTTATTTGCCTCGTTGATTAATTTTAAGAGATAAATATGGATAAATTTAAAAAGATAAATATGGATTAATTTTAAAAAATAAATATGGGTTAATTTTAAAAGATGAATATTGATTCATTTTAAGATATAAATATGGATTAATTTTCAGAGATAAACATGGATTCATATTAAGAGATAAATATGAATTAATTTTAAAATATCCCCAAAAAAAATTGTAAATCAAAGATTTTTTTTTATTCATGACAAAATCTCGGATTTCTTTAAAATATCACTATTTGCGTTTCTACTACTGGGTAGTTTTCGGTTCTATTAACGTGAGTACTTTTTCAAAACCAGTACGAGTACAGCAATCATGGACGGCAATAACTTGCGCGACACAAAAAGTGTTGACTCCAAACTATAGGGATAAATGAATCTTGTAGTAGAAGTTAGGCCGCGTTTTAAAAAGTTGTCCAGTAATCCTCTATCTGTTCTTGTGTTTGTACTGCGTGGCGAGTAAAATTATTAAAAATGCTGACATAGACTGGCTTGCTTAACTGATGTAACTTTAGTTCTAATTGATGGAACATCACACGTGTATTCTAAAATTGAATAGAAAAAAGTTCTACAATTCAATTTTATTTAGTTGGAAGTTTGAACTACTTGTAAAAAAATTGTGTAGAGTGGAAAGTGACGATTGGTAGAAGATTTCACTATGAAGCCCAAATCACAATAAAGTTCAATTGCGGCATAAAAACTTAAACAGGTTGAAAGAGATGTTCAAAACGAACAAAATGATATCAAAAAGTCTAAACCTACGAAAAGTGTGGAGAGATCTAGAGCCCACCGAAAAAGGTACACTGGAAATAGGAAGTTTTCAGGTTTGCGCACACGAAACAAAACTTATGGTACAGTGCGGATTATGTGCCTTCCCGATTTTTTATAGTATATCTTTATCAATCTAATAGGCGAAAAATATACATTTTTAGTACTCACTCCATATAACCAAATTTAAATTTTATATATTTTATCGATTAATAGAATTTTATCTGGAATATGCACAAAAGTTCCCCAAAAATTCCAGTTTAAAAATCACCACTTACTGCAATGAAATAATTTAAATAAATTACAACTTTCTCACACAACCCACCACGCGACACACCGAAAAGGTTAACCGATGCCGATTTGCAACTAAATCCCCCAAACATCTCATCCCACCGCGAACTCCCATTGGCTGCCGAACCGAAACCGCGTCTCACAGAGCGATCCCATTGGACCGAACCTCATCTCAGGAGATATACACTAATGCATCGAGTGATCAAAGATTCCCTTTGAAGGAGAGTATTTTCTCTTTTAGCTGCTAATTAAACAAATCCCGGGCCTTTAATCTTTGCCTTCTTTACGCAAAGTAGTTGATTTCTCTGCGAAAATAAATGAAGTGTTGAGAAATTCGGAGAGGGAAAATATACATGGGCTTCTATTTGCAAAGAGCGGATGTTTATAAGGCTCTTTAAATCGACCTTTTCGATTTGGTAAAATGGGAGTATGTGTACAGAAATGTTTGTAACTGCTAGAAAAGGCTTTTAGTTTTAATGTTTGTTGAAATTAAAAATACTCGCAATTTGATGTGTCAAATTCCTGCTGTTTAAAAGGCACTTTGTATTTATAAATAATCGTTCAAGCAAACTAGTAATGGAAATTGCGTGAATTTTTTATTGATGTTTGTAGTAAAATGTTCTAGATTCAAATAAAATGTAGTAGTTTCGCCTTTAAAAATATTTATTTATCTTCAATTGCATTTTGTACACAAGTTATTTTAAAATACAAAAAGTTAGAAGGTCCAAACCTTCTTGGATACACTATTTTTTAAGATATACATACACACTTTGAACTGTTTTTATAATTTGGTACAGTAATACGAATTAAAACTCATTACTGAAAGTTTGAAAACTTTAAGAACATTTTTAAAGGAGATATTTATAATATAATGGATTGTACAAAATTAAAGCATAATTGAGATGATCACAATCTTTATATATAATTATCTTACGCGGTGATTGAAAAACACTGTTTTTCTCTACGTGGAATGGCAACAGTTAGTTTCTTTACCCAATTCTGTAGTGCCAGCATTTTTATTTTGGAATTATGTAAGCCATTTTGACGATTAACCCCTTCAGTTCATTGGTAAATAATTATTTTGAGATGATGCCAGCTTAAATTAGGAAGAATATAAGCCTTATTATAATAAAAAATAAAAGTTTTGAAAAACGCTTTTCTAAACTTTAAATCAGCGGCAAAACTGAGGTGGCGCCATCTGTTGGCAATTTTAAAAACTAGATTTCTATTAACTTCATTTTTATGAAGTATTAACTCTGTAAATCGGGGGTTGGCGGAGCGTTAACGGAGCAGGGGGCGGAGCCCCCTAGTATATTTTTAATATCCTCTTCTCTTGTAAGAATAATTATTTTAAATAATTGTATAATCAGAGCCGGATTTAGACTTAGTGTTCCCCTATGCTGCAGCCTATATAGCCTATGCCTAAATACGGTCCTGTGTATAGTACTTGTTTCTGAAACAATATGCAAATATTTAATAAGATTCATATCGTATTTTTATATTTCAAAACGCATGATAACCTCAAAAATAAAGAAATATTAAAAACAAAAAGAAACTAAATATTATTTATTATGATTTGAAATTTCATCCATATATTCAAATTACGATATATATGAGAATTAAGTCCCAGAGAAATTCATCACCGACTCCAACTTTAGAGAATATAGTCAAAGTATCAATTTCCCGCCGAAAGTATACAAAATTCCAAAAAAGACGAGAAAATTCCGCCGATCCATCAACATCCAAAATCACATCATATTTCCCAAATAAATTACTCTCCCCAAAACAATCCAAAACTCTGACACAAAGAAAGGGCTTTATTCTGCTCAGCCAACTCTTTCAACATAAAAATTCTCCTTCGAAATATTTACGGCAATAATCCATCACGAATTTAGAATAAGCGCCCGTAAACAGGGGAAAAGACTATAAATCACCGGTTGCTTCTAAAGACTATCGAATCCTTGACTATTCGATCGCAGGTCGAATTCGGTGGCGATTTCTAATCTTTTCATTGGCACTTGCTTCCGGGCTGAGGCAGAGTGGGGCAAGTCTGTTTACCGTGATCTATTGAAGGATTAGGGTGGGCAACGTAGGAAAGCTGGAGTTGGGGGTTTTTGATATGCAAAAAAGTTCCGAAACAATTTCCATGACGTTTATTCGCGGGAAAAGTGCGCGCCAACTAAATGAATGGAAAGTGACGTTTATAAATGAAATATAATATCGGCTTAGACGATGGTGACATTTTGTGACTAATCGCCAGGTAATAATCGATATTAATCGATACTTCCGATTAATAAATATATCCTATTAATCAATATTTCCGATTAATCAATATTTTCGATTAATTTATATTTTCGATTCGTCGATATTTCCGATTCATCGATATTTCCGATTAATCAATATTTCCGGTTAATCAATATTTCCGATTAATAGATTTTTCCAATTAATCGATATTTCTGCTTAATCAATTTTTTCCGATTGATCTATATTATCCTATTAATATTTCCGATTTATCAATATTTCCGAGTGCGTAATTAATTATATTTTTGATTAATCAATATTTCCGATTAATCGATATTTTCGATTAATAAATATTTCCAATAAATCGATATTTCTGATTAATCGATATTTCCGATTAATCTATATTTCCGATTAATCGATATTTTCGATTAATCAATATTTTCGATTAATAGATATTTCCGATTCATCGATATTTTCGATTCATCGATATTTTTGATTCATCGATATTTCCGATTAATCAATATTTCCAATTATCAATATTTCCGATTAATAGATTTTTCCAATTTTTATCTATATTATCCTATTAATATTTCTGATTTATCAATATTTCCAAGTGCGTAATTAATTATATTTTTGATTAATCGATATTTCCGATTAATCGATATTTTTGATTAATAAATATTTCCAATTAATCGATATTTCTGATTAATCCATATTTCCGATTAATCCATATTTCCTATTAATCGATATTTTTGATTAATCAATATTTTTGATTAATAGATATTTTCGATTAATTGATATTTCCGATTTATCGATATTTCCGATTGCGTAATTAATTATATTTCCGATTCATAGACATTTCCGATTAATCAATATTTTCGATTAATAAATATTTCCAATTAATCAATATTTCTGATTAATCGATATTACCGTTTAATCCATATTTCTGATTAATTGATATTTCCGATTAATCGATATTTTCGATTCATTGATATTTCTGATTAATCGATATTTCTGATATTAAAAATTTCAAAAATTAAAGTACAGTTTTAAACGGTGACCTACAGGGTAATGCCACCACACATTTTTTTAGGAGGGAAGGGTTGAAATAAGAAATTTCGCAACTTAAAGAATCAAAATTTTTAACTTGAACTATTCGAAATTTCCAACATAACGATTCGAAATTTTTCAACTTAACGGCATCGTGTCCCAGCTCAGGTGTTGTCCTCATTATCTGACCATGTTTCAAAAGTACGAGGCATTGTTCCCGGGTCTTTCCTTCGAGATAGGCCCTGAACCGTCGCAAATAACCCAATGTGCATCTCTAGTGCGACATTAATTAACGTAACCAAACTTAGCTATTCGAAATTCCTAACTCAACAGTGCTAAAAATTCTCAGTTCCAACTTATCGACCTTTTTTAAAAATGTTTATATATAAGGTAATATTAAACAGTGCTCTCAAAAGTAATGATTTGTTGCACGCATGTTCCAATGCAGTCTCCGTCCTGAGGGCAAAGAAACGGAAATATTTAATATTACAAGTTGGGCAATTTCTGATCTTCCCTCATCTGCAAATATTTTTTTTTTCAGGCATAAATTTTCCCAATTCGGGCATTTTTAAAACTGGAAATTCCCAACAACTTTTAAGGTTCGAAATTCACAACAACTTTTAAGGTTTCCAAATTAGTATCCCCCCCCCTTAATACGGGCTTCCTGAAGTCTTATAAAAATTCTAATTTCGATATGAAATGGATAACGAAACTTAAACTTATTTATATATGTGTACAGTAGCATTTCCTGCAGTTAATAAAGTATATATATGTATTTAAAGTGTAGCATGTTCATCTTGAAAAATACATATATATGTAAATTATAAAAATATATTTTGACTTGTAATTAAAGAAATGAAGAAATTCTGCGAATACTGTTTACTTAAAACATACTTTTGAATGAGTAAAGTTGTGAAAATATTTAACTGAGAAGATTATGCGTGAAGTAGATCTACACCGTTGAAATAATCAGATAAAAATATTTTTTAAATGAAATTTATATTAGCTACTACAGTTAAACCCCGATTTTACGTTTTTCAGGGGGACCAATAAAAAAAAACGTACGATGCGGTAAAACGTAAAAACGGGGTGCGCTGAAAATCAGCTTCCTAAAAGTTGAAAATAAAGATATAAATACTAAGTCACATTTACATGAAAATATTATACATTTTAACTTGCTTATCACATTTTTCAATCATTTTAATTTTACCAATCGCATCTTTTTTACAAAAAAATCAGTTATTTCCGATTGCTTTCGATTTTTTGTGTGTAATTCTAATAAGGCATTTTCGATTACTGACAAGGTTTGCAACTGTTTTTCTTGTGACTCGTGTCCAAGAAAATAGTTCCTCAATAAATTTAATCAATTCATTGCGGCATTAAAAGAGGGAATGGGTTCCGAGACCTCGTCACAAGTATCGTCATCCTCTTCTGACGAACATTCCATGATTTCAGCTATGGATTTAATAGCATCGATTTCAGAAGTCGTCACGTTCTCATCACATGTCACATATTCTTCAAAATTAATGGCAGGGTCAAAGCAATCAACAGGAACATCATCACAATCAATCGGAACATCACGGCCATCACTTGCATCGATATCTGTTCCTTTGAGTTTTTTCAGAAAGCCGCCTTCCGCAAATGAGTGCGAAACACAATTTTTTGTGACACTGTTCCAGGATGAAGAAATAAAATGCATTGCTTCCAAAACATTAATTTTTTGTTTCCACGCATCTTTTAAGTTGCCGTTGTCAATTTCGGATAGAATTCTTCTCACCAGTTGTTTTCGGTAAGCAACTTTAAAAGATCGTATAATCCCCAAGTCGCACGGTTGCAGCTTACTTGTACAATTGGGAGGGAAAAACTCGATCCGCACATTTTTCAATTTTAAGTCCATATGAGCAGTACATTGGTCAATAAAGAGAATGATCTTTCTATTTTCCAATC
Organism: Troglohyphantes excavatus; assembly: GCA_963932185.1. Taxonomy (NCBI): domain Eukaryota; kingdom Metazoa; phylum Arthropoda; class Arachnida; order Araneae; family Linyphiidae; genus Troglohyphantes; species Troglohyphantes excavatus. Next base: position 66,610,570 of record OZ010674.1, on the reverse strand, counting down.
GCATTTTTTTGTGGAGTTTTCGTAAAAAATCATTGAAAAGAGCTTGGGTCCTCCAAGCTTTTTTATTGGCTTCATAACATGTAGGAAAACTTTTCACGTTTTTGAAGCAACGTGGATTTTTAGATTTTCCTATAACTAAGGGTGTTAATTTTTCACTCGCATCAGAGTTACAGCACAGCAAAACAGTCAACCTCATCTTCGAAATTTTCCCACCAAAACATGCTTCTCCTTTTACAGAAGAGCCCCAGTTGCTCAGTTGGTAAGGCGTTCAGCTATTAATCAGAGGATTGGTGGTTCGAATCCGGGAAATGGACTTGACATAGAAAAGTAAAAAAGTAGTGATCTTGCGATCGGAGGGTTGCCAGCTTCACTACAAAAAATACTAGAAAGTCGTCCAGAATATCCAACAAATTATACTGGCGTGTATATGGGACTGGTGCACGATAAATCTGCTCGGGGTCCAAAGTCCCGACGTCTATTGAAAGCGTTGGGTGCCAGTTCAGGTGTTTCCTCGTCATCTGACCATGGTTCTAAAATAACGAGGTGCATGTATGAATGTGTGTATGAATGTGTATGTGTTCCCGGGTCTTTCCTTCGAGATTGACCCCGAACCGTCGCCAATAGCCCACTGTGCAGCTCTAGTGCGACGTTAATTAACAAACCAACCAACCAACCAACCTTTTACAGAAAAAGTTTTATCTGGCAGTAGATTGAAAAAGAGCCCAGTTTCATCTGCATTGAAAATGTCTTTTTCTTCATAGCCATCAATTAAAGATGGAAGAGTTTTGTTTTTCCAATCATCAATTGTTGTTACATCGACACTTGCAGATTCCCCACAAAGTGATCGGTGCACGAGATTGTAGCGTTTCTTTAAACGATCTATCCAGCCGTTAGAAGCGTTAAAATTGTTCAACTCAAGCTGAGCGGCAATTTCTAAAGCTTTTTCCCTCAGTATTGTGCCATTTATTGGAGCATTAGCGGCGCGAGCTTGTTTAAACCATTTAATCAATATGGTTTCAAGTTCATCATATGGCGAACTTTTCATAGTTTTTCTCTTCTTAGCATTGCCGCAACCCAAATTTTCATAGCTGGTCTCGATGGCGTCTTTCTGCTTCAAAATTGTTTGCAGTGTTGACACTGCTAATCCAAGAGACTTTGCCAGTTCCACCTTTGTTCCGTGAAATGCGTTGGCCTTTTCTATAATGTTGGCTTTTTCTGCAACCGAAAAGCTTTTGCGTTTTTTCGATGTCATTTTTACTGCGTCTGAACAAAACGAAATGATTGATATTCAGAAAGAGCGTAGGGACTCGCTCGCCTTTCGTAGTGGCTGCTAGTAGCGCCAAGACTAAACTAGATGCGCGCGCATCCAGTTTTGCTTTAGCGCTCCGCACTTGTGTCGTCACGTGACAGCTAAGGAATGCGGAAACCAGTGATCAAAACCTGTTTCAGGTGCCTTTGCGTCTGGAAACATGACTAGACGTTGGTTTTACAAGTGAAAGTGAAAGAATATTCGAAAAAAAAATGATACTTGGTCAAAAACGAAAAACGGTCAATCCGGGAAATTGCATAAATGAAAAACGTATAACCGGGGGGAAAAACACATTATCAATATAGAGATTGCATGGGACTTACAGAAAAAAACGTACAAAACGGGAAAAACGTAAAATGGGGGGACGTAAAATCGGGGTTTCACTGTATAAGGTTTTTAATGCATCACAGTACTCGTCGGTCTCGTAAAAAATGGTGTTTTTACGAACTTTAGTTGCATATCAGACTCATTTGAGTCTGATATGCAACAAAAGTTCGTAAGAACTCCATTTTTTTAATGAACTCCCAATTTCTAAATGATGAAATTTTCATAAGAACTTTAAAAAAAAACGAATACTTTGAACCATTTGGATCCCTTTTTTAATTTGTTTTATTTCATTTATTCACTTTTTGACGTGACACCTCTATTTAATCAGCTTTGGGATGTCAGGTACACCTTTTTACGCATTTGGGGTGATCTATTCTGACACTATAACTCCGTGTCAAGTAGCACGATTGACATAAATTTGTTCTGTTCGATGAAAAATACACACCGATGTCAAAAAAATCTTGAAATGAAGAAGAGTTACAAAGCAAAATGTGCACAGAGGTCCGCAACGTCAGAAGACACAACTTGTTAATCTCTTTCTCTTGGAAAGAAGTCAGTTGACAACCAATTCATATTTCTATAGTCTGTTGACTAGGCTTGGGCGATGATGACATTTTACCATCGCGATTAATCGCCAGTCAATAATCGATATTTTTCAATCAATCGAAATTTTCAAATACCTACTCAATATTTCCGATTTATCGATATGTCCAATAAATGAATGTTTTTCGATTACACCGTATTTTCGATTAATCGATATATTGATTAATCGATATATTGATTAATCGATACTTCTGATTAATCGATATATTGATTAACCGATACTTCTGATTAATCGATATATCTGATTAATTGATATTTCCCTTTAATCGGTATTTCCAATTATTCCTAAAATATCAATAGTTTCGATACATATTTCCATTAAATCGATATTTCCGAATCTTCGATATTTTCGGTACATCGATATTTTCGAACATCGATATTTTCGATACATCGATATTTTCGATACATCGATATTTTCGATACATCGATATTTTCGATACATCGATATTTTCGATACATTGATATTTTCGATACATCGATATTTTCAATACATCGATATTTTCGATACATCGATATTTTCGATACATCGATATTTTCGATACATCGATATTTTCGATACATCGATATTTTCGATACATCGATATTTTCGATACATCGATATTTTATGATTAGAATAAGACGTTTCGGGAGTGGATTGTTTTAAAATCGAGGAATAGAACAATTTTGTTTACCCTTTTTTTATTAAAAATATAGATACTTAGCCACTTTTCTTAACGCATTACTACTCTTACCTTTGTTGGAAAAAAAACATGCAAATTTTCTGTAGTTGACTTTTGGCATGCCGAGTGTTCTACCGGACGCGAGTTCTCCCGTTGTACCTTCGACTAATCGTCAAAACGATTAATCGTCTATTCTAAAATTACAAAATCGAAATCGCGATGATTTTTTTTACTTTCGGAATTTCGATATATACCGAAACATCGCCCAATCATACTGTTGGCATGACGCATACTATAATAATTACCTTTATTTTTTTTACTTTAATAAGCTTCTAAATAGTGCTTAAAATACTTGTTAGTTTATACAATAGCAGTTTATCCTTCTTGTGACATCATCTTCAGAGAATAAAAGTGCCAATAATATTCTAATTATACACATAGAAAACATCGACCTCTCTTCATTTAAGAAACGATACCATTACCGTAATGACCTCTCTAAATCAAGCCATTTTGCCAATAAAATGCAAATTCGCAGATTACTCCCGTGCTTTCCAAAGGCGATTTCCCTTCATTTGCATAATCGGAAAAGCAATAGAAACAGATTCGGAATGTATTTACACGCGTGGAAGAAGGACATTACAAGTACTACATATTTCCCTAATGCGTCTCTGTCAGCGTTATGTGTTTTAAATATTAAAACACGTCGGAAAAGACGAGACGCAATGTCGTTGATCAACCTATGTTTATCGCGCCACAGCATGCGATTGCCAATTTTTGCATATTTCAGCAATAAAGGTAATAAAAGATCCGTTTTCGGCAAATATAGTGGTAATAATGAATAGATATCGTTCTACGCAAAATCGTATATGAGATGTGAAATGGCATAATTATCTAGTTTCGGAGTTTACCATTTCGTTCGGGATATCTAATAATCGCCGGGAAAGTAAAGCTGTGAAATATTGTGGGATTTGAATTGATGAGATTAACTCACTGAACTATAACTGCAACTTCTGGATTGCTCAAAATTTGTTTGCGATATGGGCGCGGTGAAACCAATATGGAAGCAGCCATACTGTACTAATTTTATTTTAATTGAATTAGTGGTGTTTTTTAATACCATAGCATTGAAGAAATATTAAATGTATATAATATATTTTTTTCTTATAGTTTTCTTTTTGGTTTGGTTAATTAACGTCGTACTAGAACTACACAGTGGGCTATTGGATACGGTTCGGGGCGAATCTCGAAGGAAAGACCCGGGAACGATGCCTCGTATTTTTGAACCATGGTCAGATGACGAGGGCAACACCTGAGCTGGCACCCAACGTCTTTAATAGACGTCGAGACTTTGGACCCCGATCAGATGTATCGTGCACCAGTCGCGTATACACGCCGTTAATTTTTTGTGGATGTTCTGGACGACATTCTAGTATTTTTGTAGCGAAGTTGGCAACACTCCGATCACGATATCACTACTTTTTTTTTTATATTCTTAGTCTAGTCCGTCGCACAGGTTCGAACCGGGAACCCTCGGATTCCCAGCTGACCCTTTAATCCACTCGGATTTTCTTCTTATAGAATTAATTTTTATATTACCAAACAAATAGTTTTTGCTCTTGCTTTTTAACATCTTCGAATTTGACTTGCAAATGATTTCCTATTTGAATAGCAGGTTGCACTTCCAATGGATTTCAAAAGAAAATAGAAAAAAATAACTCAGAGAAAAGCAATACATGTCGGCTTATTTTAACATGAAAAAATTACGAAATATTGCAATTTCGATGAAAGTGGAGTACAGTTGTTACCCCTTTAATTGGCTTCAAGTCAACAAAATGTTTTGCCCAATCCCGAAGTTACAGTTAGAGATCAGTGGATTAAGTCTTCAATACAAGGGGAATCAAATTGTAGGCTAGACGAATTGGAAGTTTCTTACTAGAATGACATCACTTATTGTTAGGGACTTGCAATATTACGCATGAAAGACTCGAAAGAACTAACAAATGATCTATTCGACCAGATGATTTTGCTCATAGGAAGAAAAGGGTGACCAGAGGTTCGAGTGGTTGTTGGTTTATTTTATTTAACGTAATTGTACCGCTCGGGTTCATTCATCTTCAAGAATTCATCTCTAGTGAAAAGATTTATGAAAATTAGATAATAGATTTTTGCTGTGCAACATGTAAATATATTTATGTGTTAAGATGATCGCATCTTATTATACTCTATGAATGTATCCTGCTCCTTGGCAGGATTTAGAGGGAAAAAATGCAGAACGTAATAGGCGACGGCTCCTAAGAAGGATACGCAATCCCAGTCTTATTTTTCCAATTTCGTCCCAGCTCCAATTCGATTCGCCTTAGGAACAGCGCAAGATCTGCAGTGTTAATACCAGAACCACGTACGTCAATTTTTTAAAACTTTTACTGTAAAAGGTAAAGTTGTTGCTTTTAGATAGGCATTCGCATGCTATTCAAATACTGAATGTTCTAAACGGGATTATGCACATTTTTTTCAGAGGCCCATAACCCCGAGGCACCGTCATTGGTTAGCAACCAGAGGGTAGCGAGTTCGAGTACGACTGATACCAGAGACTTGACAACAAATGTTAAAATGCAGTGAACTTTTGATTCTAGGGTTACCAGATTCGCTGCGAAGTAACAATACGTCGTTCGAAATTACCTCCAATTTCTTCAGCGTGTTTACGGGACTGGTGCACGTTAAATCTGATCGGGGTCCAATGTTCTGGCGCCTATTGAGGTTGCGGCGGGTGCCAGCTTAAATGTTGTCCTCGTCACCTGACCATAGTTCAAAATTAACAGGCATTGTTCTCAAGAGACTAGAGCTGCACATTCGGCTACTGACGATGGTTCGGGGCCTATCCCTAAGAAAACACCTGGGAAAAATGCCTCCTATTTTTTTTAACCATGGTTAGATGACGAGAACAACACCTGAGCTGGCACCCAACGCAACCTCAATAGACATCAGGATATTTAATCCCGATGATATTTATCGTTCACCAGTCCCGTATACATGCCAGTATAATTTATTGGTTATTTTTAGACGACTTTCTAGTACTTTAGTAGCGAAGCTGGCCACCCTCCGATTACAAGATCACTAAATTTTTACTTTTCTTTGTCAAGTCTATAAGTCGGGATCGAACTCGCAAGCCTTTGATTAAGTACGTCTTTAACCGTCAGGGGGCCCAACAAATAAAAAAAAATTTTAAAAAAGCGGAATACCTCTCAGAAAATATCTTAAAAAAAAGTACGAAAGAAATATTTTTTTTCTAAAATACAGTTGCTCAATTAGAAAATATCATAACTCTTCAATGACAATACAATAAAACGAGCGCATAAATTACTACCAAGCTTACTTGCTGTCTGAATCATTAATCCATGTAACCTTCTTTCGTAGGGGGCGGACACCAATTTGTCAAATATTTAATCCGACCCGGAATCGTAAAATATATTTTATTTTTCGTTTCTTGCAGTAACTTTTTTATTTATGTTTTAATTAAGATATCCAGCGTGATATATAGAACAAATTTTTGTTCTTTTTTTTTCTAATTTCATACAAGATGGCGGAAATTATTCTTTTCCGTAAAAAGTGGAGTTGAGTTGTTTTCGAAGAAAAATAAACAGTTAAAAATAAAAAGAATATGGAATGAAAACAGACAGAATGAATTCCACTTCTTCTAAGACGCGGCAGCTGTTGCCAGGTGCCGCAACTGCGACGAACAAAGAAATATTCGGATAAATTTTCTTTCCCGCGCTTATTGACTTTGTTCTGTACACACGATTCTAGAATTCTGTTTCGTTTTCGTCGAGACAAACGACATTTCGCCGTAATTTATTTTTCATTCTGTAACCTTAACCTGCTGCTTACTATAGTTTGCTTTTTTGTGTTTTGCTTGTTCTGGTGACTTTGTCGGAGTGCTTTAATGTTTAGTTACAGAAAAGTTTGAGGCATAAAAAATTCCGTAAATGTGTTGTTTTTTCACCTTGGAAGTATTGTTCAGCGACAACTAACCTCTTAAGCTAACGCAAGTGTTCCTCGTTTCAGGTTTTTGGTGAAAATGCTGTGTTAAATCACACCAAGAAGTTTCGCTGTTTCTTTGTTTCAGATTTCGCAAAAAGTTGCTTTTGAAGGAAACTTTTGGATTCTAAAGTAGAGTATTTTTAAAATTCAGATACTTTATTCTGTTAGCAAGGTTTTAAAGATAGTACAATTATAATACCGCAAAGATAGTACAATAAAGTGAGTGACTTTAATTAACTAATAATTATACTTAATTGATTCACTTGAAACTTTTAAAAGTGATGAGATACCCATATTGGTTTAAGCTCAGTTGTTGTCCTCGTCATCTCCCCATGGTACAAAAATACGAGCATTGTTCCAGTGCCGTTACAAAAAAAATATTTTTGGGGGGGGGGGGGGGGGGGGGTTGTCCAGACCTCTATTGAGGTTGCGTCGGGTGTTGTCCTCGTCATCTGATCATTTTTTTTACATGAAGTTTCCCAACTTAACGATACGAAATTCCCAACTCAACAGTGCTGAAAAGTCCCAGTTCCAACTTATCGCCATTTTTTAAAAATCTTTTATATATATATTTTAGGTAATACTAAACAGTTTTCTCACAAGCATTGACTTGTTGTATTCATATTCCAATGCAATATCCGTTCTGAGGTCTAATTTTAATGTAATCTTACAAGTTGGGCGATTTCTAATATTCCCTAGCTTTCATTTATTAATAATATTAATTTTCTTCAGGCATAAATTTTCCCAACTTGGGGTTTTTAGAATTTGAAATTCCCAACCTTTCAGGGTTTCCAGATTATTGCCCCCCTCCCCCCGGTGCGACGGGCCTGCATTGTTCCCGGATGTTTCCTTGAAGGTAGACCCCGAACCGTCTCAAATTCCCACTGTGCAGCTCAATGCGATGATATTTCAACTATATTGATTTATATTAAAATAGGTTTTATTTATTTAAAAGGAAAAAACTTTTAAGTAATTAATATATAACTAATTACGGTGTATACGGGATTGGTGCACGATAAATTTGATCGGTGTCCAATGACCTGACCGCTATTGAGATTGCGTCGGGTGCCAGCTCGAGTGTTGTCCTCGTCATCTGTCCAGGATTCAAGAATACGAAGCATTGCCACCGGGTCTATTCTTCGAGGTAGATCCCGAACCACCGCCAATAGCCCATTGTGCAGCTCTAGTGCGGTACTAATTCAACTAGCCAACCAATGCTGGTTGGTTTGGTTAGTTAACGTTGTACTATAGCTGCACAGTGGACTATTGGCGACGGTTAGGAGTCTATCTCGAAAAAAAGACCCGGGAACGATGTTCCGTATTTTTGAAGCAAGGACAACACTGAGACTGTCCTAGATGACAAGGACAACTCCCGAGCTACCACCCAACGCAAACTCAATAGGCGTCTAGACATTGAACCCCGATCAGATTTATCGTACACCAGTCCATCAGAGGATTGCTAGTTCGAACCCGTGCGATGGACTTGACAAAGAACAAATACACAAGTAGTGATTTTGCGATCGGAGGATTGCCAGCTTCGCTACAAAATTACTAAATAGTCGTCCAGAACAAACAACAAATTATATTGGCGTGTATACGGGACTTGTGCACGATAAATCTGATCGGGGTCCAATGTCCTGACGCCTATTGAGGTTGCATCGGGTGCGAGCTCAGGTGTTGCCCTCGTCATCTGACCATAGTTCAAAAATATGATACATCGTTCCCGGGTCTTTCCTTCGAGATAGGATCCGAACCTTCGAGCATGAATGGCCAGTTGTAGAGAGAATATGACGTCATAATCGTGAGGCAAACATCTCAGACCAAATCGCTACAAACACGTGACTTCTTTTCAAAATTATGAATTAAAAAGTACTCGTGATTTACTGATGATTTGGGAAATGTGTAACAGTGAAATTTTATGAATGGAAATACGTCATTAGTCACGTGTTTGTAGCGATACATGTTGACCTCACTTTGATGTCAGCGGGATGATATCCCGATGTTTGCTCTACTATGAGGGACCCATGCTCGAAGGTCCGAACCGTCGCCAATAGCCCACTGTGCAGCTCTAGTGCGCTGTTATTTAACCAAACCAAACGTACACCAGTCCTGTATACAAGACAGTATAATTTGTTGAATGATTTGGACGACTGCCTAGTACTTTTATAGCGATGCTGGCAACCATCCGATCACAAGATCACTACACTTTTTTACTTTTCTTTATTAAGTCCACCATACAGGTTCGAACCAGCATTTCTCTGACTACCAGCTGAACGCCTTTACCCACTGGGCAACTGAAGCCCACCGACCTATGCATTTATATAATTTATCTCAATTTACTCCCCACTTTTTATCTTACTCCATCCGGGTTTTTTCTACGATTAAGTGGTTAGTGGGGTTAACAGTTTCTCAATTAACTCTAACCGATAGAAAGTTTAATACACTTTCTTATCAGTTCCCAACAGAACTTGGCCGAGAAAAAAACACTTTCAAGTTATCAGATCCTTGGAAAACCCAGGGTAAAAGATAAGGGAAAAAATGCTCTTTCTTTTGCCCTTTCTTCCAAAATAAGATTGAGGGTTTTTCTTTTATATATTAAAAAAAACTCATTCAAATGAATTGTTTTTCAGTCATCGCCCCAATTTCCTTTTGAGTAATTAATTTGGGTTCAGTTGACTGCTTAGGAATGAACTGGGAATTCTCGTGTAATTTTAGATAGCTTTAGAGGCTCGGAGTTTGTAAACTTCGTTAGCATTTTCCTCTGGCTTTCCAATTGCTTTTCGAATTATGGAATTTCTTAAATTCCATAATTTTAACTGCCAGCTTATTTGACATTCCTAAATTGCTATTTTGCAGAAGTTATTTATTTGCGTGAAAAGAATAATCAAGAATAAAAGCTTTTAAAGCTTTTTTAAGCTTTTTTGATGAATTTTAAATTTTATGCGGAAAATATTTATAACTGAATAAATTACAATTGATATATTTTGAACTTTGTATAGACATGAATGCCCCCTAATGTATTGTTTTATTTGTTGAGAAGTGATAGCTTAGTCAGCAATGTAAATATTATTTTAAACAAAAATGTCTAAAAATTAATGTTTTAAATTATACATCTATTAATATCTTTTTTTCTCGGCAGCTTTGTTTTTCGGTCACCTCAGAAGTCCTTTTATTTTACAGTTGGCCCCATGACCGATTGGTTTCGTAAGGTTTGGTTAATGAGCGTCGTGCTAGAGCTACACAGTGGCCGAAAAGTACAGCATTCGGCTACCAATAATATAATTGCGAATTCGAATCGGCATAAGAACTTACCAAATATTAAGCTATAATGATCTCGTGGTTGGAGAATTGTCAGATTGCTATACTAAATTACAAAAAATTTCTGAAATTATTCTCAACTTCCACCGGCGTGTGTACGGGAAAGGTGCACAATGATTACGGGTTAGTTTAATGTTTTGATGCCTAATAATGTTGCGTTGGGTGCCAGCTCAGATGTTGTTCTCGTCAACAATACGAGGCAAGTTTTCTCAGGTCTTACCTGAACCGTCGCCAATAGCCCACTGTGTAACTGTAATGTGACGCTAATTAACCAAGCAACCTAATATTTACATCCAGCTGTTTGGTCCTTCATTGCTGGGAACCCGTCAATGCCATTCACGAGCGACCAAGGTCAACACTCTACCGACTAAGCTGCAGGAGCTTGGCTACTTTCCCTCCGAGTTCGTTTCGTTCCTGATCCGTACGTTACGCATGTGCAGTTCTCCGTAACTACGGCTCTACGATTTCTATTGGATAGAAATTTTTAAATAATAATTAAAAAAATAACTAAAAATTTAAAATTCCCACGTGCACAATTTTAGGTTGAAGAGTACTTACGATTAAAATTTTACACATTTTCGTGCTTTAGAAGTAGGTGTTTTGAGTTCCATAGACAGACATATGGACAGACAGACTCTTTATTGTATTAGTGTAGATGTCCAATTTCTATTGGTCTCTGCTTAAATTTCATCGCCAAAAAGATTTATTTGTAATTTATTTTCAAGAATAAACAATTTTCACTTCAGCTGTGCAAAGTTTCTTAATAACAACCGAATAGATTTATACCAATAATTTTGCAGGACGTTTAATGGGATTTATGTTTTATTTATTTTTATTTTTTGTCCCATTAAAATAATTAATTGACATTTTTTAATAATTAATTGACAAATGTCAATAATAATTAATTGACAAATGTCAATAATAATTAATTGACAAATGTCAATAATAATTAATTGACAAATGTCAATAATAATTAATTGACAAATGTCAATAATAATTAATTGACAAATGTCAATAATAATTAATTGACATTTTAATCTGATATCGTCATAAAAAAGAACAAAAACGTTTACACACCAATTTAAGAAAATCGTTAGATTACAATATTTTTAACCGACTGAACCAAAAGTCCAAAATAAAACAGGCAGAAACTTTAAATCAAAACCACCAACGCGCGCCAAGTCGAGAGGTTATCAATTCGACCGTTATGTATTTTTTTTATGTATGTTCGCGCGGGATTTTGGTTCTACTTCAGATATTTGCAAAATTTTTTTTTTGGATAGGAGATGTTTCAATTGGGAGCAATTTGAAAAAAAATATCCGGCATTTAACTATCCGGTATTCTAAATTAACCGGACTATTTTAAGAACAATATTATCCGATTTTGAAAATTATTTTTTTGTTGGATAGAGAAAAATCCACTTAGGCAAAATCTGCAAAAAAAATAATCGGTTATCCGGCTGGTATATATCCGGAAATGTCGATTAACCGGAGTTTTTTTAAACAATTTATCCGATTTCATAATATTTTCATTGATTAACAGAAATTGTACAACAATGACATTTCGTTTAATCAGCATTTATTGGCATTGATACGGATTGTTTTACAATATATGTTGTTGAGCGCAAGTTGCTGCTTGAATTTCTGGGTGAATAATAATAGGGGGCGAAGCCCCTTGCTGATTTAAAAACTAAAAAGGGAAAAATAAAATAATCTTTTTAGAGAAAAAAAAACGACTTTAAGGAAAATGTGCTAAAAAGTAAAAAATAATTTTTAATTTTACGAATGAGTTGAAAAAAATTAATTATTGAATATCAATTTTATACTTAGTACAACTTTTTGAAGTGGGTGCCAATTTAAAAAATCATTCCTAAATTTTGGCGCCGATTTCAAAAAGTTGTAATAAGTATAAAATTTATATTCAATATTTAAATTTTTTCAACTCATTCGTAAAATTAAAAATAATTTTTTACTTTTTAGCGCTTTTTCCTTAATGTCGGTTTTCCTTTTTTCTAGAAAGATTATTTTATTAACCAAAGAATCTCAAAAGATGAAAAATAACTTGAAACATCGATATTCAACTTATTGCGCGAAAACAAAATTTCCATATATTTCATGTCAAATATACATACGTCTATCTAAGGTATAAATAATCAAATGATCTGATGTTTAAATTCATTTCAAGTCACCTCCCACGCAACTTTATGAAGTATAAACTTGCATAACTGCATCATGTCTGCTTATGTATCATTAGACTGTCTACAAGTTTCTTGACAGAAGCCCCTTTTCAGGCTAACATCTAACTCCTTAATTGACAAGCCAATTATCTAATTACATAATTATAGTGTTATCAATCTTATAATTAAATGTTATCAATAATTAAGTTGAGATCATTTATGGAGAAGTTGTACGATGGTCTCTTTAACACCGATCTAAGACTTTTCAAAAACAATATGGCGATCACCAACAAGGCCCATCTTTCGAATAACTGCAGTAATCTAAACAAGTTAATTGCATCTCACGCTTGGCGTGTTTCATTTTCGCCTAAACCAGCCAAGTGAAAAGATGCGCATAACTTAATTTAAGGAAGGGCATTGTTCTGCGTGCTTCCATACAATTTAGGGAAGAATACTTTTGGGGGGAAAATACTTTTTTGCAGCGACGAGATGTAAATTATTTCGATAAAATTGATAACAGCGCCACCTGCTGTATTAGCGACGCAACAAAGGAAAAATGGCGACGGTTTCTTGCCCCGCGTTGCCATCCAAGGTTGAGTAAAGTTCAGTAGCAGAATACGTTCTAGGGATTTCTTTTACAAAAGGGAATATTCAACCGAAAAGAAGGCGTTTCATTGAAAGTGTGGATTTAACAAAATAAAAAAGTAGAGGAGTATTCTCTGCTAAACCTTTTGTATTTGGGAGTTTGTAGAAGAATTTCATTTTGTGTTTTCTATCGACTTATGTTTCTTCAAAATTTTATTACATATTTTTATTAACCCGCTCAAGCGAATGTTACAATTGTAAAGTTGTGTTTACTACTTGGAGAACATATTGTTTTCTGTTTATACATTCTTTTTTATGTTAATTATATTTATTAAATGTAAAGAAATAGCTTGTAAGTGATACCCCAAATCTTTATATTTAAAAAATATTGTAAAATAGATTATTTTGATAATATTTAAAATTGGGTATTGCTGGAAAATTTGGAGATCCTTGAATGTGATACCACGTCCATGTACATCAGGTTTCTAACCGACTGAACAGCGCGCCAACAAAAACTCCAAAATAAAACCGCCAGAAATTTTAAATTAAAATCGCCAAATCGCGCGCCAAGTCGAGCGGTTATCAATTCGTCTGTTATGTTTTTTTTATGTATCTACACGCGGGATTTCGGTTCTACTTCAGATATTTCGACAATTGTTTTGTTGTTGGATAGGGGATGTTTCACTTGGGAGCATTTTGAAAACAATATCCGGTTATCCGGCATTTAACTATCCGAAATTCTCAATTAACCGTTTGAAAAAATAATATTGTCCGATTTAAAAAATTCTTTTTTTGTTGGATGAAGAAAAATCCACTTAGGCAAAATCTGTAAAAAAAATAATCGGTTATCTGGCTGTTATATTCCCGGAAATGTCGATTAACCGGAGTTTTTTTTAAACATTTTATCCATTTCAAAATGTTTTCATTGTTTAGCAGAAGTTGTTCAACAATGACATTTCGTTTACCTAGCATTTACTGCCATGGATAAGGATTGTTTTACGATATACATTGTTGAGACAAAATGTAAGTACAAGTTGTTACTTGAATTTCTTGGTAAATAATAGCAGGGGGCGAAGCCCCCTGCTAATTTAAAAAATAAAAAGGAAAAAATAAAATAATCTTTATAAAAAAAAATAAGGAAAACCGACTTTAAGAAAAATGCGCTAAAAAGTAAAAAATTATTTTTAATTTTACGAACGAGTTGGAAAAAATTAAATTATTTAATATTAATTTATACTTATTACAACTTTTTGAAGTTGGTGACAATTTACAAAATTCATACCTAAATTTTGGCGCTGTTTTATTTCTGTTACGGATTCATGCAAGCTCAAAATACTTTTTTTTTTAAATTTAATATAAATAGAAAACATTTAAAAAAACTTATCATGTTAACTTCTTTCATTTATGCAAATTATGGCAGTAATTTAATATTTTATATTTCAAACCACTACATAAATGAGTTAATTTAGTAATTAATTGAATGTGACCTTATCTGTTAACAACAATTTATTGCATAAACTCAAAAAATGGGTATTTTCATTTTGAATATTACGCATTTAATAATTTTCTGCTAACGAAACTAATATATTTCTTTTGATAAAAACTGCATAATGTAATTAACAGATGAAGTGATAACGCTAAATGAGTCCATAATTTAGTTTTCCCTTTATTTAATTAAAACTAATAAATGATAAAAGAGAATGAAAAATATACATCAAATATATATTTACATAAAATACATATTTAAATGAAATGACAATACACTATGTAAAGCATGACATTAATGCAATCAAACAAAATAAAATATTTTCAAGAACTTTTTTTTTCTCATATTTATGAATAATAACATCAGCCAACAACGATATAATGCTTAACAAAACATTTGCCAGAGTAAACTAAAGCATTTATCTTAGATTGCATTTGGTTTAAGCATCAACTGTTATATAGACTGCAGTGGGAAAAGCACACGCAATTAAATTACACAAATCCGTTCCCCAATACCCAGGTAAATGAGAATTTTATCTCATCTGCCGAAACAAACAATGCCTCTCATTTACTTCCCTGGCACCAAAAACAGACGCCACTGCGCATCCCATTATACTACATCCACAACATTTGTTTCAATGTTTCCGCTTCACTTCTGCCAAAAGAAACTCGCCAAACGGAAGAAAACAATCCCCAATCTTCCCTAATCAATTTCCCCCAAAAGGGAAATCAGAGACAAAGTATTTAAGCCGCGCCTCCGGATTGGCTGGTGAATCATCGAATCAACGCGTCTAATGAGAGGAATGAATTAGCCCCCCCCCCCCTTTCCACGAAAGATGGATGTTGCCACCGTCCCTACCGGAATTACTCACCCGCAACCGTTTAGGATGCGAATTTATAATTCCATTTTGGCATCACTGGGTTTGCATTCTATTCGCGGCGCCATTTTCATTCGATTCTGTGACGTGATTTATCATTTGGCTTTCGTGTTCGTTTGGGAGATGGGTGCCGACGATGGGTGAGGTTGTCATCGCTATCTGCTCGTTCTGATGACGCCCTTCTGTTTTCGTGCAGATCAGATTGTTCGTGCAGATAGCGAAGCCTGGGATTACTGTCGGGAAGAGTTGACGTGTGTGTGATTTGTGAGGTACAAGTCCTGTTGGTGGGATCGGGAGTTGCGTTTGGATTTTGCTCGTGAAAATTGAGATGGACGACCATTTAAAACTTGTTTTACTGTAAAATCCATTTTTGGTTTGGTTTTGTTAAATAACGTCGCCCTAGAGCTGCACAGTGGACTACTGGCGACGGTTCGGGGCCTTATCTCGAGGGTTTGGTTTGGTTAGTTAAGGTCGCACTAGAGCTGCACAGTGGGCTATTGGCGACGGTTCGGGGTCAATCTCGAAGGAAAGACACGGAAACACATACACATTCACACACACATTCATTCATACCTGCACCTCGTTATTTTAGAACCATGGTCAGATGACAAGGAAACACCTATACTGGCACACCTATATACCTATACACCTACACCTATCAATAGACGTCGGGAGCCCGATCAAATTTATCGTGCACCAGTCCCGTATACACGCCGTTAATTTTTGCGGATGTTCTGGACGACTTTTCTAGTATTTTTGTAGCGAAGCTGGCAACCCTCCGAGACGCTTCGTATTTTTGAACCAATGTCAATTGACGAGGAAACACCTGAACTGGCACCCAACCCCGTCAATAAACGTCGGTACTTTTAACCCCGATCAGATTTATCGTGCACCAGTCCCGTATACACGCCGATAATATTTATGGATGTTCTGAACGACATTCCTAGTATTTTGTAATGAAGCTGGCGACCCTCCGATCACAAGATCACTACTTTTTTACTTTTCTTAGTCAAGTCCGTCGCACAGGATCGAACCAGGAAACATCCGATTCCAGCTGACGCCTTTATCCTCTCCGCCACGGAGGCCTTGTAAAATCCCTGTTATAGTCTTTATCTATAGCAGTTGTTCCCAACCTTTAGATTACCTATTCGAACTAATAATATTAAAAAATAGTAACTAATAACATTATAAAAAAATACTCATTTACTAAATATATACTTACTATGTAAATGAATTTATAAATTAAAAAAAGTGTACAGTTTTAAACGTAATATCACTGTTAAAAATGGGTACATTAATAATAAGTAAAATATACTCATGTTAGAGTACATTCGATGTTTATCATAGGTCCGAAAACATACGTTTAATTTTTGAAAAAGACATGTACTCAAAATGAGTACAATGAATAAAAACAACAGTTGTTTGCATACATAGGCTGCCTTCACAAATCACTTTCAATAAATATCGACAATTGCAACCAATACTTACCGTGAATCGAATCCAGATTACCAAGTACCGCAGTCCAGTGCATTATCCGTTGTACTGCCAGGGTGACGTAAAGAAGTCATAAATAGAAGAAATATTAAAAAATGTGTACCAAAAGAATGGGAAATAAGATAATTGAGTTGTAATAACTCAGTTTCCATTGAAGCAATCGACATCAAATAATGAGGAAAACCATCTTCTAAACAACTATTTTAAGTTTGTCAAGTCGCTTTGTTAGGATGCCTTGAACAGAAGCTGAGATTACTAATATTAAATATCACTGCTCATTTTTGAGAAAGTGCGATTACTAAATTTGAGTTCGTCGTCTCTCATTTATTATGCAATTGTACTCAAAGAAACCGAGTAGGTTCAGGTACTCATTTTTAAGTACATTTTTTACAGTGTACATATGAGCCTCATTTACAGACGCCCTGAAATAAAGTATTTCTACTGAAACTCCCCAGTGCTGGCGTAAAAATATCCATATATATTGCTGGTGCGATTGACTGTCCCTGCTCCTTCCTAGGTGATATTAATTATTATAGTTATTAGCAGTTCTTTTCCTCTTTCACTAGCTAAAAATGTAATACGCTTTCATGAAAAGTAACACAGAAATTAAATATGACTGGCAGCTTCTCTTCCCGACAACATTGACGGAAGGAGGTGTTCTTTTGGTAACACTATTTTCCTCTTCACGATGGTAGGTCATTACAATTGCATCGCAAATGAACGAAGACGTACTCAAATTTAAGCAACCGTACTTTCGGAAAAATGAGCAGTGAGGTTTAATATTGCTAATCTCAGCTTCTGCTCAAGCCATTTTAACAAAGCGACCTCACACACTTTAAATAGCTGTTAAGAAGTGGTTGCTTAAATGGAAACTGAGTAATTACAGGTAAGATTCCAGGTAAGTCTAAGTTGTAATTATTGATATTTATTGAAAGTCATTTATGACAGCAGCCTATGTAGGAGTTAGTGCTCTTTTTATTACTTTTTACTCATTTTTGAGAACATGTCTTTTTTTTTAATGAAACATACGTATTCGGAGCTATGATAAGCATCGAATGTAATAAAAAATGAGTACATTATACTTATTTATGAATACCTATTTTTAACAGTGTACCCGTACCGATTTTAAAGACGTATTCACGTCAAATGAATATCCGGAAATATAATTTATTTACCTAATATTTTATGTAGCAATAAAAACCTAAAAAAATGCTTTTTAATATATTGAGGACTAATTAACGTTTTACATCGTTAATCTCTTGGTGAGAACCACTTTAAAACTCAATTTATCAACAGAAACTTAATGGATTTTTAAACGACTTTCGCCACACCAACCTTTAAGTCATAGAACAACATATGTAAATCATTTTGAAATATTGCTCTTGTAAATGTGCGGCAACAAAAAAAAATTAAGGGCATTTCCTCAGAACGCACTATTGGCTCGGTTTTCCTGTTAAAAGGTTAGTCATTTTCAATTTATCATTTTCTAATAATTCGTTGTGACAAACTTAATTTTGAAGAAAAAGAGGTATTATGAAATATTAAAAAAAAATTTGGAATTTTTTTTTGGGGGGGGCGGGAAAAAAAAGATTAATGTGCAAAACTTGCGGTGTTCGATTTTTCGAGATTTTGTTAATGGCCAAAGACAATTTCTCTCATTTTGAAAACTTTTTTTTTTAACTTGATGAATTGTCCCAAATACTTCGGCCATTTATCAATTTTACATAAAGTAAAAATATTTTCGCTTGAATAAAGTTTCATGATGACTTTCCGCTTGCGTATAATATATCAGTAATTTTGGACAGTGGATTTGAATTGTTCCTTCTTTGGCTGTGTAACTGAAGTTTTATGGTTGAAGTACCATGGATTCAGCATCCAAAACGAAAGCTGCTTGGCTACGAAATTCAATCGATTCACTTCTAAATGTAGAATTGTTTAAAAACAAGAAGGAATACAAGGCCGAAATCTTACCAGAACGACCTCAGGAAGCATTGTTGTACGTTAAAAATGTTACAGTTGGAATGTTTAAACTTTTTTTGAGACAACTGATAATTTTTTTTATCTTTCTCGTTCAAAAAATTCCGTCTTGTCAATAGACAGGAAAAATCTCGAAACCATCGTAAAGGTGTATCCACCCCATAGAACATAACGTCCTTCCAGAAGGACGTTGTGTATATTCTAGTGCTTATATTGTAGATGAGGGATTGGCTTAAAGATTCATGTGATATCCGAATTTTAATCGACATCAACCAGCTTTCGCTACGGCTACCAAATCCTTGATTTCTGAATTCAGACGACAAAATGTGGGTCTTAAATGAGAACACAAATCAGCATTCAACATTGTTTTATTATAAAATGTATTCGTATTTGAAAAATACGAAATAAGGTGTGACTGTGTTGGAACACGGCTAGAAGGGCGTAAGATAAGGAACGTAAGACGTAATTTCAGAAGACTAGCTCTTTCACTGTTAAAAATAGGTACTTTAAAATAAGTAAAATGTACTCATTTTTGATTACATTCGATTCTTATCATAGCTCCGAATCCATAAGTTTCATTTTTAAAAAGCACATGTACTCAGAAATTAGTAAAAATAGCAGTTGCTTGCCTACAAAGGCTGCCTTCAGGAATCACTTTCCATAAATTTCAACAATTGAAACCAGAACTTACAGGGAATCGAACCCAATCCTGATGTCGTCCGCACCGAAGTCCAGGGCCATATCCGTTGTACTACGATAGCTACGTGAAGAAGTTATATAAACAGAAGTAATGGTAAAAAGGCGTGGCAAAAAAGGAGAAGATGATTCAGTTATAATAAGTCAGTTTCTATTTAAGCAATCGACATCAAATATTGTGGAAAATCCTCTTCTGGACAAATATTTTAAGTTTGCCATATCGCTTTGTTAAGATGGCTTGAACAGAAGCTGAAATTAGCAATATTAAACCATGCTGATCATTTTTGAGAAAGTACGATTACTTAAATTTGAGTACATCATTGCTCATTTACGATACAATTGAATTCAAAGGAAAACGAGTACTTTCATGTGCTCATTTTTAAGCAAATTTTTTTTACAGTGTTTGTCCCGCATTTCCGGGGAACCAATTAAAGAAAGTTAATTTTTAAAAAAATGAGTCGCCTTAGTCAGAACTCAAACCTGCGAGCTATTGTTGTGAAGCCCAACGCGCTACCGACTATGCTACAAATATACGTTCTAACGCTGGTTCAAGTTCCGATAGTGGTAACTGAATTTTGTTTTAATGTATAAAGCCTTAACATATTTTTCTCAAAAAAGCGGGAGGGGGGGGGGGGGGGGAGAAACAGTTTTATATAAAATAAAGTGTCATTCTCAAAGTAATAAATGTTACACAGAAAATTTGAAAAATAATTTTTTTAATTGATTTTATAATGTTTTGTTAAATGAAAAATAAACCTAAGTTTTTTTTAAATCATTAGAAAAATATTTTTTTTTTATAAATGAAACAACTTCAAGCGCCCTACTTATTTCAATTACATACATATTCATGCGCATATATTAAAAGCATTCTACGAAGTTTATAAAGTTTCCCATGTCCAACGCGACCGAACATTTATTTTCGGAAAGAGATTTTCGAACCCAAAAATGAGTATGAATTATTTAGGCGGAGTTTTCCCGAATCCATTTATATAACAAGATAATCTTACTTTCTAATCTCATTACACTACATTCCTCACAGGATAAAGAAAATTCCGGAACAAAAAATGCTAGCAATCTTGTTCAGGCCAGAACAGAAAAATATTCCTCTTGACTATCCTCCTCGTAAACTTTACCTACTTATTTATTTTTTAATAGTTAAGCCTATAGTCAGGTATTACTATATCGATCGTAGGTTAATGTTATTTTTTCGACTCGTATACGCAAATGTTACATCGGCTTAGCTCGGCATTTACTTGTTTATTTTCATATATTAAACTATTTTTCCGTGAAGTAACTTATTTTTGTTTGGTTTTTATCAGCAACTACTAGTAGTAACTAAATGTTCTTATTTTTAAGAGGGCTTTTTTTATCACATGCATGTTATCTGATAAATGACTTGATAAAACCAGAAATTTTTTTACACAAGTTGGAATTAGTGTGTTTCCAGACTTTGATTACCTTGGGTAATATTATGGGTGGAAATGTACGAGATGTCAAAATAAGAAGTTTTTTAGGGTTTAATTTTAAATCAGCGAATAAATTTGTGAAAATAAATTTAAAAATACTGAGAATACATATATCTTAGTAGAGCTTATTTTATTATAAAATTCAAACTTTTTCATTTTTTGCATTCAAATCTTTTAAAAGCACCAGGATTGACCAATTCGCTGGCATATGAGTTTTCTTAACAGAATGAACAGCGCGGTAACCAAAACTTTAAAATAAAACCGCCAGAAACTTGAAATTAAAACCGCCAAATCGAGCGCCAAGGAAAGAGGTTACCAATTCGACTGTTATGTATTTTTTTTTTATGTATGTTGGCGCAAGATTTCGGTTCTAATTTTGATATTTAGACAACAAAAATTTGATACACAGGGGATGTATTACTCGGACACCTTTTGAAAAAAAATATCCGGTTATTCGGCATTTAACTATCAGGAACTCTCAATTAACCGGACCGTTTGAAAAAATAATATTGTCCGATTTCGAAAATTCTTCTTTTATGGATAAAGAAAAATCCACTTAAGAAAAATCTGCAAAAAAAAAAAAAATCGGTTTTCCGGGTGTAATATATCCGGAAATATTGATTAACCGGAGTTGTTTTTAAACAATTTATCCGATTTCAAAGTATTTTCATTGTTGAATAAATATTGTACATCAATGACATTTCGTTCACCCAGCATTTATTGGTATGGATAAGGATTGTTTTACAATATTCATTGTGCAGACAAAATGTGAGCACATGTTGTTACTTGAATTTCTTGGTGAATAATAGCTGGTAACGAAGCCCCCTGCTAAATTAAAAACTAAAAAGGGATAAATAAAATAATATTTAAACAAAAAAGAAAACCGCCTTTAAGGAATATGCGATAAAAAGTAAAAAAATAATTTTTAATTTTACGAACGAGTTGAAAAAAATTGAATTATTTAATATAAATTTTATACTTATTAACAACTTTTTGAAGTTGGTGACAATTTTCAAAAATCAGACCTAAATTTTGGCGCCGATTTCGAAAAGTTGTAATAAGTATAAAATTGATATTAAATAATAAATTTTTTTAACTCGTTCGTAAATATAATTTTTTTTCACTTTTTATCGCCTTTTCCTTAAAGTCGGTTTTCCTTTTTAATTTTTTTTTTTTAATCACGCCTTGTTTGTCCAAAAGGTTCCGTGATTTAAATGCAACTCATATCACAGACTACAATACACCTGCTGTGAATTGAATAAACTTCTTATAAACCATGCAATCTTAAAGTAAGCACATTCTGCATAGCTTTTAAGGCAACAAACTTATTTTGGCCTGATTTTTTCCTTGGAAGGCAACTTTTTATATGAGATACGGATATATTAGACTTGACTCTCCGTGATTTACATACAACTCACGGACGCAAGTCATAGAATTTTTTCGTTTGAAATTTCGAAGTATGTACATAAATTTGAATCATTTTAAAAGCAAATAAATATATTTTTTTTTAAATGTGGCACTTTGTGCACCATTCTTTACTGTTGTGACAGTGAATGGGTTATATAACTAAAGAGAAGTTATTATATAAGTCGCGTTGTACAAAAGAAAATATCATTGATACAGTTATTTATGCCACATAAAAACTTACCCCCAGATTTACAGTAAATTATACAGATCATTTTACAACAACAAGGTTTTCGCGCAAGATTTCTGTTCTAATTCAGATATTTGAAAAAAAAAATTGTTGGGTAGGAGATGTCTTACTTAGACATTTTTTGAAGAAAAAAAATATCCGGTTACCCGGCATTTAACTATCCGTAAATCTCAATTAAAAAGACGTTTGAAAAAAATATTATCCGATTTTAAAAATTCTTGTTTTGTTAAATAAAGAAAAATCCACTTTTGTAATTTTTAAAAAAGATACGGTTATCCGGCTGTTTTATATCAGGAAATATCGATTAACCAGACTTTTTTTAACGATTTCTTTGATTTTAAAATATTTTCATTGTTGAATAAAGATTGTAGCATTTATTAATTTGGATTTCTTTGTGAATAATGGCAGGGGACTTGTTAAATTAAAAACTATAAAGCGAAAAATGAAATAATCTTTTTTTAAAAAAGGAAAACCGAATTTAAGAAAAATACGCAATTTTTTTTTTTTTTTTAATATTACGAACAAGTGGAAAAAATTGAATTGCTTAATATCAATTTTATACTTATTACAACTTTTTGAAGTTGGTGCCAATTTACAAAAAACATACCGAAATTTTGGCGCCGATTTAAAAAAAATTGTAATAAGTATAAAACTGGTATTAAATAATTAATTTTTTTAAACTTGTTCTTAAAATTAAAAATTATTTTTTCACTTTTTGCCCATTTTTCTAAAAGTTTTTTTTTTCTTAAGATTATTTTATTTTTCGTTTTTTAGTTTTTAATGTAACAAGAGTCTTCGCCCCCTGCTATTATTCACCAAGAAATTCAAGTTAATAAATGCCGACTAGACAAAACTATCAAGTCGGCTTTTTTTTTATTTTAAAAAAGGTTATTTTAGCATTTGAATACATATTTGTAAATGTACATTTAAACTCCCAGCATGATATTCTAAAGTTTTATATTTCTTCCTAAAAAACACGCGACTAACTAACTACACTTAAACAATAAATTCATTGTTTAATATGATTGTTCAAATTTGACAAAAACTTCATTAATTGTGCTGCAATTAAACATCTCATTGAAAATGCCGGAAACATTTTGTCAGTTTTTCTTAAAGTTTCCACAAAGTGACGAATTGTTTTGTGATTTTTTACAATTCGTAATATTTTTTTTTGTTTTACGAAACATTTCATCGCAGTACATTTAAACGAAACTTTTGTCAAATTTAAGGAAGAATTTGTAACAACTCAGAGAAAGAATAACATTGTTAAATTGTAAAAGAAATAAATGTTCGAAAATAAACTTCATCACCAGTCTCACAAAAGACTTAAACTCGCTTTTCTTCTCTGCCTCGTAATATTTACCAGTCGTTAAAAAGGAAGCTTAAGAAAAATACGTTCTTTCGCTTCATTTTTCTTGGCGTTCTTTCCTCTTTCTTTGGCATTTCTTTTCCTAATGAACAGCAATTTGTACGCGTTCTCGTCCGTTGAAAAGAACCAGCAATAAAATCCCAGAATTCGAACTCATTTAAGAAGATTATAAAAACTTAAAAATGGCAACTGAACGTAGAAGTCGAATGCGTAGGGATTTTTCGGTTCCCAATTTGATTTGATATTTAAAATGAACAAAAAAATTCAACTGCAAAAAATAATACTAGAGAATATTTTGTCAATGTTATTAATCATAAATAATGCAGTCGTTAAATTTCAAATTTATATAAATGTTGACTTGAAACAACTTTAATAGCTATCTTTTGATAGAGTGCAACAGCAGGACCACCCTTAGTAAATGCAAAGGAAGCAAAGGGACCCTTGTACCAGATTTTAAGTTTTTTTTATAGATAAACTAGTTTTGTGCCATTCTTTTTATCAATAGTTGGGGAAAATGCGACGTATAAATTACTGGTAGCAATGGGATAACTATTTATTTTCTTCTTTTGCTTTTAAATTAATTTTTTCATTATTATTTTAAATATTTTTTGGTTAAAAATACTAGCAAAGTAATTTAGTTTAAATAAAATTAAATTATATATAAAAAAAATCGAAGTGGAAGAAGTCGGAGTAAGGCCAGAAGGGTTTTACGTAATATGTCATTTTAACAAACTGTATTGATAGGGATTGGTCGTCAACAAAATGAAAATAAACAATCTGTATCGTCTGATGCCGTGGTTCCGAACCCCGCCCCGTATTGCTTTGCTTTATCTAAAGCTTTTATATAGAGCGCCTATAATTTCCTATTAAACGTAGCCAAATTTATAATTTTTTTTGTAACGAAATTGTTCCCTTGTTAACGCTGGGCCTCACATAAAGCGTGGGACCCTGTGTGGAGGCACCTGTGACACACCCCTAAGGTCCGACTCGTTCAACAGATGTTAAACACCAGATTGTTTTGGTTGTTTAAAAAAGCGTCACTGTAGAGCTACATAAGAGGTTTTGGTGATGATTTGGGATCTATCCCGTAGGAAAGAACCGGGAACACTGTCTTGTCATTTTGAATTATGGTCAGATGACGAAAACAACACCTGAGCAGGCACCCCACGTTCCTGATTCTGACTTGAAAACTTTTGGACCATAACTGATTTAAAGCGCACCAGTTCTCTGTACACGTCGGATGTTTTTTGCGGACGAGTCAGAACAAAACTGCCAACCCGCCGATCTCTTCACTCTCAAAGTAGATATTCAATCCATCGATTATGAGTCGATTTCTCTACCATTGTGCCACCTCATATTTTGCTTAGTTTAACAAAACAAATAAATCTACCAGAGCACAAAATCACACAATAATCCTATCTAAACTTTTCTTCATTGCTCAGAATGAACTGGAATTAATTTAACCCCAACAAATCTCATTCTTGCGTTGATTCGATATTTAATACTTTTTTTTATTATAATAATCAGCTTATTTCGGATTCAAAATACGTTAACATCCTTAAAGTAATTACATACTAAACTAATTATGTACCAATTACGCGCCAAAATGACAGATTAGCGCGGCAAAAATAGTCCCCTCTAACAAGGACAAAAACAATTATTTCTCGGAAAAGCTCCTACCGGTTAAACGAGTTCCGATTAAACGAGTTTTCTGACTAACGAAGTCAATTTTCCGTTCTTCATTTTGCCCAGTTAACCACTTTCCGATTTTGACTCATTTCTATTTCCCCTGTTAATAACCTCCATTAACCGGTTCCAGCCGGATCCAGAGTCGTTCGATAATAGGGTGGGAATATTTCGTTATTTGGCTCTTTTAAAAGGAGATGATTAAATTTCGTTTCCCCCGGTCGCAAGTAAGAAATAATCACCTGTTTTAAGAAGCTTTAGTTTGATTAAATTGAGGAGTTATTGTCTTTTATGGGCTTTTCTTCAAGTTAATTGGTTCGAAATTTTGTCAAAATTCTCGTTTAGAAGTTTAAGTTCAGGTTCCAATGATGGATATTCCATGTCAATGTATATATCTATGTTTGACTTATTTGCACTGTATAAAAAAGGTACTTAAAAATGAGTACATGAGCGTACTCGTTTCCCTTTGAGTACAATTGCATCGTGATCGTTCTGGCATCTCCATTTTGAACATGTTGGGACTCCTCAGTCCGGCCCATGAGGTGCACCTCCAATGGATTCCATCCCACGTCGATATCTTTGGAAATGAGATTGTCGACGACTTGGCGAAGAGAGGCTCGGCGGAACTATTTCGCTCTGACTCCTCCCTCACATTTGATGAACTTTTTTCCATCAGGAAAATCAAGGACTTAAAGGAGTGGAGTGTCACCCCACCTCATCGATGATATAGGCGGGACAGCCCTGGTGGATCCATTGGCCTCTCTTGTGATAGAGCCGATCAGACGGCATTGTCCAGATTTGCTAGTGGCCACTTGCAAGGTTGTTTTTTTGAAAACGGCGTTAAGAAATTCCGGTATGCTCCAAGTGTGGAGTGGAGAGTGCGACCCCGGAACACATTATGTCTTGTCTTCGGCTCACCAGGGACTTTTTTGAGACGGATCCTTTGCAGGCCCTGGATTTTTTGAGGGTGTGGGAACTCATGGAGGCTGTCTAGCTGCCGCTAGCCAGCGAAGGACTAGTAACAACAACAATTGCATCGTAAATGAGCGATGAGCGATAATATTGCTAACCTCAGCTTGTGTTTAAGCTATCTTAACAAAGCGATATGGTAAACTTAAAATATTTGTTCGGAATATGGTTTTCCGCATTATTTGATGCCGATTGCTTAAAATCGAAACTTAGTTATTTGTTGATCTTTAAAAATGACACGCATCACATATTCACTACAACGCCTTCTGATAAAACTATTTATAGATATTTTCAAGTGTTTCTGTCATCGGAACGTCAATGCACAACTTTCCTTGTAAATGGCGAAAGAAGTTATCTATTGCGGAACTTATTGAAATTGGATTACTTGGAAAGGAGCATTGTGAAAAAAATTACTTAAAAGGAGTACCTGAAGATACTCGTTTTTCTTTGAGTTACAATTGCATCGTCGAGCGACGACGTACTCAAATTTAAGTAATCGGACTTTCTCTAAAAATGAGCAGTGTGATTTGATATTGCTAATCTCAGATTCTGTTCAAGCCATCTTAACAAAGCGACCTGACACACTTAAAATAGTTGTATAGAAGAAGGTTTTCCACATTATTTGATGTCGATTGGTGAAATGGAAACTGAGTTATTACGACTCAATTATCTTACTTCTCATTCTTTTGACGCACGTTTTTGACATTTCTTTTGTTTATAACTTCTTGACGTCTCCCTGGTGGTACAACGGGTAAGGAAATGGACTGTAGTATCTTAGGATCCGGGTTCAATTCTCGGTAAGTCTTGGTTGTAATTGTTGATATTTATAGAAAGCGATTTATGGAGGCAGCCTATATAGGCTATCATCTGCTCTCTTTTTATTCATTGTGCTTATTGTTGAGCACATGTCTGTTTCAAAATTGAAATTATTTTATTCGAAGCCATGATAAGCATCGAATGTACTAAAAAATGAGTACATTTTATTTATTTTCAAGTACCTTTTTTTAATAGTGTAAGAATCCCATTTTTTTTAAACCTGTAGGGATCCAATTACTCTGTGAGATTAGTCACTCTGCTCTTTAAAACATGAAAACCCATCCTAAATTCTTTTATTTATGTATTTATAGACTTTTCATTTTCTTAGAGTGTCTAACATTTAACAGTCTCTGAGTTCAGCTTATTTTTAATACAGTTTTCTGGAAGAAGAAAAAAGTTCTCTGTTCGTAAATGTAACATAAGAAATAAAGATCAGAGCGAATTCTTTTAAAAATAAGAGACTTACGGGAACTCAATTCTTTTACTCTAGAGGGAGAGGATTTTAGACTATTCAAGCAAGTCGTATTTTACAGTAAAATTTTTAGTGAACTGATCAATAGAAATGGTTGAAAAATCCGGACATTCTTTTTGGTGTGGATAAAGTAATATATTTCTTTCAAAATATTTCGCAGGTATTTTTCTATTAAATATACCTAATAATGTGTTTTATAAATATACCTGATAATGTGTTATAGTAAATATACCTGATAATGTGTACTAGTAAATATACCTGATAATGTGTACTAGAAAATATACCTAATAATACTAGTACACATTATCATGGAAACACAATTTGTTATAGTAAATATACCTGATAATGTGTACTAGTAAATATACCTGATAATGTGTACTAGAAAATATACCTAATAATACTAGTACACATTATCATGGAAACACAATTTGTTATTGTAAATATACCTGATAATGTGTACTAGAAAATATACCTAAAAATACTAGTACACATTATCATGGAAACACAATGTGTTATAGTAAATATACCTGATAATGAGTACTAGTAAATATACCTGATAATGTGTACTAGTAAATATACCTGATAATGTGTACTAGTAAATATACCTGATAATGTGTACTAGAAAATATACCTAATAATACTAGTACACATTATCATGGAAACACAATGTGTTATAGTAAATGTACCTGATAATGTGTTATAGTAAATATACCTGATAATGTGTTATAGTAAATATACCAGAAAATGTGTAATATCTGTGACTTGGAACAAGAATGACCCAAATCATAAATGTGAATTTTGAGGAAAATGGCTTTAAAGTTTGGGGTTCAACCCAGTTGCAAAGTTACCGAAATCACGGAATTGTTTGGTATGTACTTCGAGCATGAATCCCTCAAAGTAGAGAAATCATAAGGTTATAATCTCGCTAACATCACAGTTAGACCAACATGTATGGCCTCAGACACGTGGTTTATTACGTCATCCATTCATAATTTTCTTCTAGTTCATTCATAAGAATATCCTGTACTTCATGAAGTAACACATTTGCTATTATTTCCAAATCACAAGTCAATCGCGAACGTTTTTTCATTCATAAATTTTGAAAGGAAGTCACGTGTCTGGTGCCATCAGGTCTGAGATGTTTGCATCACGATGATGACGTCATATTCGCTTACAGGGTTAGAGAACCCGTTTCCAGAAGAAGTTTTCATTTCATTCAGAATTTTAAAATTAATATATTCCGAATTTTTTTTTCAGTTGATAAAATTTATATTGGCTGACACTCCTTCTTGCTCCAAGTCACTGATATATACTTCAATAAAATGATATACCTTATTTTTTTTGTTGGGAATTTTTAAATAATGAATAAAATTGAGAAAGAAATACGTCAGCAAATATACTTTAATGTCATGCCATTATCAAAGTATATTTTTTTCATTTTGAAGACATAGAAAAAAATCCCCGTGAACCACAAAGTATCACATGGGGCTTACAGATGTACATTTAAAGATCTAATACATAGAACTGTGCGGTAATATACTGTTAAAAAAAGGTACTCAAAAATATGTAAAATGTAATTTAATTTGAGTACTTTCGATGCTTATCATTGCTCCGAATAAATAAGTTCCATTTTTAAAAAACACATGTACTCAAAAATGAGGAAAAATGAATATAAAGAGCAATTGCTTGCCTACATAGGCAGTCTTTATAAATCACTTTCAATAAATATCAACAATTACAACCAAAACATACCGGGAATCGAACCCATATCCTCAGGAACAGCAGTCCACTGCCTTATCCATTGTAGAACCAAGTTTTAAACAGAATAAATATTAAAATAGTGTGCCAAAAGAATGGAAAGTTAGATAATTGAGTTATAATAACTCAGTTTCAATTTAAACAATCAACATAAAAAAATGTGGAAAACTCATTAAAAATCGTCATTAACTCATTAAAAACATAGATAGAGTTCTAGAATTTTGAAAACATATTTAGATTATTCCAAACTATAATTTTAGCAAATAAAAAAAAATCATGAATGTTACAATTTTTTGGGTATTGTGTCAAAATTAAGATCCAAATATAAAGAAGGTTTTTTAATAAATTCGGTTGATTACTTCAGTTCAGTTTCTACATTCACTTAATTTTGTAAAAAAAAAACTGTAATGTCTAAAGTCATCTCACTGCTAAATTCACCTCTATCCGTCCGTATTAACAGCAATCACAAAAATTGCATAACACATTTACAAATGTGAAAAAGTACGTTTATGAAACAAAACTTAAAATCCTGATCTAGATCACTGGCATTAAAAGTAACGCAGGAAGCAGAGATGTTTGCCAAGTTTAAGTTAATGGTGTTCGTGTGATAATCTACTCAATTTAGACCTTGTAAAAAGAGCAATTCAAATGTAGAAATGTTGGGATGATTTACTGGGGATGTTTTTACGCTCGGTGAAAATTGTCTTATTCGTTAAAACCGTTTTGTTTAGCATATTTTAACACGCGTTGTTGTCGCTGCTTTTAAGGGAATTTGAACAAAAAGAATAAACATCTCTGCATAAACAGTGGATTTATTTCTGAAAAGTATAAATCTTCTGAATAAAACTAACATCAAACAAATTAGCACGTATTCGTAAATTATTCCGTATATATATTTTTAAGTTTAAATATAAATGAACACAATAAAGAACAATAAAACGTACAGACAACTGAACATTAAGCATTTGTAAATGAAGACGAATAAGATATTTAAAGGTATTTTTTTTTAAATATATCTGATATGCAGAGCGTCATACAAATTTAAATTATTTTTCGTTTGAAAAGCCTCTGTAATAGGTTATTATTTTTATGAATTTTTAATTTATGTATTTTAAATTTATTCAATTTTATTAAAAATAAATTATTTATCTTAAGTTATTATGTATTCAAAATAAAAATGTTTGTTATTCTCTGCTAATTTCAGAAAGTTAGTTCATTAAATAATAAAGCAAATTCTAACTTTCGATCCATTTTGGAAATATCATATAAAATTGCTCAATTCTAACCATAATGTAGGGCTTCCATTTGAACAGCCATTTTTAATGTTTGATTGCGAAGTTAACTTTGTTTTTGCTTTCTTGTGTAGTCAATAACTTTTATACTGAATTTAGAATCGTATTTGTAGATGTCAAATTTTATTCCAAATAGTCTCATTAATCATTTAATTGGCAGGCCTCCGTGGTCGAGGGGATAAAGGCGTCAGCTGGAAATCAAAGGGTTTATGGTTCGATCTTGTGCGACGGACTTGACTAAGAAAAGTAAAAAAGTAGTAATCTTGTGGTTGCCAGCTTCACTACAAATATTAGGAATGTCGTACAGAACATCCACAAAAATTATCGACGTGTATACGGGAATGGTGCACGATAAATCTGATCGGGGTCTAAAGTCCATGGATCAAAATTACCAAATTTGACTATGGATAAAAATTACGAGGCTGTGTTCCCGGGTCTTTCCTTCGGGTCCGAACTGCGACCAATAGCCCATTGTATAGCTATACACTGTAAAAAGAAGTTGCTTAAAATTGAGCTCATGAACGTCCTCGTTTTTCTTTGAGTACAATTGCATCGTCAATAAACGATGACGTACTCAAATTTTAGTAGTTGTACTTTCGTATAAAATGAGCAGTGTCATTTAATATCGTAATTCTCAGCTTGTGTTCCAGCCCTCTTAACAAAGCGATCTGACAAACTTGAAATATTTGTTCAGGCGATGGTTTCCCACATTGTTTGATGATCGGATTGTTTAAACAAAATGATGTCGATTGCTTAAACAAAAACTGAGTTATTACAACTCAATTATCTTACTTAGCATTCTTTCAGCACAACATTTTAACATTACGTCTCTTTAGAACTCCACCTGGTAGTTTAACGGATCAGGCTCTGAAAAGCGGTGCCTGCAGATCTGGGTTCGATGCCCGATAAGTCTTAGTTGTAATTGCCAATATTTATTGAAAATTATTTATAAAGGCAGGCTTGCATCTGCTCTTTTAATTCATTTTTACCCATTGTACTCATTTTTAAGTACATGTCTTTTCAAAATTGAATCTTATGTATTCAGAGCCATGATAAGCGTCAAGTGCATTTAAAAATGAGTAAATTTTACTTATTTTTGAATACCGTTAACTAAACCAAATCAGACTAATTTTTTTGTCGATCGAAATGGTTTTTAATTTAGGTGAAAATGCAATAAAACTCTTCTCTATGCTTACTGATGATAGATACTATGACAAAGAACAATAGATTCTCCTGGGGAAAAAAGGATTTTAAACAACTTTAAAGGCTGATCCAATAATCTGCTCATCCTGAAATAGAGAGAAAAAAAAAACTATATCTACTATAAGATAGTAAAGTGCAAGTCAACACCAGTAATAGAAAAAAATAGCACTTTAATTTAGTTTTACTATTTTTATTGTAATAATAGGCAACCCATAAATCCTTGTTTTTCTTGCAGCAAAAGGATGTAGTTTGATTATCGTCAAGTCCATTGTTAAAGTTAAGCTGAAGTTTAACCGTGGCTTATTTTTGAGTGGGGCATTATTAAATTGGAAGCTTTATATATGTTTTCTAGATTGAATCTTGTTAAAAGTCTTTAAAGATATGAAGATTATATAAATTCCCTTTACAAAATTAATTATTATGAATATTCTTAAAGCATCATTGAAGAGTTTTCTTGAAAATTGTATATTAAGAGTTTTGTATTCTGCGTATATAATTTTTTATTTAGCAGATATGTCGACATCTTAGCACACAGTTATGTAAATGTAAGATGATTATTTTAAGTATTTAACACATTTTCACGATGTAATTAACTTATCTTGTAAAGTTAATTAAATAAGTTGAGACATAACCATGAAATATTTTGAATTAAAAAATTTGAAGAGGTAATAGTTTTTCAAATTAAAATTATTTTAAAGATTCAGTTAGTATTATTTTTTTCTGAATACATTTTTACTGTTTGGTTAATATATTTTTCGTTATTTTCTCTAGTCGTGCAATTGAACAATAAATGTATTATTATCAAAAATTTCAAAATTTGCAAACTTATAACACTTAAACCATTTTTTGTTACTTTCTTGTTGGGAGTATTCCATTAAACAAGATTATAACAACTGTAAACCAAGAAATAATCCAAATCGATTCACTCATTTGTGAGAAAAGTAAAAAATAATATGCCAAACTTGGAATAGTAAAAAGTTAAATACAAATTTTATTTTCACATGGCGAATTTACAAAGTTCTTTAAACAACTTTTATATGTTATATATACTGTCATATTATTTCTAAAAAATATATTCTAATCAATACTCTACAGGAAGAACTATAGCACCAGACTCAGATCTTTAAACATATATACACTCGAGGAGAGAAGGACTAGGATACCTTATTCAACTATTCGAATTTATTAAATCGGGTAATGTTAAAGACATGAAATTTAAGGTACTAGAGGTCATGGGTACAAGTTATACAAGTCATAACTTACTTAGGAAGGTACAAAACATTATTTTAATAATAGAGTAATAAACAAATGAAATAGTTTACCTAATAAGGTAGTTAATTGGTCAGGGTTAGTTAGTTTTAAAAAACAACTAGATTAGCAATGGTGGATTAATAGGTTGGTTTGGTTTGTTTTAATTAACGTCGCACTATAGCTGCACAGTGGGCTATTGGCGACGGTTCGGGGCCTATCTCGAAGGAAAGACCCGGGAACGATGTCTCGTATTTTTGAACCATGGTCAGATGACGAGGACAACACCTGAGCTGGCTCCCGACGTAACCTCAATAGGCGTCAGGACATTGGACCCTGATCAGATTTATTGTGCACCAGTTCCGTATACACGCCAGTATAATTTATTGGATGTTCTGGACGACTTTCTAGTATTTTTGTAGCGAAGCGGACAACCCTCCGATCGCAAGATCACTACTTTTGTGGATTGATAGGAAGCATTAAATAGGGCCAACCTTGTTCGGCTCAGAGCCTGTGATTTGTCGTCATTATTATATATTTGTAATTGTTTTCGCTTTTATAGAATTATACACATACAGAATTAATTCTAAACAATGTGCGCGTGCGTGTGCGTATACGTGCGTGCGTACATATATACATATATATTATATATATTTAAAAAGTTAAATATATTTTTTATTTTAATATCGACTTCATTTTAATCCGTTTTTAAAAGAAAAAAAATAAGGAGTCCTTATATAAAATCTTAATTTCAGTGCGCATCATTAAATAAGGTAAATTAATTAAAAAATAATCATTGAAATAATTTTTTCAAATATGGGCAAAAGATATAAGAAAATGCCTTCTTTTTTTAAATTAAGAACGGAAAGATTTCATAATAAAACACAAAAAAAATTAAGAAAAATCTTGTCCAATATAATTCTAAGCAACAAAGAGTTAGATGATATAAAAATGTACCTTTACAAAACACAAGTTCGATGTTTTAATAAAAGACTGCAAATTCAAAACGAAATTGAATTTATGTATTATTCATAAGCAAAACAAATGGTTATTGATTTTTCTTTAACCAAAGCATTCACATTTCATTCCCACAACAAAAAATCTCAAGAAATAAAATCTGACAGGTTCTAATTATAGAAATTCTTTCATTTAAAATAATGACAGAAAAAATCCCACCCTATTCGAAATATATTCCCTATAAAATACTTTTTCAAAAATAAATTAAAACTACATGTTACTCAAGTAAGTTTTTTTTCGTAATCAAACGCTAATTAACTTTGTTCTTGAGAATCTCATAAGTAATTATGTCCTTTATCGGCGGTTGGTAGTTTTTATTTTGACAAAAAGTTTCTAATGAGCGTTTTGCTAGACTAGAAGCAGAAATATGCAATTTAATTCTCTGTCTGTTAAATATTTTTGCGGAACTTTTTCCAGGTAGGGAGAAATAATTAGGTGCAATTAAAGTGAATAGGAATTCTTCCTTAATTTACTCATGAAATCTTTTTATTTTTATTTTTGCATTTATTTATTAAAAACATGCGTCGTTTTGATTTGTGAAGATTTTTTTCTGGATTTTTTTTAATGATATTTTTATATGACATGGAACATTGGAATTGTCTTGATATTTTTTTTTAAGTGAAGTGACTTTTTGAAAAATGTAAAAAATTTATTATTTTCTCAGATTTTTAGTACTTATTGTGGTGTAGTATTGTTGCAATTATTGGTAAATGTGCATTGTGTAATGTTAGCCATTGCAATGTGTATATTGGTTTATTATACATAAGACAAGTTGTTCGGCCCAGTGTTGCAGAGGAATCGATTAAGGGAAACCCGAGCCCCAAATCCTAATTTGTTTATTAATGATTTCAGAAATACCATTTTTTTTATATTATTAGAAAATCTTTTTCTGGACAATAATCGAAAACAAAAATATTTTTTTTTTAAATTGTTTGTTTTTGCGTTTTTTAAGTTTAAAAAGACTTTTTAAAAACACTACTCCTCTTTCAATTTTTAATGTTTTTAATTTTTTTAATTAAGTAACGTCAATGAATATACTACAAACGTATGAATCGACGTTTGCAGATTTGTGGTTTAATTGTCTTCAAAAACTTATTTTAAGTCCCCAACCCAAAAAATATTCAAAATTTTAAGTTTAATAATTTGTAAAAAATTATTTTATGACTTAATTTAAAAAATCTATACATACGTTTATTAAACAAATATTAGAGCTTCAAAAACTATTAACAGTTTAGTTTCAAGTAATTATTTACAAAGCCTTAGCATTTCAAACGGGACCAAAATTTAAAAAATATATTTCGAGTAAATGACGATTGTTGCAGGCGAAAAGTATGTACAAAGATGATAAAAAGGTATATAAATATCTAAAAAAACACATGTTCTGTTTCTTTTACCATTTTGAAATTTTGTACACACCTTCTTAAGAACGTTTAGCATCATTTTATAAAGAAAAAAAATTAGCAATTTTTCCGGATTTTGGGGCTTGGGTCCCCCTTAAGGCAGACATTAAAAAAATGAGTGAACCCCATCGGGACTCGAACCCGCAATCTACTTTACCGAATTCTCACGCACTAGGACTAAGCGACAAGAGTATCTATTTCTAACAATGTGTTCTTCAAACAAAGAGATTAACTTATTCTTCCCTCAAAATTACTCTTTTTTTAACCATTTGACAAATATCATTAACCACTAAATATATGTTTGATATACTGAGATTTTATTCCGTTTCACCCATATTTTTTTTTAATTACCCACACTAAACGTAAAAAGAACATGATAAAGAATACATCTTTAAAAAGAACAGGAACGAGATGAAACTGTTCCATAAAAGAACTTAAATATTAAACATGTTCCTCTAGTACACTGTAAAACAAATGTGCTTAAAAATGAGTACAAGGACGTACTTGTCTTTTTTAAGTACAATCGCATTGTAAATGAGCGATAACGTACTTAAATTTAAGCAATCGTATTTTCACAAAAATGAGCAGTGTGGTTTAATATTGTTAATCTCAGCTTTTGTTCAAGCCATCTTAACATTCAAGCATGAATGGTCTGTAGTAAAGAGAATATGACGTCATAATCGTGAAGCCCACATCTCAGAGCGAATGGCCCTTATCACGTGCCATCCCTTCTAAATTATGAATTAAAAAATACTCGCGATTGGCTGAAGAATTGGGAAATGTGTAACAGTAAAAATTTATGAATGGAATGACGTAATTAACCACGTGTCTGAGGCCATACATGTTGGCTTCACTTTGAGGTTAGATAGAGGGGCGTTATGACTCCTCTACTACAAAGGATCCATACCCCAAGATCTTAACTAAGCGACCTGACAAACATAAAATATTTGTTCAGAAGATCGTTTTCCGCGCTATTTGATGTCTATTGCTTAAATGGAAACTGAGTTATTACAATTCCATTATATTACTTCTCATTATTTTGGAACACCTTTTTAACATTACTTCTGTTTTAAACTTCTTCACGTCGTTTCGATAGCCGAAAGGATAAGACTGTGGTCAGTGGTGGTGCTCCAGACATGGGTTCGATTCCCGGTCAGTCTAAGTTGTAATTGCCGGTATTTATTGAAATTGATTTATGAAGGCAGCGAGCTACTGCTCTTTTTTAACCGACTGAACAGCACGCCAACCATAACTCCAAAATAAAACCGCTAGACATTTTAAATTAAAACCGCCAAGTCGAGAGGTTATAAATTCGATTGTTATGTATTTTTTTTATGTATGTTCGCGCAGGATTTCAGTTCTAATTCAGATATTTGCATAATTTTTTTTGTTGGGTAGAGGATGTTTCACTTGATATCAATTTGAAAAAATATCCGGTTATCCGACATTTAACTTTCCGGAATTCTCAATTAACCAAACCGTTTGAAAAATAAATATTGTTCCGATTTCGAAAATTCTTTTTTTGTTGGATAGAGAAAAATCCACATAGGACAATCTGAAAAGAAAAATCGGTTATCCGGCTGTTATATATCCAGAAATGTTGTTTAACCGGAGTTTTTTTTAAACAATTTATCCGATTAAAAAATATTTTATTCCTTTTTACTCAGTTTTGAGTACTTTACTTGTCTTTTAAAAAAAATGAAACTTGTGTATTCGGAGCTATGATAAGCATCGAATGTACTCAAAAATGAGCACATTGTACTTATTTTTGAATAAAAATTTTAACAGTGTACAAAGTGTTAACCGGTTCATTTTTAAACAATCGTAATTGCGAATTCTCATGGAGGCGCTGAGAACAAGAAAAAAAATAATTTATTAAATCCTAAAGAATTTACAAACTAAATTCTACAAAAACATTTTTAACCAACTCTATTCTTTAAGCCAATCAAAAACAAAACTTCATACTTTATTTTAAAACTTAAAATATAACTCAAAATATGTCAAAATTCCAATTTTATTTCAGAGCAGTGCTACGTATAATTCCCACAAGATGTATTACACTTGAATTTAACAAGGTACCTAACAGAAATATAAAAGAAAAATGCGCATTAAAATCTAGGTAACCTATCAGTCTGACAAATACAGGATCCGGGGGACCTGGACATGACAGTCGGAAAATTGACGTCCATCTGTCACTCCGTGGGTACTGGGGCTTGTTATGGAGAGACATCCATTTCTCTACTCTGACGTCATGCTACCAGAGTCACATGGTGGGGGAAAAAGGATTCTGAGTCGATAAGCGGCGCCATCTTTGGACACAATTACGCTATATACTGTAACACTTCGGGAAAAATTATGTGGAGTATGATGAATTATAAATTTAAAATAGATATTTAGTTAGGGTAAGTCAATAATTTAAATTGATTATAAAAGTGTAATGTTTAATTAAAAAAAATTAACTAAAAGAATTTGATCATAATTTGCCTCTATAATTATTACTGTAAAAATATAAAGTAGTTCATTTCAGATCAATTATGAATTGTACAGATCTATTATGAATTTTTTTACATAAAAAGTGTCATGTATAAGCTTTGTTTAAAAATTAAATAGAATTTATGCAAAAATCGAGATAAAAATTGCAGGGGCCAATTTAGGAATGGTTAATGTTATACTTAATTTGAAAACTTAAATTTTGGGAATTTTGATTTTTGACCTTGAGCTTTAAATTTAATTTTTTTTTAAGTTTATCCGATTTTTACTTAAAATATATAATTTTTAATTACATTAAAAATCCATAATTCAAATATAATGGTGAATTATAGTGAAATTTGCATCGAACCTAACTCCAGTTCAAGGTGGGTTTCGATTATAGACTGCCTTATATGACAAGTAAATGCTAAAAAGAACCCATGATTAATTGTACATAGAAAAACGTGGTAAAATTGCATGGTAAAAGAAAATATAATTATCATCAAAATAAAAATGTTTACATGCAAAGAACTACTTTTAGACAATAAAAGTCTTTTAATGTATCAAAACTCGGATCCAGGTTTAAATTCAGTTTTTAAAGTTTTTTTGCAAAGTTTTGCTTTTTGAAGTCATTACCTTCTTTCTTATGAAGGCAGTACATACGTTTATACCACTTAAATGTTACAGAATTCACTAGAAAGTTTTTTTATTTATTAATCACCCGATTATAGATTAATATTTATTTATCTGATTCTACTTTAATATTAGTTTATTTGATTATTTATACAAGAGATCTACGACATCAAAAGCGGGAATGATAATTTTTATTTTCTAAATGACCAAAGATGGCTTCCAGAATAATTTTTGACTTGGTAGACAAGTGACGTGGGGAATAGCGGAGGGGAGTTGAGCTGCCAGGTGCTTCTGTCATTGGGATAACCAGTTCCGTTGCCAACGAAGCGAAGGAAATAGTTGCAACGGAAAAAGAGGGATTCTACCCTCGCGATTCCTCGATGTCTTGATTGTTTTTTTATATCCTTGACAGAAAGACTTCTTGGAGCGTGTAACTTACTTTTTGACTAGATACCTGCTTCAATTTGTATCGCGGTTTTCTCTGAAGAAGATGATTTTAATCTGAAGCACATTGCGACGTTTATTAATATGCGTTTAACAACTGTTGAGTTGCATGCGTTTTTGCGTGAGTTGGGGTTGGGCGATGATTCGATATATATATCGGTATTCCGGAAGTAAAAAAATCATCGCGATGTCGATTTTGTAATTTTAGATTTGGCGATCGATTTTAGGTTTAATCGATTTTACGATTAATCGAAAGTACACTCGCAAGTCTGGAAGAACGCTGGGGATGTCGGGGACAAAAGTGGAAAAATATATATGTCAATAATAATTAATGGAAAACAAAATTGTGCTAGTCCTTGATTTGAAAACAAAAAGTTAATTTCCTATAACGTAAGTTTAAATTATACATATTTGTGTTTACTTATTAGTACTGTCGATATACATATGTTGTATGTACATTAGGGTGCATCAAAAACGCCATTTTTTAAAAAAAGTTTTGCAATTATTTTGGCCCTTATATAAAAGTGTTCTATGTCATAAAAGAAACTTCCTGTATTTTTTTCAGAATTTTTAAAAGCAATTTACCGGGTCCACATGATGGTTTCAAATTGACATTAAAATATTTTTTTCAATAAATGTTTGCAAATTAGGTTCATCTTAATTGTAGAGTACCAATAGAATGTTTAAAACTTATAGGAACTTATAATACAATAATCTTTATTAACAATGTACAATATATGTAAACTTAAGCACTTCAATAAATCAATGTTAATATAATGCAAGTAAAATTTCAGTGATCATGATCACCACCGCCATCAATTTACCGTTTTCTGTTGCGGAGATTGGGCATCTGTTTTCTGTCAGCCTCAACTACCTGCATAGTGTTCTAGTAATGTTGCTCAGATCTAGCTGCATCGAGGTAATCACTACTCAGTTTTATAGCACGTTCTGCAGAATCATTAACAACGTTCAGTGCAACTGTCTTTGCCTTTGATGCAATAAATGAGGGCTCAACTGGCCAAATGTCAACATCTTTGTTAAGAAATTCTGTGTTCATTTCTAAAAGACGGAAAATGAACCAAGAATCGACAGTGGTCAGATCGCCAAGCCTAGTATTACTAGTGATGGTAGGAAATTTGGGTTTTCCAAATCCTGTGCCAAAACAATTACAAGGAACTGTTACTGCATCAGCTGGCTTTGTTGTGAGAAGTCTCTGCTAAATATTGAAGTTCTAATTTTGGAACTATGTCACTGAATAATGCTAATGGTATCATTTCAGAACATAAATACTACAAATGACAGTTAAGTGCTGTTATTCCACTAACAGATATACCATTATAAATTTTAATGTACTTCAGAAGATCTTTGTAAAGACATAGATCATGCCATGGAGCATTGACAGCTGATGTGCTAGTTACCCACCATCTACTGTAAAGCAAGCACAGAAAAGTGACAAATTTACGCAACCTCAACTGTTGAGTTACAGTGGTGATTGTTCCTTTAGGCAACAAACTGATCTACTTTCCATAAGAACAACTTTAATTGCGTACAAAATTTTAGACATCCAACGAGCTTTGTGAACAGCACTGGGACGACGAAATTCGAATGATTTTGATTTATCACCATCGTCCAGATACAGCAAGCACAGTTCAGTGAATTCCTTGTAATCTTCACGGTGATGCTTTAGCAACAGCGTTCTTCTGCCACTTTGTAACCAAAGACAGAGTTTGTTCATCCCTGGAGACTGAGCACTTATTAAAGTAACTGAGAGTCTCATCACTTGCATAAGGCACTTTATCGAAATGTTCCTTGAATCGGTTGAAAACAATATATTCTCCCGATTTAGAAGTTTCTACATTCAAATGATTGAAGCCTTGGTTAAGTATTAGCTCACCGACATGATGACGCATGCAGACCAAAGTAAAGTGCGACCAATTCTTTGTTGTAGGGTGATGCAGGCTGCAGTGACGTGACCAGTATTGCTGGATGTCGTGTCGAAGGTCATGTTCACTACTGAATCCATATATTTCCATGACTGTAACAACTGCACTGTTGCTTGTGCTATGACATGACCAGATCGTTGGTCCGTTCCCGGTTTGTAAGAGGATACACTAAGAAACTTTATGTCTGTATTATTTCCAACAGCTACCACAAGTCTCTCTTCCGATTCGTTCCTTGATTTGTTTATCAACAGCTTTGAATCCCAATGTAAGGAAGAAAATTTTGGTGGAGCTCATTTAGTTTGTACTGTCTTGGCAACTTCTTTATTTACAGTACTCCTTGACCTGTCTGCTGTGGCATATGAAATTGATAGTTTCTTTGCATCACCTCCAGATTCCTTAATTATGGCATTAGTTAAGACAGCTTGTTGAGCTGGAGAAAGCTTCATTCTTGTTGCCAAAGATACTATTTTTGGTGACTTCAAGATGTTATAAGGTATGAAAGCACTAGTACCTGTACGTCTGCGAGTGACTCTACGATTACCTTCCTTTCTTGATTCGGAAATCTTGAAAGGGATGTCTTCGTTGTCTCCTTCTGTTTCACTGCTGGTTATTTCCGCAGTGCAGCTGGCTGTGGCTTGTTGACATTTCTGCTGAGCCAACAGTCTACCAACAACATTACCAAACAACTTTTATATAAGGGCCAAAATAATTGCAAAACTTTTTTTAAAAAATGGCGTTTTTGATGCACCCTAATATATATATATATATATATATATATATATATATATATATATATATATATATATATATATATATATATATATATATATATATATATATATATATATATATATATATATATATATATATATATATATATATATATATATGTATATATAGGGGTAATTCCACGCGTGACTTACACTACATTTGACAATTTATACCACATTGTAAGCTTAATTAAAAAAAGCAATTTGTGATTTAAAAAAACTTTTTATGTCAAAAGACATACCAGGCATATGTTCTATTTTTTGACAATGTAAACTTTTTTCATTTTATTTAACTTTAATTTTTAAAAATAAAAATGTCACAGTGTGACTTACACTACAAAAAAGGACACGGTTTTTTGGATATCATTTCAATTTACGTTTTTTTCCTCATGCTTTGATATAAAAAAAATATGTTATGCCAGTTTCGTTGTATAGGGATTGAAGTTTAATCAGGTAAAAATTATATTTCTAGATGTGTTTTCAAATTATTTTAATTTAAATTAATCTGTGTGACTTACACTACAACTGAAACGTGACTTACACTACACCTCAAAATAGGCACTGGTAAAATGTATAAATAAAATTAAAATATGACTTTACATAACTTGAAAAATTATAATGTGAAAAACTATAATAGAATTTACAATCAAAGTTTCAGTCAGGCAATTTTTTTTTTATTTTTTCAACAATTACAACATTTATGGCACCTGCTTTTTCTGGCCAATGAAAAATATTCCTTGTGCATTGCAAAAATTCACTTTTATTGTAGAGCCTTCTTTAGAAATGAATTGTCCAGCAAAATATTTCACTTTTCTTCTTCCTACAAATGAAACTCAGGCCCGTCGCACCGGGGGAAATTTATGCCGGAAGAAAATTAATACTGATGAAACCTATACCCTATTGCCTCTTTTAAGTTCATCTCGATTGTTATCTTTTTCTTAGGTCTTCTCGTTTTTTTTGTTCAGTTCTCTAAAAATTACAAAATCCTTGATTACTGGAATATTATATGCCTCTTCATAAAAATCTTTATCAAATATTTTATTTTATTCCTTAGTGCAGTAATTCTTGAATGTTAAGCAGGCAGGTTGACTTATCTCCGATGTAAACTGATGTGCTAGTTTCTTTGCAATGGCCTGACATTCATTTGGGCTTTAAGGTGGACTTTTCTTGACTCTTGCAATATCTTTAAAAAATGAGCTACAATTTTGATAGGCTTTCTTAGGAGAATCAACGGAAATTGGATTAGAAGGGCTTGGTTCATTTTAAGCGGTTGCGGAAATTCTTTTTTACCTGTATTTTTTTATCTATTCCCTCTTCTTTGCTTTAAAAATCCCTTTGATCAACTTTCATTGTAATTTCCACGTTCTTACACCTTTCCTCTTGCTATCTAGATTAATTATCTTTAACTGCTTGAAATATTCCATTTGTTTTTTTTCTTTCTCTAATCTCTATTTTTCATTTTGCTACTTTTCCCCCATTTACAGTTTAAATAAGAAAAGTATAATAAATAACAATATTTAAAAATATGATTACTTATGATATTTTTTTTAAATATCGTTACTGTGCATTTTGTAATCGTTGTTGTTCTACAAACACAGCATATAGTTGTGACTTACTCTACGCTGTGACTTACACTACAGTTTTAATTTATTTAATATTCACTAAAAAGTTTCCTTCTTTTAAAAATCAAAACTACAGTCCGATAAAGATTAGTATAGAGAAGGAAATCACGGATTTTTTTTAATTGTGGCTCAATTTAAAAAAAATAGAAGAACTTTTGTTCTTTTTTTGTGACTTACACTACGCTTGAAAAATACATATTTCATTTGGTTCTAAACCAATAATTAAATCAAGATAAATTTTTATAAAGTAAGGAATTTGATTGTACATTAACTGTATTTCTAAAAACCCATACTCAAATTATTCAGAAAATGTAACTTATATTAGGAATCAAGGAGTAGAAATAATGCAAATGTAAGCAAGTTTAGTTTCCTTGCATAGCAACCATTTTGAATTTGCACCATTGTCACAAAATATGCGCAAAATTTATATTAATGCAAAATATAATAAATTCAATTAATTTTCTATATTATATAAAAATTTCAACTTTGTAAAAAATTATTTTAAAATTCACTCTTAGGACACTTTTACGTGGAATTACCCATATATATATATATATATATATGAAAGTTTAAAGTTAAAACAAAATAGTTGATTCTTGAAGTAGTTGCAATATGTCAAAAATGAAACTTATATATTCGGATACATGATAATCATCGAATATACTTAAAAATGAGTACATTTTACTTATTTTTAAATACACATTTTTAACAGTGCAATCATTTCAATCCACTCCAAAATCCATTTCTACGAATAAAAAAAATCTATTCGAAAATACTAAACACCGATCATAATCATAAACATCTTCATTTTCAAGGAAAATTCCCCATTCCTCCCTCTGTCTTAACATGATCTCTCCCG
The DNA here is from genome assembly GCA_963932185.1 of Troglohyphantes excavatus. NCBI lineage: Eukaryota > Metazoa > Arthropoda > Arachnida > Araneae > Linyphiidae > Troglohyphantes > Troglohyphantes excavatus. Next base: position 66,565,934 of record OZ010674.1, on the reverse strand, counting down.
AAACTCACCTGACATACGGATAATACTCTTTCTGACGCATTAAATTTGACAACTCGGGCTCTTCCCTCATTCTAAATCGTTCTGAATTAGCACAGGTAAGAAGGGGAGGAGAACCAGCGAACCGTTCATCTTGACTTCCGATAGAACCGTAATCTCTCGCCCAGTGCCGAGTCCTTTCACTTTATCCGGGCTTTGATTGCCGGACATCAATTGAGTGGGTCGACGTTTGTCTGTTGAGTCGCTGCAAAGATGGATTCTGTGTTGAAGGGTAAAAGGTATATAGGGATGCATAAGGGCGCTATTTAGATTTGACCTTAATGCAAACCATTCAATCTCGTGGAAAGCTTCTAGTAGGAAATTGATTAGTGTCTGAGAGATTCAGATTTAACGTGAAGGGTGTGCATGGGAAAAACGATGAGAGTCCACTTCTTGCTTAATTGAGATATCAACGAATTGCGTAAGGGGTTGCTGCTTATACGCTGTAAAAAAGTACTTAAAAATGAGTACCTGAACGTACTCGTTTTTCTTTGTGTACAATTGCATCGTAAATGAGCGATGACGTTCTCAAATTTGAGTAATATTACTTTTTCAGAAATGAGTAGGTTCAGGTGCTCATTTATAAGTACCTTTTTTTTTAAATTAATGTATTAAAAAATGGGTAAAAACGTATAAAAAGAGCAGTTGCCTGCCTACATAGGCTGTTTTCATAAATCACTTTCAATAAATGTCAACAATCACAACCAAAATATACCGGGAATCGAACCCAGACCCTGTGTCTATAGCCTTTTCCGTTAAACTACCAAGACGACGTGAAGAAATACTAAAAAGATGTTCTAAAAGAATCGGAAGTAAGGTAATTGAATTGTAATGACTCAGTTTCCATTTAAGCAATCGACATCAAACGGTGTGGAAAATCATCTTCTGAAAAACCATTTTAAATGTGTCAGGTCACTTTGTTAAGATGGCTTGAACAGAGTCTGAGATCAGCAAAATTAAATCACACTGCTCATTTTTGAGAAAGTACCATTACTAAAATTTGAGTACATATTCGCTCATTTACGATGTAACTGTATTGAAAGAAAAACGAGTATGTTCAGGTACTCATGTTTAAGTACCGTATATACTCGCGCATAAGCCGAGAAATTTAAGTCAAAATTTTCCTCAAAAAGTAGGGGGGTCGGCTAATACGCGGGTCATTAAAATTTCTAATATAATTTGCCTGAAATGGGAAAAGGAGAGAAGTTGAAATTAGCGGATTCTTCTGAAATCGCCCCGACACATTTCCGAGATCAAGAATATGCGTCACGTGCTGACTGAAGATCGTTCTGCGCATCGCAACGTAATCAAAACGCAACATTTAACTACTCACATAAATAATAAGTTTAACTTAATAAAATGAATATATTTTGATAAATATTTAATTGGTTTGTAGAATTTATGAAGCTAGTAAACGCTACTTTATATGAATTTTGGATGGAAGACTAAGAAGTTGACATCGTGCGTAGCGAATGACGCCACTTTAAAGTCAATGTCTTTCTTGCTCGATTGCAATAATTAAACAAAATTTATTTCTCCAATGCAGATTTTATTCCTTGATAATATTATGTACAGATATTAATAGTTGTTTCATTAGTATTTTAGATGGAATTGGCTTTAAAGCGGTAAAATCAAGGTTGCTAATCGGCGAATTCAAGTTTTACTTCAAGTCATTTATCTCGTAATTAAAAACTAAATATTTTAATAAGAAGTATATATTCATCCATAAAGTAGTAGTATTTCCTTCCGAGATGGATAAAAAAATGCTTAATAGCGACAGTAGTCAACGATGTTGACAGAAAATAGTTGACGTTTTCTAAGTTTTTAAATCTTTACAAAACGATGTTAAGGATTAGAAATTGCACATTTTGGTATTTAAGTTTTTGGTTTAAAATATTTTATTTGATAATAAGGGAGATTTAATTTAAGAAGTTCGATGGAGGTTTGAAAGACACCAGAACATCACGAGTGGTGCATACTTTTAAGCTCGATGAATCATCACGAACTTCGAGAAAGGCCGTTTCTCCAGCCACTTTCTTTAAACTTTTCATTTCTAGGCTTAAATATTTATTTTTCTAATTAAAATTTCACTCTTTTGTAGAGGAATTGCCGATTTCAATTGAAATTTTTCATGTACGAAAATACAACTCGGCTTATACGCGAGTTTCCGATTTTGGACAAATAATCGGTCTAAAATTAGGGGGTCGGCTTATACGCGGATCGGCTTATACGCGAGTATATACGGTACCTTTTTTAACAGTGTAGAAGAACCAAGTATGGTGGTTATCTTAAACTTTCTTCATTTTGAAATTCCCCTCAAGTCGGTTTTTTTCTTAAGGGGGTCCGATACCCAAAATTCGCAAAAAAAGTCATTTTTTTTTTTTTACATTTAAAAAATAATAGTAAACTTATCTTAATAACTCACAAAAAACTGCTTCAAAAAATTCCTATTACTTTTTTAGTTATGAATGTTTTAATGATGTGTTCCTATAACATAGTTGTATCATATGTAAACTTTAAAAGCAAATATCTCTGTTCGTGGTTTTGAAATTTAATGAACACTAAAAATGCTAAGGCTTTTTTACTATTATACTTAAAACCATAATTTTTGTGTGTATAGCAAGATAAATATATTTTAAATAGATGTATGCATTCAGATTTCCTATTTTTACCATAATTTGTTTTTTAAAACCACTTAAAAGGGAATTTTATTTTTTTTCGTCAATTTTTTCCCCAAAATATCTAATATATTTTATTTTTTTTAAAGTGATGCATCTGAATCAAAATTTTAATGCATACATCTATTGACATATTATTCAAGATCTTAAATAAAAAAAATTGCTTCAAAATATTGAAAAACAAAAAAGTAGTAGAAATTTTAAAATTGTTAAAAAATTTACTAAAATTTTAATTTAAAAATAAATGTGCAATTGAAAAAAAAAATGGAGCGTCTTAAAATGGTTTTTTTATGCATATTTAGAAAGAGAAAAAAAATTGGATTGTACAAGTATAAAAATAAAGAAAAAAATGTCGAAGGTATCGGACCCCCTTAACAATCGTCGTAAACAATTAAATATTTATTTTGCATGCTGAGATTAACATTCATCATCTCGCATTACTATTTTATTTTTATAATTATCCGCACTAAACGTAAAAAGAACACTCTAAAGAATACCTCTATAAAAAAGAACAGGAGCGAATGTAACTATTCTATAAAAGGAACTTAAATATCAAACGTGCTATTAGAGTGAAAGTGGGAACTGTTTTACTTTCAAACTTATAATTTTCGACAATTTGTTTCCACGCTAATTTATAGTACTTCAAAACTTTTATTGGATATGAATTATTCACGTTTGTAGAATTTGGGGTAATGTCCGTTTGGAATAATTTGGCTATTTGAATAAAATATTTTTGAATAATCAGTTTTGAATAATTAATTTTACTGTATTTTAATGTTTGTTTTTTTAAATTTAATTATATTTAATTTATTATTATAAGTTTAAATAGACGAGAGTAAATTTAAAATTTTAAAATTTTATAATTTTCTTTTTAATTAGTGAGTGTGTAGAAAAAAATTTATGTCGCTTTTTCCAAATCTGTTTGCTTCAGTTTATCCAATTTTAAATTTCTATATTTAAGAGTGTAGTGACTATCAAAAAAAAAATCTTCAGTTTTCAAGCTAACAATCTCTTAATTTTTACCATGTATTTATAATGTTCATTCAATATAAAGGATTTTTTTTTAATTTAACTAAAAAAGCCTAAAATAAATTTATTTAATTTTAAATATTCAATGCGCAATTTTTGTTCTGCAAATAATTTTATTGTAGCATTTTTGACACCGTATTACATACCTAACTCAATTTTTGCATGTGTAAACAATTTATTATTTCGCTTAAAAAATTTAGGAAAAAAACCCCAGATAATACCAAATAACATTCATTATATAAAAATTATTATTCAACTTTGATGTAAAGAACATGCAAAAATTATTTTCTATAAATATGTAGAACATTTTAAAAAAGTTTCAAGATTCTAAGGAAAATACTAATACGTATAGAACATTTCCAAATATTACCTGCGTTTAAAATTAACAAGATGCAGGGAAATGCATTTTTGTGAAAGTTGTATGTATTAATTAAATTTTATGAACCTTTCCATTGGATTAACAAGGATGACATATATTAATGTAATATTTTAAGATTGTAACAATGTAACATTTTAATACTATGAAACCTATATACCACCAAAGCGTCCCAAATGAATAAAAATGTTGTTAAAAAAATGGAATTGTCACCAAATGAAAGAAAATGTCGCCAAATGTATAAAAATGTTGCCAAACAAATGAAAAATAAATAAAATATTTTCATATATAATATATAGTCACACCCTGGATAAAGCACTGACAAATCCTTGTACACTTCAGCTAGTCTGATATATTAGTATAACTGCACGTATTAGATGTTTATAAACATGTAATACGTTAGGTTTTAGTCTAACCAAATAGCACTGAAATCACTTTAACGAATGATCCATGTGTAAAAAGGTATGCAGAGTATTACAAATATGACCCAATATTTTTCAATTTCAGAAACAAGGTAGCAGGAATAACCTGTCATATCGTGATTTCTATCAAAATCCCGAAATTACTTTTCACGTCTCGCGGAAACAAAAAACAAAAATAAAAATCTTTGTTTCAATCCCCTCTTCCGGAAATACGTCATTTCCACCGCAAGCGTACGTAATTTCCGGTACGCTCCGGTGCGGAAATGCAAGAAGTTTCCTCCGCACCAAGGAAAGTTTCCCGAATAAAAGAAAATAAATGACAAAAGAAAACCTTTTTCTGAAACAATGGACGATATAAAATGGGGACGTAAACACAAAAATTTCATAATCCATTTGTAGTTTAAAACGTACGGGTTTTTATTATAGTTAATTAGAATTGATATTCATAACTACGAACGAAAAGGAGTTTGCAAAGTATGAAAAGTGTCATGTTTTTATTGTCAACTGAAATGTGTAATTATTTCCAAACAATAGCTTTTATTCATTAATGTTTACTTTCACTTGGATACAATGTGGGTATGTCTCAACACATAAAGGAAAGAATGCAATGCGGCAAAAAAAAAAATATTTTTTGGATGGAAACTGAATAAAAAGAAACTTGACCTATGAGCGTAAATAATTCCTGTTTTTATAACAGGTAGATTTAAAACATCTAACTAAAATTTTATTTTTCACAAATAAAATTTATTTTGAAATAAACTACACAACCGAGTTTTATTTAGGAAATGAAAATTTGTAAAACGAAATCTGTAGATGTTGGTTCTCTGCTTTAAGATTGTATGCGCAGGGAAAAAAATATTTTGTTGAATATTACTGCTTTAAAACATCCATTTCTTTGTAAGTTCTGTAAATGTTAGTTCCCTACTATTTGATGCTATGTGCAGAGAAAATAACATTTACTTTATTACTGCTACCAACAGAAAATCCCCAAAAAAGTCACAGATATGAATCACAAATAAAATTTATTTTGAAATAAACTACAAAACTAGTTGCCGAGTTTTATTTAGACAATGAACATTATAAAACGAAATCTGTAGATGTTGGTTCTCTGCTTTAAGATTGTATGTGCAGGAAAAAAAATATTTTGTTTAATTTCATTGCTTTAAAACATCCATTTCTAATAGAGGAACTTGTGCTTTGAAAGTTCTGTAAATGTTGGTTCACTACTATTTGATGCTATGTGCAGCGAAAACAACATTTACTTTGTTACTGCTACCAACAAAAGATCACCAAAAAAGCCACAAATACGAAACACAAATAAAATTTATTTAGAAATAAACTACTAAATTAGTTCTCGTGTTTATTTAGACAATGAACATTTATAAAACGAAATCTGTAGATGTTGGTTCTCTCCATTAAGATTGTGTTCGCCGAAAAAAAAAAGAGTTTGTTCAATTTCATTGCTTTAAAACATCCATTTCTAATAGAGGAACTTGCTTTGTAAGTTCTGTAAATGTTGGTTCACTACTGTTAAATGCTACGTACAGCGAAAACCACATTTACTTTATTTCCTCTACCAACAAAAGATCCCCCAAAAAAGTCACACATACGAAACCCAAATAAAATTTATTTCAAATAAACTACTAAATTAGTTGCCGAGTTTTATTAAGGCAACGAATAATAATAAAACGAAATCTGTAAATGTTGGTTCTCTGCTTTAAGATTATAGTACCAGGGGACCGAGCCCAGCTCGCTTTCATATTTTTTACTTAATAATAGTTTTAATGAATCGAATTAAATGCAAATGCTTTGAAATGTCCATATCAGCGGTTAGACGTTTCGTGATATTTTTTTATCGTCTAACGTATTTTTATCGACATATCCTTAAGTTCTTAGAAATATGCTCATAAAACTGGTTAAACGCGTCAAGGTTGAAACGATACCGTATAAATTCTGCAAAAGTGACTTAAATTAATGTTATTAGCGATTCCGAGCGACTAATACAACCGTTCGCACAATTGTAGTACAAACATTTCATTTGCATGATAAAACGGGACAACATTCTTGTTGTTCAGTATTTTAGTAACCTTTTGAAATGATGTTTGCTTCAGTCTAACTCTTGAGTAACTGAATGGACTTTTAAATACTATGCAAAGTAGCTTTGTTATTAAGAAGATTAGGATAATGGAGATCAAATTATTTTTTGCTACTGCAAAATTATTTCGGTATTTTTTCTTGTCTTCAAACTGCATACACAAATAATCAGGAACGAACAATGTTTTATATTCTTATTAAACGTGTAATCAATAATAAAGATATTTACTTATTTCGAATAATTTTATGTGTGATTCGGAATTAATCGTAGTGACGAAAATGATCGAAAATGTTTTATATTTAATTCAGTGTAAAATAATATAATTTGAACCAATACCGATGCCGGTATATTTCATTATAACGGCATCGAAAATCAACCTTCTATAAAATTAAACTTTTTCTATAATCTAAATATAAGAGTTTTTATTATAATAGTAGTAGTACTACATTTATAATAGTAGTTACGAATAAACTAATATTAATCTATTTTTTTCTGTTAAACAGATTTTTTTTAATGATAAAGCTGCCGTTCTCGACTTTTCAATACACATATATTATTTTATTTAGCCTAATGTTTGAAAATGACACGTGTTGAAATTTGCGACAGTTGTTAGGAATAGTTCATAATTTTGTTCCTAAGAAAAGGTTACAGAATATAAAATATGAGTTGGTAGCTTGCAGTCTGGGTCTTGAAAACAATATAGTTACTTTGAACACATTTTTATTAACAAAATACTTATTTAAAGTAACATGATAAAAATAATTAAAAACACATTTACGGTAAATGTAAAATTTATTTTTAAAAAGAGTTTTAAATTTGCTGAAATTAATTTCTCTGTTTGTATGTGAAAACTTTTTTTTTCAAGCGTTTAAATTACTATGTACGTTTTAATTAAAAACTCTATTTCCGTTGTTATATTGTATAAAGTCTCTTTAGTCATTTAATTATCTGCTTGAAACTAAACATATTAACGTCATACGAGAACATTATTCAGTATTTTGTTATTACTATCTAATGCAATTTAATATCGACAATAATTTCATATTTAATTAGGCAGGTGCAAGGTTATTTCGGACAAACCTTTAAATAAAGAAGAAACTTATTTGAAATAACAAAGTAAATAAATTTAAAACACGTTTATAGTAAATGATGTGAAATTTCTATTTACAAATAATTTTAAGTTTGTTAATGAAAAATTTAAACTCCTTTTCCGTTGTTCTATTGTAAAATCTCATTACTAATTTTCAATCACTCTCTAAACTAAACTTACTTATGTAATTCGAGAAACAGTTCATTATTAAATTGTACAAAATATCATAGAAATGTTGCTTTTACATTAAGAACTTTATATGACAAATTTGCTGGTATCAGTTATACAGAGAAAAAAATATCATTTAAAACAATTTAACGTTTTCATTAATTATTTTCTCATTAGAAATTGGAATTAATAAATACCAAACCATTTTTATAGACACTATGCATGACATGGTCCCGAGATTAAAATTTTGACGGAATAACAAAAACGCATGGTCGATTAGCCTTTGTGATTGGTGAATAACAAACCATGTGGTTACCATCAACCAATAAAAAATGCGCGTGAAGTCACTTATATCTTGAAATGGCGTCATGTAATTTCCACACAAAGTAGCGCAAAGTGTCCATGGTAAACAAATGTTAACTTTCGGAAACACTTCCTTTTTTCACAATTTCCAAAACATATCTTGAAAACTGGAAACCTCAGAATTTTTCTTTATTTCTTGTTTAATACTATCAGAAATAAGTGTATTTATGAACAATTGGTAAAATAAAAGCTATAAATAATAGAAGAAAATAGTTTATTAAATGTATAAAATTATATTTTTACCTTTATAAATATTGCTTAAAATTAATTTAATAAAACTTATTTTATTTATATCCATTAGCATATAAATTCTAAAAAAAATATTTATTAACAATTGCTAAATTAAAACTTATCAAATAAAAATTTATAACAAAGTTAAATTTTAAATGTAAATAAATATATATTTTATAAACAACATGTAACATTAATTTAATAAAAACTTATTCAATTGATTTCATTGGAATATAAATACTTAACAAAACAAACGCAATTGCTTCTAATTTTTGTTTTGAAAATTCCATATTCTATTTACGGAAATACATAATCCATTTCACATGGAATAAAAAAATCTACTTGTTTATCCAAACGATATTTTTTTATATGGAATTTTAAAAATTTCTCTTGTGAATTCCACTTATGACGTCACGTGCAGAAACAGTAAAGAATCGCAGGATTAAATTTGTTTAAACTTTGATTATTTTAAATGCAAACGATTTTGTTCAAGTTCTTTTTAAATATTTATTAGAAAATTTATAGCATTTAGTTGACGAAATTGTCACGTGATTAGAATGTGCATTTTGTTTATTTAAAAACGCAAACGATTTTTCAATTTTAATTTTAATTTACTGATGTTTCCTTCGTTTATTTATGAGAAAAAAATACTTTATTTTAAAATAAAAACTATAATGAAAATACATCATCACAATATTTTGCACGTTTTAAATTAAAATAACATATGAAGAATTAAATAACATTTAACTGCTATTGGCATATAACCTATTAACTCATACGCGATGAATAATTTGCAATGGAAAGCGTTAAATGGAACTTTTAATCTACTTATTTCACCCTCTAAATGAAATTTTTCGAAGATGAAACCTATCCCAATCGAATTTTTACCCCGAAAATTGCTAATACATCAATTTTTGTGAAAATCGTTAGAGCGGATTTGGAGATTGTGCAAACAAACAAACGAACAAACGAACAAACAAATATAGTGACATTGCTCGTTTAATAGTATTAGATTAGATAGATAACATTAGAAGTAATAAGCCATTTTCAAGCTATTTTGTATTTATACACCTAAAGTAAGACTTGGCATAAAACAATTACTTCGTTTAGAAGTAAATTCAACTCGATAATTAAATAAATCGCAGATTAAAACAAATACACTACAGTTTTACACAAACTGGAAAATTCATATTCTCCCAAATCCACATACTTTAATAGTCCTCGATGAATATGCATTTTGCACGTCATCAGATATTAACCAATGATACCGATCATGCCGAAAGGGCTTAATAATAATATGGGGAGATTTTCAATTTTCCAAATCACCTACCGTCCAAATAGGGCTTAATTACCCGAAACTTAAGTCTCGTCTTTCCCCAATCCCAGGGTAATTAGTAATCATGGATTTCTGCAATTTCTAATCACTCTTCTCCATTGGATTTCTGAGATGCTTCAGTGAAATTAATCCTGTGTATCTTTGGGAAGAGGGGGGGGGGCCTTGAATTTCCAGTTGACCGCAACGCATGAGAGCTCTTGGCGTATATCATCAAGTGGCAGCTTGGATGTGGCCTGGTTGGATGGGCAGGAACAGTTGTGGGAGGAGTCAGATGGGCACTTGTGACTGCTAAATGCTGTTGATAAAATTGTGCGCTGGTTTGGAAATCCGTAACTAATTGGAGTGATAATCAGCTTTAAGTTATCGTGAAATCTAATGTTAGTAGGTTGGGAGTGTGTATTTGGGATAGAGGGTAAGATTAGAGAAATTAAATTGTTTGTTAAAAATTAATTTAATTCAATATTTCTTACAAATGAAGATCAAGAAGTCAGGTAATTAATGAAAACAATGTTTTAAATTCACTTGTGTGAAATATCCCAGCAAAAATAGTCATCATGAAACTTTCATCAAAATTGTCAAATTGAAGGTTTTTTGAAGGTTTTATAAAGGATATTGAAACGAAAAACTGCAGGTTTTTGAAGTTTTTAATTTTCCTGCATAAAACCTTTAAAATATCTGCATTTTCCCTTCATGATTAAAAATTGAAGGTTTTTTGCAGGTTTTTATGAAGGATGTTGAAACAAAAACCTTTAATTTTATAGATCTTCAAAAAAAACTGCAGTTGTTCTGCATAAAACCTTCAATTTCAAAATTTTGATGAAGGTTTTATGCTGACTTTTTTGGGGGCTTTTGGGACTTTTTTGCTGGGATGCTGGGTTTTCTATAAACCAATGGTGTATATTGTTTAAAATTCGGCTTTTAGACGTTTTTGCATTTTTTAGTGTGATATACAGGACGGTTTTGTTGTTATTATTTTAAAAAGTTAGCTTACGTAATAAAAACCTATTGATGAAAACTGAAGGTGAAGGAGGTATGGGACAAAAAGTCAGTTGTGAGATATTTTACTTTAAAATTTTCATTTTGTATTGTGTTGTGGTCGTATACCTTATTCGTGACATTACTATCTCTTTTCATAAGGCCTCTACAGTACTGCTGTCAGCGTCAAAAAACAGGCCAGCACATACTTCCTCAGGGTGGCAACATAACCACATAACCTGAAAAACAGGGAATTATCATGGAAAATTTTAATTCTGGAAATATAGGGAAAAGTCTGGGAATTTTTCAAAATTTTATAAAAAATCAGGGATTTTTTTTTTCATTTGGATCATTTAAACGGGAATTATCATCTATTGTGCCCTCTATTCTGAGTAATTTAGTTGTCAATATTTCCTTTTAGTTCTGAAAAAGAATTTAAAAAAACATGGTTATGCGCATTTTTATAAACGTGGATCACTGGGAGAAGCAAAAGCAAAATGCATTGGACCTTGAATTGTAAGCAACATGTGAGGGGCTAATGAATATGCGATTTATTGAAGATTGGAAATAGATATACGAAGCATATAAAACAATAAAATTACCTACAAAAGATTTTTTTTAAAAAAACTTGCTTTTCTTCAAAACTTGTATTCGAATTTAAAAAATGTTTATTTGGATTTTTATTTCAGACTTATTTTAAACCCTTTAAAAAAACATTAATATTCATGTTTTTGACAACTGTTCTTGACATGTAAGGTATTAAAAAAAGGGCAGTGACGAATCGAATGTTTGTCTGATGAATATTAATGTTTTTTAATGCGTCTAAAATAATTAGTTAAAAAGCGGTTTTTAAACGAGCCATTAGTGGTGCTGCCATCTATGGGTAGCATTCTTTGAATGGAGTGCCATCTATGAGTAGTTACAACGAATGTGGGTTGGGAGAGGGTTGTTCGTGTGATAATTATCGCCCGGGAATGCTAGATATAATATATTTTATGAGTTACAGCAAAATATTTAAGGGGTTGTCTAAACAATGCCCTAAGTCAAAGCGATAAGAGTAGTAAGTGTAAAATTCATTCAGAGAGAGGTATAAGTAAGTTTTTATCCGCTTTTGATTGTTGTCTAAACAATCTGTTCGCATACCTTTAAACGTGCAAGTATACTGTAAAAAAAAGTTGTTTAAAATGAGTACACGAACATATTTGTTTCAAGAATGAATTACCAACAAGTACTATTGCAGCGTAAATGTACGATGACGTACTCAAATTTAAGTAATCTTAGGTTCTCAAAACTGAGCAGTCTCAGCTTCTGTTTAATCCATCTTAAAAAAGCAATCTGACACACTTAAAATAGTTGTCTAAAAGATGGTTTTCCACATGATTTGCAGTGGCGGCCCGTGGTCGAAAATGTTAGTGCAGTCGAAATCATGGGAATCCCCCCCACTCCCTATTTTCCAAAAACCATACATGAACGGAAATTCTTTATTATTCACTACTCAAATAGAAGTTTCCTTTCAATTTTTATGAAGTGATAACATGCGAAAAAATAGAAAACACTTACTCATTTTTTGAAAATTAAAGCAATCCTCCTTTCTTTTAAACTTGCGAATCGTTCAATTTTAATATTAACTTAAATAACGAAACAACAGCAGGACCATATCCTGAAACAACAGCACACAGTAAATGTATTACGAAAACCATTTCCGTTTGGAGATACTCTCGTAAGTTCTCGTTTCACCCACGAGCCAATCAGCTTATCGAACCTCATGTGCAGCTAAAACAAGAAAATTCATTTCGGCTGTACCTTCTCACAAATGCAGTGCATTAGCACATTAGCAGTGCATTAGAAGTTGCCATGGCAACGGTGCAGATGATTTCGAATTTCGCTTTTTGGCTGCAGTTTTGATTTAATGGAGTTCCTCCCTCCTGAATTGTGCATTACGGTAACATGCTTGCTATTTATCGGAGATTTTGTTTACTACCGTAGAAATTTAATTTTCAATTCTAATCTTCATTTCTGAAAATTATTAAAATATCTGATTTTAGTTTTAAAATACACTAATGAATTTAGGTGCAGCCCGGCTGTACTTGCTGTAGTGGACGAGCCGCCTTTGATGATTTGATGTCGATTGCTGAAATGGAAACTGATTTATTACAATTCAATTATCTTACTTCCCATTCTTTTGGAACACCCTTGTAACATTACTTATGTTTATAACTTCTACACGTCACCTGGTAGCTTAACGGAAAAGTCTCTGGACGGCGGTGCTTGCAGATGTGAGTTCGATTAACGGAAAGTCTTGGTTGTAATTGTCGATATTTGAAAGTTATTTATGAAGGCAGCCTATGTAGGATAGCATCTGCTCTTTTTATTCGTTTTTACCGATTGTACTCATTTTTAAGTACATACCTTTTTTTAAATTGAAACTTATGCATTCGGAACCATGATAAGCTTTGAATGTACTCAAAAATGAGTACAGTTTACTTATTTTTGAGTACCTATTTTTAACAGTGTGAAAAATAAATCCTTAAAAACGCGCCTTTTCTAATAATATACTAAAACTTAATTAAAATGTCATGATCAACTTTCAATATCACCATAATTATGTTTAAAATGACTAAATTCATCCACATTCTATTATCGGTATAACAATCTATTAATATTTATTTTTCTCGAATAATTTTAAAATATCCCTCTACCTTTATCACAATTAATAAATTCTTAGCCTTCAGCAATGAATATTAAATTAATCTATTTTCTTGACGAATAATCCATTTTATTTTTTAGTTGACAATAAATTCTTAAGTTACGACTTTTAATTTCAAATTTACAAATGCAAATTTACCATTGCGCTTTACGAATGGCCTAAGTATATTGAAATTAAGTTTTCTTCTATGATATATCCCTCAATTCACATCCACAATTTCTTTTGATAACGCAAAGCGCTTATTAAAATGAAAATATATTTTAATGGCTTCTAAATGCATAAATATTTGACTTTTGTTTCGCCTCTAGCACTAGTACAATGCTCCAATGCTACATCATTTTAATGAGTTTGCTGTATATACAAATAAGACACCAATGCGCAAATATTATTTTTAAATGTTAAGATATTCATTGTAAAATTTAATCTGCGGAGCTTGTTTATTTAATACGGATGCTTCTTGAATAAATTTGCAATTATATATTAGTTAGGGAAATTATATTTTCTGGCTGAGTTAAGAACATTCTTTTAAACTAATAATTTTTCATAATAAAAGTGAATAATGTAATTAATATAGCCTGTAGTGGGGTAAGTGTGACCATGGCTGGTTACTTTTTTAAAACATGTATATTTCTGTTATAAAAAACATTAGATATACAATTGTGGAATCTTTGCTTTTGATGTTTACCAAAAAGTATGGCAATTTCTATCTTAATAGTTTTTTTTAAGTTCTTACACTTTATAATTCAATGGATTTTCGGTCATGAAAATTTGTCAATTTTTTTATTTTGTCCTGCTACCTATATTATCAAAACTTTGTATTCTTATCAAGTTTAATGTGTAATTTTCGACCAAACACCTTATTTTGGAATTAAACAAATGGTTTATTATTGAAAGTTGTGGATATACTTGCCCGAAGTATTCAGGAACGTACAGTTATTTAAAACCTGTTAAAATACAAATACAACGTTAAAATACGCAATAAAAGTCCATAAAATCTGGACATGTTTCGGGAGATACATCTCCCTTCATCAGCAGAAAATGAAAAGTCCGTGTGTAATAAAAATATAAATAAACCCAGAATTTAAAGTGTTGCCAAAGAACAAAAAACTTTTTCAAATCGGTTGGAGTTAACTATTGTGTGCCAACAGGCGGGAAATACTGGTACCGCAAAGGTTTCATTGACAATCGAATCAATATTGCTAAAAATATGAAACGCCTCCAGGAAGTCAAGTTCAAATGAAGATTTGGGTTTGCAAATTAAATGTGGGTTATAAAAATCAAATATATGACCACGTTTCCAAGAGTGCTTGACAATGGAGGACTTCTTTATTTCTTTTTTAACAGTATGTGCTTGGTGCTCCTTAATTATAAGACGAGTTTTTATCTTATTCGATACCTGGTCGAATATTTTTTTATTATTTCTAATACTATTATTTCTAATCTTTCCTATTTCGAATTATTTTTAATAGATCATCTTGAACTAAGACTACAATCTAATCTTCAAACATAAAACATCATCAATCGTGGGAAGAATGATAGATTGATTGATTGACAAATTGCAAGCATGTACAAAAACAAAATATAATTTTAAACCATCAAAATACGCGTGACTTGAGTTATTTCTTCTATATTTATAACACAGCAATAACCTTTATACTCAACTGTTGGCTTATGTCAGAAATTAGTATTACATGACATACATTTGACCTTAACTCAATTAAATTAAATAATAATATTTTGGTTATTAAATTTCTATTTCCCAAAATAATTTAACCCCATATAATATTTTAAGGAATATGAAAAAATCGACTAAATATAGTAATAAAATATCAAGTACTCTTAGTGAAAATAATCGCGTACGGTTAAAGATTTCAGAAATTACTACAATGTAATAGAAAAGGTGTTTAAAAATGAGTACAGGATCATACTCGTTTTTTAGTACCATTGCATCGTATATAAACGATGACGTACTCAAATTTAAATAATCGCACTTTCGCAAAAATGTGCAGTGTGATTTAATATTGCTCATCTCAGCTTCTGTTCCAGCCATCTTAACAAAGCGACCTGACAAACTTAAAATAGTTGTTCAGAAGATAGTTTTCTACATTATTTAATTTCGATTGATTACATGGAAACTAAGTTATTACAATTCAATTATCTTACTTCCCATTCTTTTGGAATACCTTTTTAACATTACTTCTGTTTATAACTTTTTCACGTCGCCTTGGTAGCTTAATGGATAAAAGCTCTGGAAATCGGTGTCTGAGGATCTGGGTTCGATTCCCGGTAAGTCTTGTTTGTGACTGTCGATATCTATTAAAAGTGATGAAGGCAGCCTATGTAGGATAGCAACTGCTCTTTTTATTCAGTTTTTACTCATTTTTAAGTACATGTCTTTTGCAAAGTTGAAAGTTATGTAATCGGAGCTATGATAAGCGTCGTTTTTATTCAAAAATGAGTACATTTTACTTATTCTTGAGTACCTATATTTAACAGTGTGTACAGTATAAACTTTTGCACACTAACTTGTCTCTCTTTTTAAATGATTCAAATATATATTTTCGAATACAAATCTTAATGGTGATTGAATAGTTCTGAATTTGCGTTTGTCACTTCAAATACCCGATACTTCTTCTCGGACTCGAGTGATTGCTTTAGCTGTATGGTTAAAGTATCAGCCATGCACAACTTTCCGAGTTCGATTCGGGGTCATTACAAAATTCACCACATTGGTGACTTCCGAACTACGGATAAACGCAACCTTCGAACAAATACTCGTGGCGCCATCTCGATTTAACCACCACAAATTCATTCGCAACATGCAAAATCATCAACCACTGCCCACGTGATTGCACATCACGGGCATCAATCATTCGTTCCTTTGTCCGACTCTCTGAGAGGGGGATACTGTGGTGCTCACTTCAAATGCAAGATAATTTCTCTCGGGTACGAGTAATTTCTTTGCTTTAAAGTTAAAGTATGGACGTAGCATGTTCAACGTCCGGAGTTAGATTCGGGGCGACTGCAAAACTCACGGCGCCACGAACTTTATTGCTTCTCCTATTTGTGTGATGTCCAATAATGAATTGAATGTCATATCTATCAACATTATAGCCACTGCCATGTGAAAACACTTCACGGGTATCACGCGATAACACATCACGGGCATCAATCATTTGTTCCTTCAAGAAAAGAGAGAGGGGCGAGTCTCAAATTTTAAACGCTCTTATCTTCGATTTTCATCATTTAACAACCAACCAGCCCTCTCATGTTCTGTTTATTGAACAAATGTATCAACCAATACAATTTATAATTACATCTACAATCTTAACACTACATGAATACGTAAATCAATAGTTGAAGTTCCCAAAAATAAATTAGGCACAACAAAACTTTTCGAAACTTCAACAAATGCCCCACATTTATTTCTCGAAATTTTTCCCCTTCTGGGGATCATTAATTAGCACCGCAGCGCCATCTATGCGTGACATTTTAATTCAGACGTCTTATTCTTCAAAGATATAAGAAACATATATTGATATATCAATCGATTCTTATCAAAGCAGCTGGGGAGAATGGATAGCATTTTTATCGATGAATCCATCGATTTATCTAATGTCTCCTCTAGAATATCGATGTTGGTTTTTTTTTAGGTTCAGTAATCAAACCAGTGGAATAATCCGGCATCGTAAGAGGGAGAATTGATTAACTTCAGTAAGCTACGAGAAATAAATGAGAAATATATTTTCCTAATTCCATTTATTATCTTGCTTTTTTGTTCAGGGTTATTTTTGCGTATTTAAAGATCCTAAGCCTTTACGCTCAATTTAACACATTGAATGTTATTTTGTCCACTTAGGGATATCGTTAGAAAAAGATACTCACTGGAGTATGAGAGTAGATTGTTATGTTTATAGAAATGTTTTTTTAGAAATGTGGTTGTTGTCTTAAAGAGTGGGATTTTTAATGTATGCAAAAATACATTAACCCATATTTGAAAAAAAGTTCTAACACGCATATTGGATATATATATATATATATATATATATATATATATATATATATATATATATATAATTGGAAAATAGATTATATTCATTTATGCCTGTGAACATTGAGTATTTAATTTAACTGTTAAAAACAAGTGCTCCACAATAAGTAAAACTTACTCATGTTTAAGTACATTTGATGCTTAACATGGCTCCGAATATATAAGTTTCAATTTTGAAAAAGACATGTACTCAGAAATGAGTAAAGTATGTTTTAAGACATGTACTGAAAAATGAGGTTTGTAATGAAATGCAAAGAATGGGAAGTATGATAATTGAGTTGTAATAAATCAATTTCCATTTAAGCAATCGACATCAATGATGTAGATAACCATCTTCTGAACACCTATTTTAAGTGTGTCAGGACACTTTGTTAAGATGGCTTGAACAGAAGCTGAGATGAGCAATATCAAATCACACTGCTTATTTTTGAGAAAGTACGATTACTTAAATTTGAGTGCGTCATCGCTCATTTACGATGCAATTGCACTCAAATAAAAACAAGTATGTTCAGGTACTCATTTTTAAGTACCATTTTTATATTGTGAAAATATAACAAAAACATACAACATTCGTTTAATAGCATAAAACATAAGATGTCGAAACCTTATTGATTATATTTTCTTTAATAGAAAACGAAATGCTTATATTTCCAATTTATTTAGGGTTTCAATAATAAAAGGGGTATTTGTAAACAAAAAAAAATAACAGAACATAAGAAAAACCGACAAAACAGTCTGAAATACATTTCATATAATGAACCAATCATTTTTAACGAAGTCCAGAAACAATATTAAAATAGGAGGTTTAACGACAAAATAAATAAAAAATTAATGACAATTCGACCTTAATAAATATAAAACACTTAATAAATATAATATAATAAAATTATCCTTACTGAAAGTAGTTTTACTTCATAAATTTAATTAGTTTACGTACTTAAGTGTTTAAAAATGCAGTTTTAGTATTGAAATTTTTTTTATTGTAAACTAATAATTGAAAACTTTATTATGTTCTGGGGCGCTCAAGAACAATTTTACTCGTTTTTATGTTAAAAACCCATTA
The DNA here is from genome assembly GCA_963932185.1 of Troglohyphantes excavatus. NCBI lineage: Eukaryota > Metazoa > Arthropoda > Arachnida > Araneae > Linyphiidae > Troglohyphantes > Troglohyphantes excavatus. Next base: position 66,547,314 of record OZ010674.1, on the reverse strand, counting down.
ATGCATATATAAATAAACCTAAATTTATTGGCAATATAACATAAATACTATAAACTACTCGCAATAATTTATTCTGAATCGAAATATAAAAGAACTTTTCTTTTAAGTTAAAAATATTCCATTAATTTTTACTGTTTTCGTGTAATTCCCATGTATTTTTTTTGTAATGAAACTTGAGTTCCAGGCAGCTTTAGAAATAGTGTAAGTTTCGTTAAAACTTTAAATAAAATTATTATTAGACACATTTATTTTGCATTAATTATTACGAGTAGTATTCATTTTAATCATATTTACTTGCATTAATCAATAAGGAACACATAGGTGATTACGTAAGAGGCAGTAATCAATGTGACTAATAGATAGTAATGAACTTCGTTTATAGCTATAGTATATTTGAAGAATATTAAAAAAAATCTTAAAATACTATTACAAATTCATTTAAGCAGGTTCTTTCATAAAAAAAAAGTCTAAAAAAGTTTATATTTTTCTTCATAACTTCTAGTTCTATATATTTTAGCTCAAATGAACTATTTCACCTAATAAATATATTTTAACATAGTGGTTAATAAAATTATATTATACCTGGTATATCGAAAAAAATGTAATGTCTTCCATCAAAATTTACGTATTTGATAGCAATTTACCCAATATTAGTAAAGAGCACCACTTCAACTGTTTTTCAAAAGAGTAGTTGAACTCGTAATATTCGAAACTCCAAATAGTCTGTACATTTTATTTATAACTTCTATATAAATGTAACTTTATAGTGATTAGATAATGATCTGTAGATTAATTTAAATGATAAGGGTAGGTACAGGCCGCACTATGCCACATGGTTTGGTTCATCAATATTCTTAGGCCCCCAGGAGTATGAAATTCATAAGGGCGATAATGGGACGACTAAATGCAACTCTGTCCTTCCGAAAATTAAACACTTTGAGTAATTCTTTTTTAAAAAAAGCTGGAGAAAATAAGCTTTATCTTATATACCGTTTGGGTTTTGGTGCCAACTTTGTTGCCGCTTTGTTATGGAACTTAAAACCTATAAAAACACCAAAATGCGATATCAAAAATTTCACATGAAAACAATATTTTGGTTATCAATGTTTCATATAAAACTTTAATATTTTCAATATAGAATTTTAAAATGTAAAAAAAATATTAAATGCATAGATGTAAAAATATTTTAAATATAAAAATATGGTTGAGTTTACTGTTTAATTAAATAGTATGATTTATTTTCTTTAATCTAAGATTGACTAAAACTAAAATTTCATTCATAAGACCTATAAATTCATTTATCAAACATAAAATAGGGAACCTATAACTTCATTTATTAATTAAAACTTTATTAATGGAACCTATAACGTCATTTATTAAACCTAAAACTTTATTCATGAAACCTATAAATTCATTTATTAAACCTAAAACTTCATGGAACTTATAAATTCATTTACTAAATCTAAAACTTCATTTATGGAACCTATAAATTCATTTATTAAACCCCTAAAACTTCATTCATGGAACCTATAACTTTGTTTATTAAACATAAAACGTCATTCATAGAACCTATAAATTCATTTTCTTAACCTAAAACTTCATTCATGGAACCTCTAAATTTATTTATTAAACCTAGAACTTCATTCCTGGAACCTACAAATTTATTTAATAAACTTCAAATTTCATTCATGGAACCAATAGCTTCATTCATTTGTACTACACTCACAAAATATAATTACAAAATTTAACTTAAAATACATAATACAAGACTGATTGTATTTTAAAGAGTTCATCCATCAAATACGAGTGCTCTAAACTCAAGAATTTTAAAGATGCATCTAGGAATTCCACAAATATCAAACTTTTTATTACTTTACCACAAATCCGAGGTACATTCAATCAAATGCATCATACATTAAACCCACCCCATCATTATTTACCCCCCCCCCCCCCAAGACTAAAACATAAAATTCGTTCGCAGATAAACAAAAAAAAACAAATAAAAAGAAAACAACAACTGAATGATATCTTTCCCTCCATATAAAATTATGTGCTTCCTCCTGAAAGAGGTCCGTGTTGATTTATTTTGTTTTGGAATAAAATTTTCCTTTAAAAATCGAATGGATCCCCCACTCGCCTAGATCGTGTTCTTTCATAAAAAGGATTTCATAACGCATTTGTCACTGACACATTAGTGAAAGGGCTCTAGAAGTAGAGGCATTTAAGGGAAGAAAACTTTTACGTCGTCAGCATTGATTTTTCCATCAGTCACTCCCAATTTACGGATCGGCACAAAAGAAAGCCAAAACTATTTTTTTTTAATTGCAATTTTAAATGACAAAAAAAAATTATATATTATAACATAGTTTTTATGAATGTTATTAACAATAAGACGGGTTAACTGTAACGTGAATTTAAATTCCAGTGCGAACATTTGATTCATTGAGTTGTGATGAGTTTTGTTTACTTAAAAAACCAATCTGGTAACAGTAAAGATTGCTTTTCAATCGAGGAGGAAGTTCATATCACGTGACCACTACCTTCCAATCTAAGGTCCCTTCTTTTTTAGGATAGCACAGGTACAATGTTAAACACCTTACAAGTCAATAATTCATTAACTAATTGTTGAGTTAAAATGAAAAATTACATGAAATTAAAGTTATTTTTTTATTTTTAGTATGGTGTATGTTTTAATGCATATTGACAAAATACCTTAATAATTAGCGAACATACTAATGTTTAATTTTTGATTTCCGCGCCATGTTTGATTTCCATGTCATGCTTGATTTCTGTTCCATGTTTGATTTCCGTGCCATGTTCGATTTCCGTGTCATGTTTGATTTCCATGTCATGCTTGATTTCTGTCTCATGTTTGAGTTCTTTACCATGCTCGATTTCCGTGTCATGTTTGATTTCCATGTCATGCTTGATTTCCGTGCCATGTTCGATTTCCGTACCATATTCGATTTCCTTGTCATGTTTGATTTCCATTACATGCTTGATTTCTGTCTCATGTTTCAGTTCCGTGTCATGTTCGATTTTAGTGCCATGTTTGATTTCCATGTTATGTTTTGCTTGATTTCTGTCTCATGTTTGAGTTCCGTACCGTGTTCGATTTTCGTGTCATGTTTGATTTCCATGTCATGCTTGATTTCTGTTCCATGTTTGATTTCCGTGCCATGTTCGATTTCCGTGTCATGTTTGATTTCCATGTCATGCTTGATTTCTGTCTCATGTTTGAGTTCTTTACCATGCTCGATTTCCGTGTCATGTTTGATTTCCATGTCATGCTTGATTTCCGTGCCATGTTCGATTTCCGTACCATATTCGATTTCCTTGTCATGTTTGATTTCCATGACATGCTTGATTTCTGTCTCATGTTTGAGTTCCGTGTCATGTTCGATTTTAGTGCCATGTTTGATTTCCATGTCATGTTTTGCTTGATTGCTGTCTCATGTTTGAGTTCCGTACCGTGTTCGATTTCCGTGTCATGTTTGATTTCCATGCCAGCCATGCTTGATTTATGTCTCATGTTTGAGTTCCGTACCATGTTAGATTTCCGTGCCATGTTTGAGTTCCGTGCCATGTTCGATTTCCGTGTCATGTTTGATTTCCATGCCATGCTTGATTTCTGTATCATGGTTGAGTTCCGTACCATGTTCGATGTCCGTGTCATGTTTGATATTTCCATGTTCATGCTGTCTCATGTTTGATTTCCGTGTCATGTTGGATTTCCGAGTCATGTTTGATTTCCATGCCATGCTTGATTTCTGTCTCATGTTTGAGTTCCGTACCATGTTCGATTTTAGTGCAATGTTTGATTTCTGTGTCGTGTTTGATTTCCGTGACAAGTTCATCCAAATTCATAAGTAAATCAAAATTGCGAAGTATTGTTCCCGGGATTTACTCTTTGATAGATTTGCCAATAGCAATTTTATGTATTTTTAGTGCAACGTTAAAATAGATAACTCAACCAAATGTTCAATTTTAAATCTAACCTTGCTACCACGTCTCATCGACACTAGTAACTTTTATAATAAATTTGACTGCCGTAGCATTTTCCTATTTTGAGATAAAAGACACGGAAACCTTTATATACAGGCCAGTTTTTAAAAATTTATAGACACATCAGGGCTAAAAATAAGTAGAAAAAATTATATCGGAATGTTATATGTAAACAGTATCCCCATTACTTTATATTTCATATGGGGTAATAGAGGTTAAAATTCGAGATTTCCACAATTGTTCCAATAATTAAAAATTAGGCTTTCAAAATTAGTATATTTTTAATCATAAATATAATGGCATACTTCTTAAAGTATAAACTTTCGACAAGTGTATAATTTTTTAACCAGATTTTAATAACTAATTAAAGTTTTATTTTAATATTTTGAAAAGCATCTTTAAAATTCAGTTAGAACACTGAGCGCTAAAATAAGAACTGGAGTGATGACTTCCATTGGGGGTATATATTCTTTACCGTGGCGCGCGGATGAATACTGTTTAGAAGACAAAGTAGACAAAACATTCTACCTTGGCTCTTGCACCTTAAGTCGTGTTCACAGAGCTGAAATAATAATAAACACTGTATAGCGAGTACTCCCATTGAGTGACAATGTACTTTAATGTGCCGTGCGGATGCATACAATTCAGAAGAAAAGATTAGAAAACATTCTACCTTCGCTCTGCGGGAGTCTCACTAGACGTCAAAGAAAGATTTAAAACTGTTTTTTTTTCGGTCCCTTTTCTTCTTTTCTTTTCAGTAAGAAATAAGTATGTCAAAACATTTATTATTTAACATTTAATGTATTTTCGAAAATTATAAAGACGTTTTTAAATCTACGCAAACAAACGCGGAAGGAATATTTTTTCTACCTTCGCTCGAAAATGTGTAAAGTGGTCGTACACGTTTACTGCTCGCTCCAGTGTCTAATATTATTTTAGCTCAGTGGTCTTCGAGCATGAATGGACTGTAGTAGAGCGAATATGACGTCATAATCGTGAAACCAACATCTCAGACCGAATGGCCTCAGACCCGTGACTTCTTTTCAAAATTATGAATTAAAAAATACTCGCGATTGGCTGATGAATTGGGAAATGTGTAACAGTGAAAATTTATGAATGAAATGCCGTAATTACACACGTGTCTGAGTCATACATGCTGGCCTCACTTTGATGTTAGCGAGTTTATAACATGTTAATATTAATATTAATATACTATGAAGGATCCATGCTCGAAGTCAGTGGTCGTGTTACGTTAGTCTTGGATATTTGATTGATTAATTAATATTTTGTTCTTTATCTTCTTGTAAGTAAAAATGTGCACCATTTAAAGCCTCGAACGCCAGAAATGTAGTTTTAAAAATAGACTTCAGTACTTCATCCTATGATAATTACAATACAAAATTAATATATTTTTATAACTTATCTCAAAATTGTGTAAAGCGATCGTGCAAGTTTAGTCTACTCTCCAGTTGTTATTTTAGCTCATTAAGTCAGAAAGCATTTAAAAAAACGTGAATAAACAACAAAATTAAAATGTAAAATAAGTTTTAAAAAAAAACGAATTTTTGAAAACATACTAAACGGTTGTATGCGCAACTTTTACCGAAAGTTATTTATTTTTGCCGAAAAATAGAACACGGAGTTTCAAACCCATTCCATTTTATCGTTACAAACCCTGTTATTTACCTCTTTCGAAATACATTATTTTTCCCCTCATAACTTTGCATTCCAGTCGTTTACGTTGACGCATACTCGAGTTGGGAAAATGAAGTGTTCGTTTTAGCAATCTCTCAATTTATATAAATATAAAAACAGAAAGCTTAAAGCGAAGTTCAATAATAAAAAATAAAAAAAAACTTCACCGATGCATTTATTTCATTCATGAAAAATGAATGTCTCGCTCTTTATCGAATTCTGCGAGAATAAAGCTCTTTAAAAGACTGGAACAGATTCATTTTCTCGTTTTCTCCGCAACCAAACGATAAATTTCGAAGATTTTTGTGTTTCGTATTTTGTGCGTGATTAAGTGACGTGAAATGTAAGATTTGTGTTCTAAAAAAAATAAATGCGCGTCTTTGATTTGTTTTGCATAAAAGCAGTATTATATTTTTATTCACAGCATTTAGAATTTTGCGAGGTTTTTTTTTACATATGTAATGGAACACTTTGTATGACTAGTGATTCTACATCAATATTATCCATTTAGAACTTTAATTTTATGTTTGACGAAATCGGGTGACAATAAAAAATTAAATTATAAAAAAAATATTTATTCTGTTAAATATAATCGTAATGTATTCTGTTAAATATAATCATTATTATCTTCGAGCATTAATGGACTGTTGTAGAGCGAATATGACGTCATCATCGTGATGCAAACTCTCAAACCGTATGGCCCCAGACACGTGACTTCCTTTCAACATTTATGAATGAAAAAACGTTCGCGATTGACTTGTGATTTGGAAATAATTGTAAATGTGTTACTTCATGAAGTACAGGATATTTTTATGAATGAACAAGAAAAAAATTATGAATGAATGACGTAATAACCCACGTGTCTGAGGCCATATATGTTGGCCTCACTTTGATGTTAGCGAGATTATAACCTTACGATTTCTCTACTATGAGGGATCCATGCTCGAAGATTATTATGCATAAAAATACTGCTAAAGAATCTGGCAGCGTACTGGCAATTATCGGACATGCAAATTATTTAGTTGCATGCAATTAAAAAACTCAAATTGTATCCGCTCAATGACCAACTTTTAATTGCACAAATATAATTTCGGTCGCTACAGCGTTGACACTCGATAATTTGGCGATTTTGTATGGATTGTGGAAATCCGAGTTTAGGGATTGTTTACCAACACTTTGACACCTTCAAATTTAAAACCTGACAGTCTTTATGCAATTAAATAATCGCTCGCAGTTGGCGTGGGATTTTTTAGTTGCTCTGACGATTAAAATTTTTCAATGCAATTGTTGCTCGAGCCCGGCTAGTCAAAAATAAATTACAATTAAAATAAAAAAAGAAACCGACTTTCAGAAAATGGTTTAAAAGTAAAAAATAATTCTCAATTTTACTAACAAGTGGAAAAATTAAATAATTTAATATTAATTTATTATTTAATTCAACATTTTGAAATGTCGCCAAAATTTGTGTATGGGTTTTGTAAATTGAAGTTAAAAATAAGTATCTGAATATATCTGTAAATGAGCGATGAAGTACAAAAATTTAAATAATCGTACTTTCACGAAAATGAGCATTGTGATTTAGTATTGCTAATCTCAGCTTCTGTTCAAGCCATTATAAAAAAGAATCCTGACAATTTTTAAATAGGTGTTCAGAAGATGGTTTTCCAAGTCATTTGTTGAAGGTTGATTAAATGGAAACTGAATTATTACAACTCAATTGTCTTACTTCCCATTGTCTTGACACACATTTTTAACATTTATACTATTTATAACTTCTTCGCATCGCCCTAGTAATACAATGGATAAAGCACTAGACTTGCTTTAAGATATGGGTTTGATTCCCGATAAGACTTCGTTGTAATTGCTCATATATATTGAAAGTGATTTTTGAAGGCAACCTAATTAGGCAATCCACTGCTCTTTTTATTCATTTTTACTCATTGTACTCATTTTTGAGTACATGTCATGAAACTTATGTATTCGGAGCTATGATAAGCATCGAATGTACTGAAAATAAGTACATATTACTCATTTTTGAGTACGTATTTTTGACAGTTTAGCTTTAAATATAGTTTATATCAGCATTAGATGCCTTGATAATAGTTCAAAAATAAAATCTCTATGAAATTATTTTTCCAGCTCAGCATACACCTTGAAAACAATTCTCTTCACAAAACTACAGCAAACATTCCGGAACACTACAAAATCCATGAATATTTTTGTAGCTGAATACAATGTCCAGACTATTTTTTTTCCCAACAAAACATTCCCCAGAATTGAATCAGTTTTCTTCTCTATTTTTTGAGTCCACTATTTCCACTTTTGAGCATTTTTGAAAAAAATAGCATAAATTCTGAATTCTTTTTGCCATTTCTCAACGTCTGTTTTTGGTTTTAAGAACTGTACATTTTTTGTTCGAAATTCCTATATTTAAGTTTTTGAAATATCTAACAGAATATGTTCATTTAATAAAACCCAAAGCAGTCCAAGATCTTGGGTTAATTGTTCGATAGAGACATTTTATCTGTAACGTCTTTTAAAACGAGTTCCGGGTAAAGGATGAATGTGAATGGGCCGTAACGAAAAAATAATCGCAACCAAAACGATACTCACATAACCAAACCATGAGCCGTTAAACAGCGTTGGCCCCGTTGCCGGTAAAGGCCCATTTTACACGAACGGGAAATACGCGCGGGAGGTTCTCGGTGATTCGAGAATTTATACCACATGGTTTACCCGCGTTTTTTCCGGTAATGTAGAATGTTCCTAAAAGCATTAAGGTAAGGCGAAATGAACCATACAATGTTAAAAATAAGCACTGAAAAATAAGTAAAATGTACTCATTTTTGAGTACATTCGATGCTTATCATAGCTCCGAATACATATGTCTCATTTTTGAAAAAGACATGTACTTAAAAATGAGTACAATGAGTAAAAATTAATAAAAAGGGCAGTAACTTGCCTGCATAGGCTGCCTTCATAAATCACTTTCAATAAATACCAACTGTTACAAACAAGACTTACTTAGAATCGAACCCATATCCTGTGTCAATAGCCTTATCAGTTAAACGACTAAAACGACTTAAAGAAGTAATAAACAGAAGAAATGTAAAAATGGTATGCCAAAAGAATGGAAAGTAAGATAATTGAATAGTAATAACTCAGTTTCCATTTGACATCAAATAATGTGGAAAAACTTTTCTAAACAGCTATTTTAAGTTTGTCAGGTCGCTTTGTTAAGATGGCTTGAAAAGAAGCTGTTATTAGCAATATTTAACCATACTGCTCATTTTTGCAAAATTACGATTACTTAAATTTGAGTACGTCATCGCTCATTTACGATGTAATTGTACTCAAAGAAAAACGAGTACATCCAAGTACTCATTTTTGCAAAATTACGATTACTTAAATTTGAGTACGTCATCGCTCATTTACGATGTAATTGTACTCAAAGAAAAACGAGTACATCCAAGTACTCATTTTTAATAACATTTTTTAGCAAAAACATGAGCCACGACACAGTGTCGGCGTGATTGCATCTATTTCATGCTCGTCTGACACTCACAAACTTCGTTATAATAACATGAAACAACGTAATTAAAATAAATTAATCAGTAAAATATATTACAAAAAATATTGTATGGATATGTCACAAGACGACCAGAAATATTTTACGCGAAACGTTATCTCAGTAGATTTTAGAGAAATAGAGATTGGTCACCAAGAGAAAGAAGATAAACAAGCTGTCCGTCAGAATCCGTGTTTGCGATCCATGCTCAATACATTTTTTGATGTATTTCCAAATGTTAAACACATCGGCCCTTAATTTCCTATTGAACGTAACCGGTTTTATTCAATCAAGGCAAATAACACGGAATTACAGTGTCATTTGCAGCCCGTGGTCGAAAATGTAAGTGCAGCCGAAATCACGTGTGACGACTAAACCCCCCTGCCCCCTCCCCTTACTTTCTACCATACGTAAACGGAAATTCTTTAATATTATAACTCAAATCAAAGTTTCCTTTCAATTTTTACGAAATGATTACATGCGAAAAAAACAGAAAACATTTATTTTTTGAAAATTTGGACAATCCTTCTTTCTTTTAAACTTGCAAATCGACCAATTATAATATTGACTTAAGTAACGAAACAACAAGACACGTGTAAACTTATCGCGAAAACTATTTCCGTTTGGAGATATTCTTAGAAATTCTCAGTTCCCCTCCGCTATTCACGCACAAGCCAATCAGTTTATCAAATTCACAAATACAGCCGAAGTCGGAAAATTCATTTCGGGCTGAATCTCGCCACGAAGGCAGTATTAGCATGGAATACTGTCTCCATACTACATAGAGACTGTCATGGCAACGATGCAGCCGATTCCAGACTTCGCTTTGTTTGCTGCAGTTTTGATTGAATTGAGTTTTTTCCTTCCTTTTTTTTACTTTGCGTGTGTTTTTTTTTACTTACTGTAGAAATTTGGTTTTCAATTTTAATTTTCACATAAGAAAATTAGTAAAATATCTCGTTTTAGTTTTAAAATACACCAATAAATTTAGGTGCAGCCCGATTGTACTTGATGTATCCTACGATCCGCCACTGTATAGTGTCGAAATATCCTGATACTCTACGCAGCTGAATGCGGGAGTTTCACGTGACGTATAAACACGTTTTACCTACTTGTAGTTTCGATTTCTTCCTTACAGCAGACAACATTACATTTCTTTGTTTAGTCGCTACGCTTGCAATTATGGGAAAGTTTGTTTATAATATTTGTTTTTTCCAAATAAGTAATATTTTTATTCCATATATGAATAAATTTAAGTACATAAATACTTAAATTATATTTGTATATAATTAGAATTACAACAAAATACGGAAAAATACTTTTATTTCAACACAAAAATACTTGAAAAACGATGAGTACAATCTATCTTAGTGTATGTAGTAAATATTTCTATATTGAGGTATTATTTAAAGACTAAAACTTAAAATTATAGAACAGGAGCCAAAGCTCCATGCTAACCCTACGGAACTTATTCGGCGTCGCGGAACTTTCTCCATGTTCCGTTGGAACATCGGTCTTCTTCTTCTCGGCGTGAAACTCCCTAATTTAAAGAAGCTTCACCCAAAACACATAAAATACTAAATCACAAATTACCAGAATAATTTGGCCAGAATTCATATCGATTTATGCATTTGTGCCCTTGGGGAAACAAATAATGATATGGAAATATTAAAACGATTTTTAATTGCAGCTATCTCAAAGGCGGTTGGCTATCAAGAGCAGCTGACGTCACAGCTGTTGCCAGATCCACCCGAACCATGTTTCAAATCCTTGGGGGAGGGAGGGAATAGAATTTAAGTAACAGGTAATTCAACTGCGAATTTTGTCAACTCCAGAAGCTGAATTAAATTTACAATTTTTATGTGGCATTTATAGAATTGGAGGGGAACGAAATGCGTTAAAATTTATTAGATTTGAAGCTGAATAAATTTGGGTTGAAGAGGTTTTTATGCGTGAAGTTCTGGATCACGTTACCTCGGCGTCAAAAGCTAGTTTCGAATAATTATGTTTTTTTTTTTGTACTCATGGGAAGTAGTTTTATGGTTTGAAATAAAGTGTTAATAAGATTAGTTTTAGATAACTTTCGTTTTCTAAATTAGATAAATCGGGGTTGTGGATCTATCCGTATCATATTCTTAAAGTACGTATAAAAAGGTATCTATTATTCGGTTTTTCTTTATATTTCATTCAGTAGATATTGGGAATACATTTAAACTAGATGAAAATATTGCTAGTATTAAATTATTACTAGTAAAAATTAAAAATATTACAATAATATTAAAAATATTACAATAATATTACAAATATATACTATTATATATATATATATATATATATAAACATACATATAAACATACACACATACATATAAACATACATACATACATACATACATACATACATACACACATACATATAATCATACATACATACACACATACATATAAACATACATACATACATACATACATACACACTTACATATAAACATACATACATACATACACACATACATATAAACATACATACATACACACATACATATAAACATACATACATACATACATACATACATACATACATACATACATACATACATACATACATACATAAATACATACAAACATACATACACACATACATATAAACATACATACATACATACATACAGTGGCGGCGATTGGGTGCTGAAAGTGGGGGGGGCAAGATAAAGGGGAAACAAGAAGTCCCCCAAATGGAAGAGGGGGGGGGGACTAAAAAAATTTGCTATAAAAAAGCTATGGTATTGCACACTTGTATTTACTCACTATTTTGTGTTATTTGATGTATACCAACTTAAAATACACAGTAAAAAAAATTTAATAACAAATTTAAAAAAATAGAAGTTTTCATACCATAAAGCTGATTTGAGACGAGATAAAAGCATTCTTTTTTCGTTATTCTGACTTAAAAAGGCGAAACAAAGCACGATAACTTTCAGAAATACTATATAAAAGGCCACAAAAACTAAAGTCCAATTTTCAGGAGTATAAAAGGTATATAAGAACTGTTCAAAACACTTTTATATCACTTGGCTATTTTAGCTATAGTCGAAGACAATTTAACTAGACCCTTAAGCGAAGGCTACGATGTGTAAAAAGACTGAACTATGGCCCTGATTGAATAAAAAAAATCAACGACTGAATTAAAAACAAATAAATATCTATCGGAGTAGTCATAATTCATATACAGTTTGCTCTGTAGACTCCAAAATGACTGTACAAACGAGAGTCATATAAGTCATATTCGGCGCCGTTTTCCCTACTGCTTATATGATGCAAAACTGAGAAAACTTGGGAATGAGTCATTCTGCTGAGAGCCAGAGGCCCGATTTGGGTAGATTTAATACGTAGTTACAATAAACTATTTTCTTGATGTTTTCGAAATCAAAGCATTGAGAATTAAAAAAAAAGGCGGTAGTTACAATAAACTATTTTCTTGATGTTTTCGAAATCAAAGCATTGAGAATTAAAAAAAAAAGCTGTTAAATCTTTTCTGCCATCATCTTTGAGAACATTCACTGATAAGTAAAGTAAACAAATATAATTTTGTGGATTGTGTTTTAAAAATGTTATAATCGGATATTTTCTGACTAAATTAACTATTTCAAAACCAAACTATTTAATAAGTAATCATAAGTAAAATTATTATAAACTATTTCTTTCAGAAAATATATAGAAATTATATTGTTAAAAAAGTTAATCGCTTTGATTAGACTATGCAAACGTATGTTTTGTTTTGATTTATATTAAAAATTAATGGTACTTTAGAAGCAAAATTTATTAAAATATACTACTTGATTTAATATTCGAACTCGCAATTTGGCGCTCTTTAAAGCGCTAAGTTCCTTATCAGGAGGTTGCAAGCCCGTTCTCCCATCGTCCAAACGTTTGGAGGAAACTAGAACACATTAAATCTGTCAATGAGAGGGGTTTGAACCTCCTGAAACCTCCCCCACCCCCTCATTTACGTTCCTATGGTAGTGTGAGGAAGTTGGAGCTCAAAATTTTTCTTTTGTTAGGTAATGCAGTAAAACAATTGACTTGTAATTTAGTTTTAAAAAGTCCAATAGAAAAAAGTTGCGGGGGCAACATACAAAAAAATGCGGGGGCAACATCCGAAAAAAGTGCGGGGGCATCCGCCCCCCCTTGCCCCCCCGAATCGCCGCCACTGCATACATACATACATACACACATACATATAAACATACATACATACATACATACATACATACACACATACATACATACACACATACATACATACATACATACATATAAACATACATACATACAGTGGCGGCGATTGGGTGCTAAAAGTGCGGGGGCAAGTTCAAGAGGAAACAAGAAGGGGGGGGAGTTAATATTTTGACCATCCTTTTTAACGTTGAAGTAAAAATTATAATAATCATTGTCTTAAAATTTTATTCGTGAATACTTTTGAGCCGCCGTATAAAGGTCAAAGGAGGGAGTGGATTAATAGCCAACCCGGTTGACGCGGTTGCGAATACATACATACATATATACATACATGTACACATATGCATATGAAATGGTCGTATATATGGTTTTTTAATTAATTCGTGAGATATTGCATAAACATCTTTAAGGTCCAACCACAACGTTTCTTTGTAGATAAGTCGGTAGCACGCGAAAGATTGATTCGCAGGAATTAATAATCCCCACTCGAGTTCAAAGGGTTCAATTGAAATTGAAAGCCACCCAAAATAATCAACAAAATTATATTTACACCTATTTTCAGAAACCGACCATGAATGTATAGGGGCAATCGATATACTGATAAAAAAAACCCGAAAAAGTTACCCAAGAAAGTGACCCTCGCCTTTTATGCGAGAAGTTCGGCCTTGTCGATATGTCGCACGGTCGAAAGATGGATGGGGCAGGAGAACTTTCAGATGCCCTGACGCTGCTTGAGATTTATGGGGCAAACATTTCGGAAGCCCCCCCCCCCCCCCCTGCTACCCTTACTTCCCTTTTCTCCTTTTTTTTTTTACTTTTCTCTTTCACGCACCGAATGACGACCCCTGAAAAAATAATTCATGTTGATCGATATTCATTCATGTCATTTGCCTGACCCAGTGTTGTTGCTATGCATGATCGTGTTAGCTTTATCATATCACCTTTTATTGTTTTGATTATCCCATATCGATGCTTTACATATAACGATAAAAGAAATTGTTTGTCCGCGGATTGTAAAACATACAAATTGTTTAACATACAAATCTACAATTTTATTCCGAGATTGACGAATATTACACACTTGACCTTTAATACAATTGGAAGGTCATTGTCTACATGAGATTTCGAAAAACCACCTCCTTTCCAACCCTTTGAAGCAGAAATGACTTCCTACTAAAACCGTGAGATGGCGCCACGATGAATATATCAGCCAACTCTGCGACAACGCTTAATATTTCGGCTAGTTTTATATAAACCAAAACGCGTTAAACAAATTTTATAATAAATACGACACTGAAATCGGTATATATTGAATTATCTTCATTCATTTTTTTAATCACTATTTTAAAAAACACATAAATTTATTGCAAAAATTGATTTTCCTGAAAGAAAAACCCGGAAGAGTGGCATTTAGTTTTAAACCGTCGTTCGATTTCGAGCACAACACCTTAACTTGCACTTTACATACCTGATGCTGACATTAGAACATTTGGAATTTGGATCAGAACAGATTTAACGCACACCAGTTTAATTTCATAATGGCAAATGTGTATGTCAGACGACGAGGAATGAACCTCGCAGTTCTTCAAATGCTAGTTCCTTGTACTCTCAAATCCAGATTCGAACCCCCAACCCTTCGATTACAAGCTCGGTAGTCTTCCACCTGCCCCCATCACTCAAGGAGATGGATGAAGCAGTTTTTTTTGCTTTAATTCCTTAAAAAGAACATTTCTTTTCCTACCTTTGACAAAACGCCATTTTTTTTTCTTTCAACCTGATCTCGGCACTTTTAGCATTTCGTTCTATTCCCGGACGGACAGGCAGAAATCGAGTTTCTCGTTGACAAAATGCCTAGTAGGGGGCATAAACATCAATCTTTTTTCGAGAACATTTTTCTCCCGTAAATCTTTTTTTTTTCTTCTTTTTTTTCCTCTCTCTCTCTCTCTCTACGTCTAGGAGTTTTTTCACGGTCGACTGTTCGAAATTCGAGGTATTGAGTTAGATGAATGAAATAGGATTTATAGCTTCTTTCTGAGTTCGAATCGGTTAAAAAAAATGCAGACTAATTTCGTGTTACCCGTTTCTGTTGAGTTAAATTGTAACTCGCAGGTTTATTTAATTACTACATATTTGTTACACTATCTGGTTTGAACCCCTGATTTTCTGTAGTATATATTTTCACTTATCTTTCAGTACTGTAGTTAGGGCCGTTACACACAATTTTTTTTTAGGGGGGGGGGGGGGGCTGAAACGAAAAATTTCCCAACTAAAAAATTCGCATAATTTCCACATAATTTAATGTCGATTGCTTAAATGAAAACTGAGTTTTTGGCACACTTTTGTTTTTAACTTCTTTGCGTCACTTTGATAGCTTAATGGATAAGACTATGGACAGCGGCGTTGCAGATTTGGGTAAGTCTAATTTGTAATTGTCGATATTTATTGAAAGCGATTTATGAATGCAGCCTATGTAGGCAAGCTACTGCTCTTCATTTTTATTCATTTGTGAGTATACACGTATTTATCCAAATTAAAACTAATGTATTGGGAGTTAAATGGTAAGCATCGAATGTAATTAAAAATGAGTATATTTTACTTATTTTTTAATACCTATTTTTAACAGTGTTACAAGGAACAGGAATGTATGATAGTGAAACTGTTATTGATCGAGATGCATATTAGTAAATAAGGATTTCAATGCGAAAAAAAAGTCAATGATTTTTTTTTATGAAGATAAATGTTCCATCAAAATCTAAGGACATAATCTTGCCATTGTATAGAGGCCTTTTACTTTAAATTTAATTCAACACAAAATATACAGGATGATCACAAATTATTGAACAATGGTCATTGTTTGTTTAACTACATATAACACCATTCTTTTTGCTACGCTTTAAATACTTTGTTTGTTGCTACTAAAGATAAGAAAGTTGTTTAAAATATAAGGGACGTAGTTGTGCAAAAATAGTGTTTTATTATTCCACTACAGTTATATGTGATACAACCAACCATTTCTGACCACTCTGTTTACATTTAATTTCTTTTTGCATTCAGCTTTGCATAAAAAAAACCACATGCTTAGATTTAATATTTAACATATGATGGTAAAGTGTTTAATTAAACATTTTGAGTACAATTAAAAAACAATGCCAAAATATTGTAAACCGGATAGTTTCAGAAGAAGACTGCTGATTAGATTTCACGTTGCAACCTCACAAGAGTCATAAATTAACTGCATCATTTCCAAAACAGCAAACCTTTTAAAAGCACCCCCCCCCCCAAAAAAAAAGAAGAAAACCAGATTTAGGAAGTTTCACACACACATACACACACGAAACGATATTTCGATATCCAACTAACTCCCCAAGACT
Source organism: Troglohyphantes excavatus (assembly GCA_963932185.1). NCBI lineage: Eukaryota > Metazoa > Arthropoda > Arachnida > Araneae > Linyphiidae > Troglohyphantes > Troglohyphantes excavatus. The sequence continues at coordinate 66,530,437 of OZ010674.1, read as the reverse complement.
TATAAAATTATCCACGGAAACCCCTTTCACTCTCGAAGAAGCGAGAAAACTCAAAAGAGATCGGCTCCGAGATTAATTGTTCCGTTCCCCGTTTCAATTTATTTCCGTTTTCTGCCATTTTTCTCCGTTCAAACTCTCGGAACGGAAAGTGATAGATGGTAGATTCGCGTTCAACATGTGTGCTTGTACGAAATGGCGCTTCCCCGTTTACTAATTCCACAGGCAATTTGGTCGTCCCGAAAATGGCTGTTGCTTTTGGGAAGAGTACACTTTAGTGAGAGAACGTGTAAAGTGGCTCTTTTATAATGGCTCGGCTAAAATGCGTGCTGGTGAGTTTAATGGAGTTAATTTTTCATTGCGTTTAAATGCGTTATTTTTATTGCGTTCGCCCTCTTTGGGTGAAGTGGGATTTGTGCACAGAGGTGAGTAAATATTTCGAAGGTAATTAGTTTTTGGGATTGGTTTAAACTTTTGATTGGTTGCTTGGCGAAACAGAGTATTTTCGAAAAGTTTTTTACCAGCTGTCTATTTACTTGAATGTACTTATTTAAGATGGATGATTGAAAAATATTGCGAATATAATGAAGTATTTGGTATACTTGAGGTGATAAGCGGGTAGAGCTATGCACTTTTCGGATGTCACTCGAAATAGAACCGGGGACCTTGCGTGTGCGATGCTGATATTCAGCCAATCAGGCGATCACTCCAAATCGATCAAGTATAGTGATCACTCGAACCCAAGTGGAAGTATAGGGTATATGAAGTGACCCCCACAGTACCCCCCCCCCCTCCTTAAGTGGCGGATACTTAGAACACTTGGAGCAAGGGTCCCCCCTCCTCCGAGATTTTCCGACTTACGTTATCTAAAATAGAAGTTTTTCCGTTAATACACAAGTAAAAATACCGAAAAATAAGTGAGAATATACACTACAGTACAGAAAGATTAGTGAGAATGTATACTACAGTCAGGCACGTCGCACCGGGGGGGTTTGGGGGGGGGGGGAGTCCGACCCCCCCCCCCCCCCCTAATTATTTGGAAATCCTAAAAGTTGGGAATTTCATTGTTTGAAACTACCTGAGTTGGGAAAATTTATGTCTGAAGAAAATTAATAATTTTAACAAATGAAATTGAAAACAACAAGGTTATCAAGGGAAAATGGGAAATTGTCCAACTTGTAAAATTAAATTTAAATTCGTGTGTTTAGTTAAGGCTACAAATGGAGTTGTCTAATGCAGTCTGCGGCCAACACAACTCCAGTGTGTTCCAAACAGACATCCGTTATCTTTTTGCGCCTATAAAAATGCTCGCATTTTTGGCAAAACAAGCAATACTTTAATACCTTATTGCATTAAAATGTAGTATTGCGGTAATAAATCTCGGTTTTGTTCCGGTCGTCCAGAGGGGGGGGGGGGGGGGGGGGGGCTTTTGTTACGCTACAATTATTTCTGGGACTTTCGTGAATAATTTGTCTGACGCTCGTCTTTTTTTTTTGTCTGGGAGTTTTTTCTTTGGAGATGAGGTGTAGACTTTGAGGTTTTGGTTTGTACCCTTTATTTATCATCCTCTTTTAGACTGAATGAATTTGAGTGATCAGTACTTTAAATTTGCATTAGTTTGCCTTTTTTCAAAATAATATAGTAACCTTTTCTTTCACTAAGAAATCCTTATTGGTCACCTGTGCACAACGTGTAAAATATGTAACCATTATGATATATCACTGGATGTACATTATGATATATTAAGACAAAGTTATTCTAATATACTAACTATAAAAGTAGATATTATTTTATAAAAATATCCACCGTGACAGAAGTTAATGGCAATGATAACTGTTGCTGTTTCGATTTCATCTGCCAACGTATTTAAATGAAAATTAATTTTTCACATTTTTTTTTAGTTAAGAATTAAGGTTCATTTAAGTGTAATTCATATAGGCTTTTGCATTAAATTCTCAATTAATGTAAAGTTTTCTGTCAGGAATTACAAATTATCTTCATACATGATATTGGCGGCTCGTGCACTTCAGCAAGTACAGCCGGGCTGGACCTAATTTTATTAGTGTATTTTAAAACTAAAATGATATATTTTACTAATTTTCTTAAATGAAGATTTGAATTGGAAATGAAGATGAAATTTCTACCTTAAGTTAATCATCTGTACAAGTATTTTAAGTTTGTCAGGTCGCTTTGTTAAGATGACTTGAACAGAGGCGGAGATTTGCAAAATTTAACCAGAGCTATACTGTTCATTTTTTCAAAAGTACGATTACTAAAAATTTGAGTATGTGATTGCTCATTGATGATGTAATTGTACTTAAAAAAACAATTATGTTCATGTACTCATTTTTAAACACTTTTTTCAAAGTGAAAAATGAAGCCAGCCTTTCAATTTGTTTTATTCTCATATGCAAAATCTGCCATATACTAATATTAAAAAGACATTTAACTCTTAACTGCTCGCATGGGGTCATTTTTGTTTCAGGTAGTGTTTGACCTTGTCTGTGTAAAGAGCTTAGCACTTGAGATTGTTCCCATAAGAGATGTTACAAAGGATATTAGTTTAAATAAAAGGATTTCTTGAAGAATACAACGTATATTTTTGGGTGGTAGAACAATTCTATCTTCTTATAAACAGTGAATATCTCAAAAATAATATATTTTTTTCAGATTTTTATATGCCGGACACCTTTAAACCACAGACAGTTCAAAGAACTTTTGTGAGACAAGCGAATATGATTATGACACCCTACTTTTCACATATAATTTTTGAAGGCAATTGTTCAACTTAGGTCATATTTTTTAATGTCGGAAGTTCCCTTCGAGCATGGATCAAATTCATAGTAGAAATATATATATAAAAAAAAACTTTTTAAAGCACATGCTTTTATCAAATGTACTAAAATGCAAAAAATAACCATTCTATACTTCTTGAAAACTGACTTTTGTAACATTACCTTTTCCTCCACTTGCCCCTTGAATTCTTTTCTCTTCAACTACTTTGAAATATGTTGAATATACTTTTGTTGGAACTGACTAAAAATAAAAGCGTGGGGCGCTTATTATTGATATTATATTTAAGATTTACTAAGAATTATTTAACATTTCAAGATGATAAAAGAAGACATTAAGGTTTTAGATATCATGTGTGAGCGCCCCACGCTTTTATTTTTAGTCAGTTCCAACAAAAGTATATTCAACATATTTCAAAGTAGTTGAAGAGAAAAGAATTCAAGGGGCAAGTGGAGGAAAAGGTAATGTTACAAAAGTCAGTTTTCAAGAAGTATAGAATGGTTATTTTTTGCATTTTAGTACATTTGATAAAAGCATGTGCTTTAAAAAGTTTTTTTTTATATATATATTTTATTTTCTGCTTTTTAGTTATATAAACATGTATATTACCATTGCTTTGTATAATTAAACCTCTTTAAATTATTTCAAGGCTATAGCATATATTTATTCAAACATTAATTCCACTTACTAACATGCTACATAAATTATTTAACAGTTTACCTTTATTTGATCATAACGTTAAATTACAAAAATAGAACGTAGTCATTTTTTTAAACGAGATATTTAATAACAATATTACTATTTTAATACCTTTTTAATTATTTTGATAGATCAGAAAGAGTTACCAAACTTGATAAATGAAGTAATAGAAATATATGCCAATCTTGATGGATGTATCAACCTTGACAAAAAAAAGAGTTAAGGCTATTTGGCTTGATTAGGGTGGTAATTTCTCATTCTCTCCATTTCTATTTCCTCAGTGTTACAAGGTTTCTTTCCTGTTAATTTTACGTTGTCTATTTCTTCAATTTGCAAGCCGTCTAATTATCTTACACGACTCAAAGCAAGATATGCCTGTCCATCAGCAAAGAGTGCAGGTCCTAGATTAACTACCGCATAGTCTACAGTACTACCCTGCATTTTGTGCACTGTTGAGGCCCAGCTCAAAATCAACGGTAACATTCTCCTTTCAGCCGTACCATAGGAGTATTTGGCAGGGAACTGAATGGATATCGGTTCAATTTTATGTATTCCGTCTCTACCGAAATTCACATGGACTGTTGGCAAGTCAGTTTCATACATTTGTGTACGACGAAAGTGCGGCCATGTTATTTCGGTAATGAAGCCAATATTACCATTGACCAATCCTTTGGATACATTTATATTGGATCGCAGCATTACCTTAGCTCCTACGAATATGTCCAGTTCTTTTGGAAGCCCGACAGTTTTGTTGACATCATTAGGGATGACATTATCCATGCTTTTGAGACTGCGAATTGCATCAGTGATTTCTATGGTTTGGACGGTTTCATAGCTAATGTTTGGAGGAATGAGCAGGAACACTTGTCATTCGAGTTACCAAAAACGCCCTCCAATCATGTCCGGGGAAGCCCATGGCTTGCCGCGCATCTTTTTAGCGCGCGGAACGCGTGACCACTTAAAAGTGCCATCGAAATGCCCCAAACAACTGTCCGAAGGATCGCCTGTAAGCACCATGATCGTCTTCCCAGATCAACGTAATGTCCGCCATTTTGCGTCAACTGTCCATGGTTCAAAAATACGAGGCATTCGTTCCCGATATTGATTTCCTTCGAGATAGTCACCGAACCGTCGCCAATAGTTCACTGTGCAGCTCTAGTGAGACGTTAATTAACTAAACCAAACCGCCATTTTGATTTGGCGCCAAGAAAAAAACGTCAGTTTTACCTTGGCGCCAATTTTTGGACTTGGCGACAACGGGGCACCGTACATTAGGAATTTACTCTAATTTTTTTAAACATATTAAAAACTTATTGTCGTTTTCTCAACGAATAAAATTATTTCATCTATATATATCATAAAAATTAAACTAATGCAATAAACATCGCTATATGCAAATTAAATGAATAGGTAACTCACTTGTTTGTTGTTACACAAATTAATTTGTTTCCTATAAATCCTTCTACTTTTAACTCCTCCGAAGTTATAACCTATCAGAGTTTAGTAATGTGCTTTACAAAACCAAAATTGTTTAATAGCGGACAGTTCTGTCAATAATAAAATTGAAGAAGAAACTATTACCATAAACATCTATCATTTGGTTTAAAAATATTCAAAATGGCGACGGAAAGCTTTTCTGTTGAAGCAAAACAAGATCATTGCGCATAATTTTTCGCGCATTCATCTGACGTCATTTTTGTACATGATGGGTTCGGGTCTGACTTTCGCCAGATTTGTCGATTTTAAAGAAAATTCATTATTAATTAGAATTAATTAGTAATTAACAATTTTATGGCTAATTATTGTATTGTCACCGGGATTACGTATGTATGCCAAGTTTCAAATTTTTATGACAATTAGAAGTGGGTTTAAATTGAGTTACAAGATTTGAGGACACATCACACCAGACAGTGTGAGTTAAATAAAAGCATGTAATAAAAGCATGTAATAAAAAAGCATAACGTTATAATCTCGCTAACATCAAAGTGATGTTGGTTTCACGATTATGACGTCATATTCGCTCTACTACAGTCCATTCATACTCGAAGGAAGTTCCTAACTTTATCAATAACAATAACCAGCTTAGTGAATTGTATTCACTAAGCTGAGAAATTTGGGAGAAAATACCAGCTTGCAGTATCAAGAGTGTATTTTCCGATGCAGTAAAATCTAAACTATAAATCTTCTATAAAGTAATATACGGATAGAAATAAAGTAATAAATGAATATCAAAGTAATCAATTAATTTAATTAAAATGTATAATATAATTAAAAATATATACCTAGAAAATGTCGCTCCATCTTAAAACCTGAAATATGGAAACAGAGCAACTTTGCCTTTTTAATTAAGAAATCTGTGCATATTCAATTAGCTTGGAGCTACAAAATCGGAGTGTCGAGAAAAATTCAAAATATACAGGTGCCTGTGTGACTTGAAAGTTCAAAATTTAAAAGAAGAATGCGTAAATAGAAATGTAGTAATTGCAAAAGAGCCACAAAATTAACTCCTTAACTTCACTTCCAATCTGTTAGACGATGGCGCATTAAATTCTACGAAAGTTTCTTGACATGTGCATTCGCTAAAGTTTTTCGTCGTAAAGATTGCGAATCTCATAGTTTCGCCAAAGTTATGAAACGACGAAATATTATGAAGACTTCGTCGAAAGGAGTTCGTAATAGGTTAACTCAGATAAAAAAGTTTTTTTTTTAATTTTGACAAGAAATTTAATTGAAAGATATTATATGAAACGTTGTCAACTTTCAACCATTTTGACGTTGAAAATAATGGAAACATGATTAACCTTTAAAAGGCTGGTTTTTGATTTTATATGGAAAACTAATTAAACTATCAAAATATTAACTAAATGTTCTGTAATGTGGTTAATAAAATTATTTCTTTTTACTAAAAGCCGGTTGGTGACCAAGGCGCTAGAGTAACGGTTCGTGCCCGGAGGATCTTGGTTCGAATCTCGAAGTTGAGAGTGCAACGAACTCAGGGGTTAGCCAGTTTCTTTCCTCGTTTCCTACTAGAAAACATCCATGTACAGGGAACTGGTGCATGTTAAATCTCCCGTTGTCCAAATAGCTTCACGCTTTTTTAGTTTTGTGGGGTGATAAGAGTGTTATACTCTCCAACTCACCATGTTTCAAAATTACGGAACAGTAAACTCGGGTCTTTTCTTTTGGACAGATCCGGAACTGTCTCCAATAGACCATTGTGTAGCTTTAGTGCGACATTATTCCAACCAACCTATCCGTTGTCAATTGCCCATTAAGTATCTCTAGTGCGACATTAGTTCAACCTAACAATAACTCAGGTGTTGTCCTCGTCATCTGAACTAGTCTTAAAAATACGAAGCAGTGTCCACGGGACTCTCCTTCGTGATAGAATCTTCAGTGGTCCAGTGAACAAAGGAGTTCTGCTAGTAATCGGAGAATTGCTGGTTCGAATCCGTGCGATAGACTTGACAAAGAAAAGTAAAAAAGTAGTGATCTTGCGATAGGAGGGTAGCCAGCTTGGATACAAAAATACTAGAAAGTCGTCCAGAACATCCAACAAATTATACTGGGGTATATTCGGAACTGGTGAACGATAAATCTGATCGGGATTCAATGTCCTGACGCCTATTGAGGTCGCGTCGGGTGCCAACACAGGTGTTGTCCTCGTCATCTGACCATGGTTCAAAAATACGAGGCATCGTTCTCGGGTTTTTCCTACGAGATAGGGCCCGAAATTTTGCCAATAGCCCACATCACAACTCTAGTGCGACGTTAATTAATCAAACCTAACCAAACTCCTTCGAGTCAGACCCCGAAACGTCTCCAACAGTCCATTGTACAGCTCTAGTGCGACATCAATTCAACCAACCAACATTTTTTACTGCAAAATAAGCCGGTTTTATATTGAAAAAGTTCTAAAACCAAATATCAAATATGCAAAGTACGACTTTTTTCCGCCATAGAAAACAAGAATGCACAAAAACTGTTCTCCATAAAAAATGACTTTTTATTTCAGCCGTAGGGACCACTTTGGCTATCGAAATCCCCTGGGAGAAAATGGCCTGCACAAGGAAAATCCCCGGCCCCTTTAATAGCATTTTCTAGTACCTTTTCAGGCAAATGTCGATATACATGTTCACTTTAGCCTAAATGCCCAGTTGGCAGCCAACATATGACTCCGGGCCACCCTCCCTTGCCCAAAGAGCTGACGTTGCTTTATAAGGCTTTTTTTTATTGGTGGAAGATAGATGGCAACGGGATGTTTCTATTATGCAGTAAGAGAAGCAGCGGCTTAAAGTTTCAGCCAATCCCTAATGCTGTAATGCGACTGAAAGAATTTGAAATGTATCTCAATGAAACGGCGATCCCTATTTGAAATTCGCATTTCAATGGTGAAATGTCAAAGTTGCTGGGAAAATTGCGTCTGCGTAAAACGTGGTTCTCGGAATTTAAATAGCGTTTTATGTACATTTCGTGTATTTCTTGAGATGAAATTTTAAGCTATATATCATACGAATTTGATGGTGGTTTTAAAAGTTTTAAATGTGGTGTAAAATAAATCTAAGGCTAACTGCGCACTAACAGTGGCTGTAAACTTTTAAATGAGTCAGAAATGCAAAAGTTAATCGAAAAACAAAATAAAACCCACAAGGTGTGCACAAGGCGGCTATAACAATGTAGTTTTTTTTTATCAATATATAACAATGAATCTGGAGAAAAAGAAGATTTAAATTTGATGTGATTATAAAATATATATTTATAAATTTAAATAGCGTTTTATTTACATTTCAATAATCGGAATTTCTTGAGACAGTGTCGGGAGATCTGCGACGAACTACAATTTTATATGCACCGTCATGCATTTTATATGTATATTGTATATATATATATATATATATATATATATATATCATATATATCTGTGATGTTTATTATTTAGTTGTGCAGTCGTTATAGTTTTTAGACAGGTTCAGTTCTGAAGGTATCAAACAAAGGCTGAAATATTATGTTAAAATGATTTATTGTTCAGAACATCAGAGCAAGACCTTCTAGCTTCGAGGTTACATCGTGAATCTGTATTTCAAGATGGAGATTTTGAGAAGGAGGATAAACCCTGGAGACCTCTGGTTGGTTCTTCTACTTTTAGTTCGCATTTTCTAGTTAGTTTGGGTTCGGGTTTTTGAAGTGGCGTGAGAGGGAAAATAGTCACGTGTGTAATGGTGACTCATCCGAAATCTAAGAGTGGGATATTTTACCTCTTGAGATTAAATATGTTGGATGCTTTGGTACTGGGAAAAGGGGGCGATATTCAAAGCTATTTTGCTTTGCTTTAGCTGAATGATTTTTAACTGAAAGCGATTCTTTGTTGCATTGCAAAAGGTAAATAGCATAAATTTGATATGTTATTAATTTTCTTATTTATTACGGTTTGGTATATTGCGCTATATTAAAAAAAATTGCATGGAAGTTTAAAGTATATGTTGACAAACATTGAATAGCAATGAATTGTTTTTATGTGTATATTGAGATTGCCAATGTTCATTTAATGATGAAAAAATGATTAGGGGAAATTATTATGTTTATAAAATATAAATAATTTAGTGAAATATTATTTACTGTTGGATCATTAACAGTATTTTAAGGAAAACAATTCCTACCATCAACAAATAAAAAAAATCATGAAAATTTAGCATTTGATGTTTTGCGGCGCCTAATTCCTAGGTTGACGACATTTAATCTCGCTTAAGATATCAAATAACAGTTAAATATGCTATTTATTTCATTATAATATCGTAATAACTGTCGTTATTTAATAATAACTAATAAGCTCATCCCTATTATATATCAACTTGTGGACTAAAATATACATATAACATCTAAATATTCAATAATATATCCTACAATATTGTCAATAAGATATTCAGTAGTTTAAGGGCTTACCTATAATTCAATTCTAGCGAAACAGAGTTAAAATATATTTTGAAACATATTTAAAACGTATGTGCAAATTATTTTGAATTAATTTATGTCACTAAAAAGTTAAAATTATATATGAAAATACTGTTTTGAAAATACATTAAAAAAGAACAAATCAATGTTGTTTGATTAAAAATAAAAGCATAGGGTACTTAAACAAACGGGCCTCGGGATCTATGAACAAAAAGAATTCATCCTATGTGCGCAGGGGAAAAATAATTTTAACAAAGAAAATACAAATTGTTTAATAAATGTTTAATAACAGTTACTAATAAGTAAATACAAATTCCATGAAATTTGGTTCAAAGTTCTTGATTAAATAATTCTTTTCAAAAGAAAAAATTTCCTGAAAAGAAAATTTATGCAATTGAATATACAAAAATATATTCAAGTGTCTTTTAAGCAAACACAGTACATATTCCCATTTAATAAATATAGTACAGTAAATTATTTAATAAATTTGAAAGCATAAAATAAAAATATAATAATAAATACGCATATTTATGTAATAAGTATATTGGTATTTAAGCAATTTTATATTTAAATCATTTTTATGCAAATTGTTATTTATTTTTTATACATTATTTTATTAATTTTATTAAACACGTCGTATTTATTATTTATTAATGTTTTGTATTGATATTTTGATTGTTATTTTTATGCGATCCGTGACTATTTAAATATACACTCAAACCTGTTTTTGTGCGGTCTTTTTTTTGCAATTTTTTATTTGTGCGATTTTTTTTGTGCGGTATATGAAAATTTCAATCAATTTGGAACATAATTGATTATCTGGCTACCGAGACATATACAAGCGTCTAGTGAAACTACAGTCGTCACAAAAACTGATCACCGACTACATGGTAACTGAAAAAAAGTCAACTCTAAAGGAGTGCGAGGTAGTATCTTCAAGTGACGAAAGCTATTTTGAACCAAGTTCGCGTATTGTCAGACTACGAACGATAATGGTTATACATTTTGAAAAGTTTTGTATGTGGAAAATAAGTACTTATGTAAATAAAATATTCAAAAATGTTCGCATGTGTATTTTCTAAATCAGATTCCAAAAGGTTTGGCGAGATTCCAAGTAGCTGTCAAGCCTCGTGTCTTGTTTTCGTTTAGAAAAGCAATTCCTAGTTATTTCGTAAGGTTTTGAGTTATTTTCTACGTGAGACTTTTTTTATGCGGTCCCTATCCACCGCATAAAAAAATATTTTTTAATTGTGTTGCGAAAACTATTTTTTATAGGTGAAGTTTTACTCGTAAAGTTTTGTGCGATTTTTTAATGCGTTTTTTTTATGCGGTCCCTATCCACCGTACAAAAACAGGTTTAAGTGTATATAATTTTTTTTTAAAAAATCGTTTTTACGTTGAGGTTCCGACATTGAAACATCTGGTAGCGTTGTCATTCCATAACAACACTTTCCCGATCGAAAATTAGTTAGATTTCTCGGCTAACTAGATTAAAAAATTAACCAAATTCTAAAGTTGTTTTCTCTTCTAGAGAGTTTAAATGATATTTAAATAAATTTATATCAATTAAAAAAAACTCGTTTATTCTGAAAGATATGGCTTTGAATTCATACCCCAATAAAAAAAAGTTTGGTAAATATAAGTAAATAAAGTATCTTTATGAATTAAAAAATGGCGTGTATTGCTGGAAAAACTATAGATACAAGGCCGCAAAGATACGTTCGTAACGGTCCGATGGCTAAAGAAAAGATGGGAGGAAAGTCATCGTAATTTTCACGAACTCTTTTCCAACCTTTTCGTATTTTGCACTTCTTATATTTTTTTAAATACAATATTTATATTCTTGAATTTCATACGAAGAGCATGTTTATTTACAAAGTTTTCAGCCAAAATGTCGATATTATAAAAATTTATACTGCCCCGTAGCCTTTTTCGTAGGCTTCGTAGACTAGAAAAAAGGTTTCGTAGGCTTTTGAAGGGCGGGGCATCGAGCATGATTGGACTGTAGTAGAGCGAATATGACGTCATAATCGTGAAACCAACATCTCAGACCGAATGGCCTCAGACACGTGACTTCTTTTCAAAATTATGAATTAAAAAATACTCGCGATTGGCTGATGAATTGGGAAATGTGTAACAGTGAAAATTTATGAATGGAAGGACGTTATTAACCACGTGTCTGAGGCCATACATGTTGGCCTCACTTTGATGGTAGAGATATTATAAAATTATATTTTCTCTACTATGAAGGATCGATGCTCGTAGGGGTGGGGGGTGAGATACCTCAAGCTAAGATAATTTTATGGCAATAAAACTGTGCATAAACGGTTAAACTATGAATTAGGATAGCAAGGGTAAGGTCTAAATCAAACATTCGAAAATAGTGTCGCTATTCCACTTTGGATTTTAATGTGCACCCATATAAAAAGGTGCATACACAAGTTTACACGATACTTACTATGTCGACGCTTAACATGGAGATCCGTTGTATTCACAGTTGAACATAAAAGGCTCTAAGCACGTCTGAAACCGAAATTACAATGAAATATAATGCGACGTGAAATGAAATATATAAAATGAAACAATTGTTTTACATTGTAAAACATACTTGTATTTGTCCCATACAAAATTTAAGACAAAATTGTTACAGTTTAATGATTAAGTATAACAAAATCATATATATATAAAGCTGAAATTTCCAAAATCTGTCGTTTGGTTTGTTTGTTTGTCAGTAAAAAATAAGTTCCGTAACTACAAAACGTAAAGTTTTGAAATTCACAGAATAATTAGTTAAAAAATAAGAATTTTAACGTGACTATTTTCGAGCTCTACGATGTTCCATTCGAATGTTATGAAATTTTTTAGCGTATCCTAGAGTTTAAGGAAGTGGCAACAGTAAAATCAGTTAAAATCAACAGAGAGAAGCGAAAATATAATGTAAAAAATTATGAACCAATTAGAATGCCGATATTTATACGAAATACTCCATAATTACACAACGTAGCTTTATGAAATTTACAAAGAACTTTACTTGAAAAATTATACATTTTTTGTTACAATTTTTAAGTTTGTACGATGTTCTATTCGTTTATTATAACTATTTTATTGTATGTCATTCACTTAATATGGATGACAATATCGTTTGCGATTTTAAAGAATTTTCTTTTCGTTATTGACACTATAAAAATGACGTCATAAGTTTTGTTTGATTTAATAATTACTAAACATATCCGCACATTGGGCTACATTTAGAAGAGGAAATGTATATATTTTCTATCTTTTGTCGTTATTTTATTTACCACCGTGCGAAGAACAGGTATTTTTGCTAGTGTAAAATAAAAATGAAGTATGCATGACTTAAATATGCGAGAACAAATATCGTCGAATAAATTGACAAACAACGTAACTGCTATGGCTGGAATTCAGCAGCCGTAGAGAAAGCTGTTTGGTGACGAAATTCAAACGATTCACTTCTTAATGGGGATTTTTTTCAAAACAAGAAGTGATTGGAATACTTGTGCTTACTGTGTAGGTGAGGGATTGGCTTACAGAATCACGTGATTTCCGAGCTCCTGTGATTGGATAAAACAATATTGCGAGCAAACGATTTTTCAGTTAGATAAACTATTTTCGGTGTGGTTTAGTTTGTTAGCCTGAATTTTCTAATTATTTCCAAAAAAATTTTAGCTGTGTATAGGTGACTGTTGCACGATAAATTCGTCGCTGTCCGAAGTTCTCATGTCTATTCAGGTAGCTTATGCTTCAGATGTAGTCCTCATCAATTGACCACGGTTCAAAAACACGAGGCAGTGTTCATGAGTCTTTCTTTTGGGATAGATACAGGACCGTTGCTAATAGCCCATTGTGTAACTCGAGTCCGACGTAATTCAACAGAAACCGGAAATTCAATCTTTTCCGAATAACACGTCATTCAAATGAACTCCGTTCGAAAAATAACGTCATCGGCATTGATTAAGTAACAAATAATAATTGCAACATTATTGTTCAGTTAACAATGCCATAAACAATAATTACATGAAACTTACCTCATGGTCAAAATAACCCTTCACGGTGTTATAATTCGGATTTGCAAGCTGAAATGTAAAAAATATTATAATTCAAGAAATGCTTTGTAGAGACTTTTTCTTAAACTAACATTCAGGAAAAGATCATTTGAAATACGAAGCTTACAATTGAGTTGTATATTGCCTCGAGGTGTTTGTTGAAGCATGGATACTGAAATATAAAAATATATAAATTAATGTAAAAAAAAGAGTGTCTGTGGGTTTTTCTGTTTTTTATGCAAATTAGTTTTATTCTGAGCTTTAAGAAATTTTGCACACTTAACTTTCAAAACAATAAGAAGGTCACTGTCTACATGAAATTTAAAAAAAAAACTTCATACCTCTTCCCACCCCTTAAAGCAATAATGACTTATTATTAAAACCGACAGATGGCGCCACTGTGAAAAATCGGCCAAAGTGGAGACCGGGCTACACTGGATCATATATAGCTAATAAATTAATATAAATATGATAATATTCCAATGTGTATTCAAATATTTTATAATCACCTACAAGGAGTAACACGATAAAGACACCATTTTACTTACTGTATTAGGATGATATATTCCTACACTATAACTCTTTTGGTAGTATTACAAATTTGGTAGTATTAGAAAAATTTCATATTGTATCTTTTTTATTAATTTTGATATATTTCTTGATATATCCTCTCATAATAAATATTGATAAAGTAAATAAAATTTTAACAAATTAGAAATAAATGATGCTGCATGATTGTTAAAGACAGTTAGTTTAGTTACATTAATATTAATTATAACTATGTTTTAATAATAACTGAAATATATCATAATGTAAATTTGAATCTTCAGTAATAAAATACATTATATAAAGAGTAAATCATTCTTACAGAATTTTCTTTTGCACAGTAGAAATTGGTCGTTGTTCCATCTAGCTCACAGTCTGGTACCTCTTTTAAAACATATGCGGTAGTCTAAAACATGAAATCAAAATTTATTTTAGCTGAAAATCGTACTACTTTTAACAATTCAATTTTGTTAATCGAATACTGAGGTGAAATTAAATATAGTATAAATGTATTTTACAATTTGACAACACTTTAAGTTTTTAATACTTACTTATGCTCTTTAACCGACTGAACAGCGTTCCAATCAAAACTCAAAAATAAAACAGCCAGAAACCGCAAATTTAAACCGCCAATACGTGCCAAGTCGAGAGGTTATCAATTCGATCGTTATATATATATATATATATATATATATATATATATATATATATATATATATACCCTATATACCTATATATATATATATATATGTTGGATAGGGTATGTTTCACTTGAGAGCAATTTGAAAAACATATCCGGTTATCCGTTATTTAACTATCCGGAAATCTCAATTAACCTGTCCGATTTCGAAAATTCTTTTTTTTTTGTTGGATAGAGAAAAATCCACTTCGGAAAAATCTGCAAAAAATAACATAACCGTTATCCGGCTGTTATATATCCGGTATTGTCGATTAACCGGAGTTTTTTTAAACAACTTATCCGATTTCATAATATTTTCATTGTTTAACAGAAGTTTACAACAATGACATTTTGTTTAACCAGTATTTATTGGCATTGATAGCGGTTGTTTTACAATATACATTGTTGAACACAAGTTCATACTTGAATTACTTGGTGAATAATAATAGAGGACAAAGCTCCCTGCTAAATTAAAAACTAAAAAGGGAAAAATAAAATAATCTTTCTGGAAAAAAGGAAAACTGACTTTAAGGAAAATGCGCTAAAAAGTAAAAAATAATTTTGAATTTTACGAGTGAGTTGGAAAAATTGAATTATTGAATAACAATTTTATACTTAGTACAACTTTTTGAAGTTGGTGCCAATTTACAAAAATCATTCCTAAATTTTGGCGCCAATTTCAAAAAGTTGTAATAAGTATACAATTGATATTCAATAATTCAATTTTTTCAACTCATTCGTATTATTCAAAAATATTTTTTTTTTACTTTTTAGCGCATTTTCCTTAAAGTCGGTTTTCCTTTTTTCCAAGAAAGTTTATTTTATTAACAATTCAATTTCGTTAATCGAATACCGAGGTGAAATTAAATATAGTATAAATGTATTTTACAATTTGGTAACACTTTAAGTTTTTAATACTTATTTATGCTTTTTAATATTAAAAAAAATAAAATGTCAGTAATTAAAATGTAGAATATTAATATACTATATCGTTTAAAAAATGGATACATTATTTGGTAAATTTGGAATAAATTTCTAAAGATACGTACTTCATTTGAAAGAAGAGACAAACATGCATCAATGGCTCCGGGCTTACCTAAAATAATAAACAAACGGTTATAATTGAAACACAAATACAAATATTTTTAAAGAAAAAAACAATAATAAATTCGGGTTATTTTACCCACACTGTAAAAATAAGGTACTTAAAAATGAGTACCTGAACCTACTCGTTTTTCTTTGAGTACAATTGCATCGTGAATGTGCAATGACGTACTTTAAATTAAGTAACCGTACTTTCGCAAAAATGAGCAGTGTGATTGAATATTGCTCATCTCAGCTTCTCTTCAAGCTATCTTAACAAAGCGACCTGACACACTTCAAATAGTTGTTCAGAAGATGGTTTTGCATACTATTTGATGTCGATTGCTTAAATAGGAATTGAGTTATTACAATTCAATTCTCTTACTTCCCATTCTTCTGGTAGACCTTTTAAACATTTCTTCTGTTTATAACTTCTTCACGTCACCCTGCTAGTTTTACGGATAAGACTCTGATGCCTGAGGATCTGGATTCGATTCCCGATAAGTCTTGGTTGTAATTGTCAATAATTATTAAAAGTGATTTATGAAGATAGCCCATGTAGGATAGCATCTTCTCGTTTTACTCAGTGTACTCATTTTGAGTACAGGTATTTTTCAAAATTGATACATGTATCCGATGCCATGATAAGCATCGAATATACTCAAAAATTATTACATTTTACTTATTTTTAAACACTTATTTTTAAAAATGTATGTTTGGTATACTGATAATAATATTTAACTTCACGCATGAATTTTTTATTTTTATAATTTTCCACTCCCAACATAAAAAGAAAACGCTAAAGAACACATCCTTAAAAATAACAGGAGAGGTATGTAAGTGTTCCATAAAAAGAACGTAATATCAAACATGTTCCTCTAGTGCGAAGGGTTAAAGTATTCATTCTTGTAAAAACTGTGTAAAACAATTTTCAATATAAATGTAATCTTTTAACAGTTGAATCAATGTCCTTACATTTGTTTTAACATTTCAACGCATTGGTGGCAAGCCAAAAGCATTTGAGTGGAAACCGATTTAATGACACTTTTTTTTCTTGCAAGTCAAGCTTAAACTAAAGACTCGTTACGCGAGAGTTTTTTAATCCTACGGAAACTATTCTGATTGAGAAAATATTTCTGTGACCTTGGGAAGACGAAAGGGATACATTGCTTCTCAATAACAAAATCGTATCTTGCGTAAAACGGCGTGTTCCTTCAGTTAATTTATCTTCTTTCAAACAATAAATAAATATCACGTCTAAAGCATGCTTAAAACCCGCTAACCGTTAAGAAAATTAACCCAATTGTAAAGTTATTTTCCCTGTTAGAGAGTGTAAATGATATTTTAATAAATTTGGTACAGGTGTAGTATAGGACATTTGGCTACCTGACATAATTGGTATTTTCCTATTCTTGTGGCGACTTTCAATCTGGCAACACTATGACGTCATCGTGCTGCGTAATCGTTTTTGTGCGTTGCCGGAACTATTTTAAGGGTAATTTCGAATCAAAGCGTAAAAATACAACAAAATATTTAACAACAGTTGCAGAAAACTTCATAATAAATTCTACAATTTAGCGGCGCAAATCGAAAAAAACGTTTTGGCGACTTTTTTCGTCGCCAGCGCGCCAAATGTCCTATACTACATCTGTTCCATAAGTTTATATAAAAAAATTTGATATAAATTTATCTAAAAATATTTTATATAAAAAATATTGTTCATTTTTTAAGAGATGGCTTTGAATTTATAAAATTCCAATGACTGAATTTATAAATGATTTATTTGAATTTATAAATGATTTATTTGAATTTATAAATGATTTATTTGAATTTATAAATGATTTATTTGAATTTATAAATGATTTATTTGAATTTATAAATGATTTATTTGAATTTATAAATGATTTATTTGAATTTATAAATGATTTATTTGAATTTATAAATGATTTATTTGAATTTATAAATGATTTATTTGAATTTATAAATGATTTATTTGAATTTATAAATGATTTATTTGAATTTATAAATGATTTATTTGAATTTATAAATGATTTATTTGAATTTATAAATGATTTATTTGAATTTATAAATGATTTATTTGAATTTATAAATTATTTATTTGAATTTATAAATGATTTATTTGAATTTATGAATTAATCCCCAATAACTAAAGTTTGGAAAATATTAGAAAATAAAGTATGTTTATGAATTTAAAAATGGTTTGTATTGCTGGAAAAACTAGAGATACAAGCACGCAAAAATACGTGTGTAACGGTCAGAAGGTTAACTCAATCCTAACCACGATAACTAGGAAATCGACACAGATCAATGCTATAAAGACCCAATCATTTCAGACTTGTAAACTGCGAAAACAAATGTAATTCACGGTATCAATTAATTTCAATCTGTCATAAATCCTTCAAGTTTAAATGATAAATATGATTAATTTTAAAATTTAAAATACATTTTTCTGATAAGTAGAAGCCATATAGATATTAATGAAAATTTATCACTTTATATAACAGTGTTCGGATTCGATTTTTTACTTCGTATTGAATAGCATAGCAGTTTATATTATTCTAAAATTCCCAATGTATTAAGAACACAAAATGCAAACAAGCTTTTGGTACGTTATATACTAATAATTATAATTTTACTATAAAAATCGTGCTAAAGACTTAATTTTTTTTATAAATGCATACATATTACAACACTTACCACATTCACAAGCCTCTATTCTCAAGCATTCGTACAGAAATCGAGAATTCGTTTTTCTGAACCAAAAGTTAAAATCTGCATTACAAGGTAGCACAGCTAATAAAAAACAAATAACTATCGAAATTGGAAAAATGTTGTGTCCCATTGTAAACATTGCAGGTGATTTCACTTGAAAATATTATGAAATGTCTGTATGATTCTGTATTATATATAACAGAAAATAAAGACGAAAGGAATAATCGTTATGATATCTTCGTCATGCTTTATAATTTTAATAACCAGCTGTGATATTTATCTTGAACCATTCTTCTGCCTTACATAACAAAGTGAAAGTGTGGAATTCCAGTGGCATGCATTATTGCAAAATATTTCATCTCTTGTTTGAACAGAGCATGACGATGGAAATTTAGCTGCGATTTAACTTGAAAGTCGTAGTTTGACCTTTAAAAGGAAACCTATTTACGAAATGCCACAAACAGACTTACATCCAATTACATGACATTTTACATCCATGTCTTAGCCGGGATTTAATCACTGATCTCTAACTGTAGCTCCTGGATTGGGAAAGACATTTTGTTGACTTGAAGCCTATTGAAGGAGTAACAACTCAACCCACTTTTCTCACTACCGCAATATTTTGTATATTTTTCATGTTAATATAAGACAACATGTATTGCTATTGGCTGAGTTTTTTCTGTTTTCTTTTTAAACAACCCATTTTAAATGCAATCTACTATTAAAATCCATTTTAGATAACGTAAGTCGGAAAATCTCGGGGAAAGAGGGACACTTGCCCCAAGTGTCCTAAGTATCCGCCACTTAAGGGGGGAGGGGATATGGCGGGGGTCACTTCACATACCCTACACTCCCACTTGGGTTCGCGCGACCCGTATACTGAATATCAGCATTGCACACGCAAGGTCCCCGGTTCGATTCCAAGTGACATCCGAGAAGTGCATAGCTCTACCAGCTTATCATTTCATATGTACCAAATACTTCCATATCTTTTCAACATTTTTCAATCATTCATCTTAAATAAGAAGATTCAAATAGACAACCGGTAAAAAACTTTTCGAAAATACTCTGTTCCACCAAGCAACCAATCAAAAGTTTAAACCAATCCCAAAACCGCAAAAACTAATTACCTTCGAAATATTTACTCACCTCCCCGCACGAAACACACTTCACCCAAAGAGGGCGAACGCAATAAAAATAACGCATTTAAACGCAATGAAAAATTAACTCCATTAAACTCAGAAGCACGCGTTTTAGCCGAGCCATTATAAAAGAGCCACTTTACACGTTCTCTCACTAAAGTGTACTCTTCCCAAAAGCAACAGCCATTTTCGGGACGACCAAATTGCCTGTGGAATTAGTAAACGGGGAAGCGCCATTTCGTACAAGCACACATGTTGAACGCGAATCTACCATCTATCACTTTCCGTTCCGAGAGTTTGAACGGAGAAAAATGGCAGAAAACGGAAATAAATTGAAACGGGGAACGGAACAATTAATCTCGGAGCCGATCTCTTTTGAGTTTTCTCGCTTCTTGGGGAGTGAAAAGGGTTTCCGTGGATAATTTTATAAGTCTTGGGGAGTTAGTTGGATATCGAAATATCGTTTTGTGTGTGTATGTGTGTGTGAAACTTCCCAAATCTGGTTTTCTTCTTTTTTGGGGGGGGGTGCTTTAAAAGGTTCGCTGTTATGGAAATGATGCAGTTAATTTATGACTCTTGTGAGGTTGCAACGTGAAATCTAATCAGCAGTCTCCTTTTGAAACTATCCGGTTTATAATATGTTGGCATTGTTTTTTTAATTGTACTCAAAATGTTTAATTAAACACTGTACCATCATATGTTAAATCTTAAATCTAAGCATATGGTTTTTTTTTATGCAAAGCTGAATGCAAAAAGAAATTAAATGTAAACAGGGTGGTCAGAAATGGTTGGTTGTATTACATATAACTGTAGTGGAATAATAAAACACTATTTTTGCCCAACTATTTCCCTTATATTTTAAACAACTTTCTCATCTTTAGTAGCACAAAGTATTTAAAGCCTAGCAAAAATAATGGTGTTATGTGTAATTAAACAATGAACATTGTTCAATAATTTGTTATCACCTTGTATATTGTGTGTAGAATTAAATTTAAAGTAGACCTCTATCCAATGTCAAGATTATGTCCTTAGATTTTGATGGAACATTTATATTAATAAAACAAAATCATTGACTTTCTTTCACAATGAAATCCTTATTTACTAATATGCATCTCGATCAATAACAGTATCACTAGCATACATTTCTGTCCCTTGTAACACAGTTAAAAATAGGTATTAAAAAATAAGTAAAATATACTGATTTTTGATTACATTCGATGCTTATCATATAACTCCGAATTCATTAGTTTCGATTTGGAAAAATACATGTATACTCACAAATGAGTAAAAATGAAGTGCAGTAGCTTGCCTACATAGGCTGCATTCATAAATCGCTTTCAATAAATATCGACAATTACAAATTAGACTTACCCAAGTCTGCAACACTTCTGTCCATAGTCTTATCCGATAAGCTATCAAAGCGACGCAAAGATATAAACATAAGTGTACCAAAAACGTGAGATTTAAAATAATTGAATTGTAATAACTCAGTTTTCATTTAAGCAATCGACATTAAATAATGCGGAAAACCATCATCTAAACAAGTATTTTAAGTTTATCAGGCCACTTTGTAAAGATGGTTTGAACAGAAGCTGAGATTTGCAATATTTAACCAGAACTAAACTGTTCATTTTTGCAAAAGTACGATTACTAAAATTTGAGTACGTGATCGCTCATTGACGATGCAATTGTACTTAAAAATCAAGTACGTTCATGTACTCATTTTTAAGCACTTTTTTCATAGTGAAAAATGAAGGCAGCCTTTCAATTTGTTTTATTCTCATATACAAAAGCTGCCATATACTAATATTAAAAAGACATATCGAATTTAACTCTTAACTGCTCGCATGGAGTCATTTTTGTTTCAGGTAATGTTTGACCTTGTCTGTTTAAAGAGCTTTGCACTTGAGATTGTTCCCATAAGAGATATTACAAAAGTTATTAGTTCAAATAAATGGATTTCATGAAGAATACAACGTATATTTTTGGGTAGTAGAACAATTCTATCTTCTTATAAACAATGAATATCTCAAAAATTATATATTTTTTTCAGATTTTTCTATGCCGGTCCCCTTTAAACCACGGATAGTTCAAGGAATTGTTGTGAGACAAGCGAATATGATTATGACACCCTACTTTTCACATATAATTTTTGAAGGCAATTGTGAAACTTGGGTCATATTTTTTAATGTTGGAAGTTCCTAACTTTATCGATAACAATGACCTGAATTCTATTCACTAAGCTGAGAAATTTGGAAGAAAATACTAGCTTGCAGGATCAAGAGTGTGTTTTCCGATGCAGTAAAATCAGAACTATATATCTTCTATAAAGTAATATACGGATAGAAATAAATGAATATCAAAGTAATCAATTAATTTAATTAAAATGTATAATTTAATTAAAAATATATACCTAGAAAATGCCGCTCCATCTTAAAACCTGAAATATGGAAACAGAGCAACTTTGCCTTTTTAATTAAGAAATCTGTGCATATCCAATTAGCTTGGAGCTACAAAATCGGAGTGTCGAGAAAAATTCAAAATATACAGGTGCCTGTGTGACTTGAAAGTTCAAAATTTAAAAGAAGAATGCGTAAATAGTAATGTAGTAATTGCAAAAGAGTCACAAAATTAACTCGTTAACTTCACTTCCAATCTGTTAAAAGATGGTGCATTAAATTCTACGAAAGTTTCTTGACATGTGCATTCGCTAAAGTTTTTCGTCGTAAAGATTGCGAATCTCATAGTTTCGCCAAAGTTATGAAACGACGAAATATTATGAAGACTTCGTCGAAAGGAGTTCGTAATAGGTTAACTCAGATAAAAAAGTTTTTTTTTTAATTTTGACAAGAAATTTAATTGAAAGATATTATATGAAACTGTCATATTGTTTGTGGTAGATACCACTTGGCACAAGATCGTACGTTGGGGTACATGTACAAAGGCGTTACGTTAGCGTGTGAGTTGGATGGCCCGAAAATGATAAATTACACAGTCAAATAATAACAATAGCATAACTTTTATTATGTATTAACATAAATACGCCAGATAAGCTTTTGGAACAATAATGGTACACACAAATCAATCCAACACGGAAGCAATGTCCAACTGGAGTTCGGGCTGGTTGCAGAGGTTCGATAATTACAATCACTTACGTGAAGACTGCTGGGAACAGCAGAGGACTGTGGACAGACGGACGCGCACCCGGACAAATGACGGCGCCGAAAAATCTTCAACATTCGGGATACCACAACTCCATAAGAAACGCCGTATTCTTTCTATTCTCAACATACAACCACTAACCATGCACCATTGATACGCTCTACCTCAAATATTATGACAAGACTGGTAGGGTGAAACTGTTCGTACATTATTTTGCTACTGAATACGTGACCGCCTGCATAAATAATGGCCTCCCTTTCAATCAAAGTTTCAAAACGTTGTCAACTTTCAACCATTTTGACGTTGAAAATAATAGAAACATGATTAACCTTTAGAAGGCTGGTTTTGGATTTTAAATGCAAAACTAATTAAACTATCAAAACATTAACCAGAAGTTCTGTAATGTGGTTAATAAATTTATTTCTTTTTACTAAAAGCCGGTGGGTGGCCAAGGCGCTAGAGTAACGGTTCGTGCCCGGAGGATCTTGGTTCGAATCTCGAAGTTGAGAGTGCAGCGAACTCAGGGGTTAGTCAGTTTCTTTCCTCGTTTCCTACTAGAAAACATCCATGTACAGGGAACTGGTGCATGTTAAATCTCCCGTTGTACAAATGGCTTCACGCTTATTTAGTTTTGTGGGGTGATAATAAGAGTGTTATACTCGTCAACTCACCACGTTTCAAAATTGCGGAAGAGTAAACTCTGGTCTTTTCTTTTGAACAGATCCGGAACCGTCGCCAATAGCACATTGTGAAGCTTAAATGCGACAGTTTTCCAACCAACCTAACCGTTGTCAATTGCCCATTCAGTATCTCTAGTGCGACGTTAATTCACCAAACAATAGCTCATGTGTTGTCCTCTTCATCTGACCTATGTTCAAAAATACGAAGCAGTGTTCCTGGGACTTTCCTTCGAGAGGAGGGCTTCCAATGGCCCAGTAGATAAAGGTGTTCTGCTAGTAATTGGAGGATTGCTGGTTCGAGTCCGTGCGATAAACTTGACAAAGAAAAGTAAAAAAGTAGTGGTATTGCCATAGGAGGGTTGCCAGCTTGGCTACAAATACTAGAAAGGGATACAGAACATCCAACAAATTATACTGGGGTGTATACGGGACTGGTACACGATAAATCTGATCTGGATTCAATGTCCTGACGCCTATTGAGGTCACGTCGGGTGCCAGCACAGGTGTTGTCCTCGTCATTTGACCATGGTTAAAAAATACGAGACATCGTATCGAATTGTTCTCTGGTAATTCATACGAGATAGGCCCGAATTGTTTCCAATAGTCCACTGTACAGCTCTAGTGCGACGTTATTCAAACAAATCACCTTCGAGATAGACCCCGAAAAGTCTCCAAGAGTCCACTGTGCAGCTCTAGTGCGACATTACCTCAACCAACCAACATTTTTACTGCAAAATAAGCCGGTTTTATATTGAAAAAAGTTCTAAAAACCAAATATCAAATATGCAAAGTACGACTTTTTTCCGCCATAGAAAACAAGAATGCACAAAAACGTACTCCGTAAAAAATGACTTTTTATTTCAGCCGTCGGGACCACTTTGGCCACCGAAATCCCCTGGGAGAAAATGGCCTGCGCAGGGAAAATCCCCGGCCCCTTTAATAGCATTTTCTAGTACCTTTTCAGGCAAATGTCGATATATATGTTCGCTTTAGCCTAAATGCCCAGTTGGCAGCCAACATATGACTCCGGGCCACCCTCCCTTGGCCAAAGAGCTGACGTTGCTTTATAAGGCTTTTTTTTATTGGTGGAAGATAGATGGCAACGGGATGTTTCTATTATGCAGCAAGAGAAGCAGCGGCTTAAAGTTTCAGCCAATCCCTAATGCTGTAATGCGACTGAAAGAATTTGAAATGTATCTCAATGAAACGGCGATCCCTATTTGAAATTCGCATTTCAATGGTGAAATGTCAAAGTTGCTGGGAAAATTGCGTCTGCATGAAGCGTGGTTCTCTGAATTTAAATAGCGTTTTATGTACATTTCGTGTATTTCTTGAGATGAAATTTTAAGCTATATATCATGGGAATTTGATGGTGGTTTTAAATGTGGTGTAAATAAAATCTAAGGCTAACTGCGCACTAACAAGGGCTGTAAACTTTTAAACGAGTCAGTAATGCAAAAGTTAATCGAAAAACAAAATAAAACCCACAAGGTGCGCACAAAGCGGCTATAACATTTTATATTTTTCAATCAATTGATAACAATGAATCTGGAGGAAAAGAAGATTTAAATTTGATGTGATTATAAAATATATATTTGGAAATTTAAATAGCGTTTTATCTACATTTTAATAATCGGAATTTTTTTAGACAGTGTATACTATGTGTAACTATAAGCCATATCTTAAGGCACCGCAGTCCAGTGCCTTATCCTCTGTACTACCACGGCGACGTAAAGAAGTTATAAACCGAAGAAATTTTAAAAAGGTGTCCCAAAAGTGTGGGAAGTAAGATAACTGAGTTGTAATAACTCAGTTTCCATTTAAGCAATCGACATCAAATAATGTGGAAAACCATCTTCCGAACAACTATTTTAAGTTTGTTAGGTCGCTATATTAAGATGGCTTGAACACTAGCTGAGATTAGCAATATTAAAGCACATTGCTCATTTTTGAGAAAGTACGATTACTTAAATTTGAGTTCGTCATCGCTCATTTACGATGCAATTGTACTCAAAGAAAAACGATTATGTTTAGGTACTCATTTTTAAGTACCTTTTTTTTTACAGTTTACGTTCTTCCTGCTTATTAATGTTTGTGAAGCTACCCTGCATTATTCCTCAGCAAGGAGACTGTTCCTTATTTAGAAATAGTAGAAAATAGTTAAAGAAATAAAACTTATCCCTTAGAACTTTTAATATCCTAAATAACAAAAATGCTCATATCCAAAAGTTATAGTTTTTTTTTTAAATACACTTTTTTAGGTTTAAGATGGCAGTTTATAAAAATGTAAAAGCATTTAAATTCGCACTAAAAACAAAAAGATTTCATAATTGGACAAAACGGAATACTTTTACAAAATACTTTTTTTACGCAAAAGCATAAAACAATATTTTATTCCCATTTTTATGTACTTACAACAGAAAATAATGTAAATAAAGGAACATATTTGCTATATTACGTTTATATTATATATTAGTGATGAGAGATATTTTAATAACAAGTATAAAATATCATTATTTCAATTTCCGATAATTAAAAATATTATTTCTAAGAAATAACAGTTATTTACTTGCTAAAAAAAGCAGTATTTCGAAATCAAAATTAAAAAAAAATTGAAAAATATGTACTTTAAATAATTAATAAATGCGCTGTTTAATTTTAACCAGAAACACCTAAACAGTAAAAAAAAGAGCAAGTTAAAAAAAAGAAGGCTTTGGGAAAAAAAAGAGTCCATGCAAGGCAGTCCTTGGTTGAAACGAAACTTACTCTATGATATAATATCCTGATATAATTGATCTCAGAAGGATCGCATATTGCTGAATTGTGATCTTTACGTCACTTAGTTATTGGCACGTGTCCAAATTACGATACTGTGATAAAAAAAATATTTTATATCAGAAATCACCGATTCAAAATATATTTTTTCGAGGCTATGATATGTGGATCATGTATCTTGAGATTGAATCCGAATATTTTTTTAGTTGTTTTTCTCTTGCTGGAACGATTTTGAGAGGAATAGTTCAAATCATTTGGTGTGGAGAAGGCATGGTTGGCATGAATGAATGTGTGAATCAGTTTTCGAGTGTATTTTGTTTGCATCATAGAAATTATTTGGGTAAGTGGATATTTCGGAGAAAGATATTTTGCTTCACTTTTGCTGAATGATTTTTAACTGAAACCGATTCTTCGTCGCATTGTAAATGGTAAATAGCATAAATTTGAAATGTTATTAATTTTCTTATTTATTAGGGTCTGGTATATTTCGCTATATTAAATAAAAACAAAATTTAGATGGATGTTTAAAGTGTATGTTGACAAACATCGAATAGCAATGAATTGTTTTTATGTGTATATTGAGATTGCCAATGTTCATTTAATGATGTAAAAATGATTAGGGGAAGTTATTATGTTTATGAAATATAAATAATTCATTGAAATATTATTAACTGTTGGATCATTAACAGTATTTTAATGAAAACAATTCCTACCATCAACTAATAAAAAAATCATGACAATTTAGCATTTGATGTTTTGCTGCGCCTAATTCCTAGGTTTACAACATTTAATCTCGCTTAAGATATCAAATAACAGTTAAATATACTAGTTATTTCATTATAATACCGTAATAACTGTCGTTATTTAATAATAACTAATAAGCTCATCCCTATTATATATCAACTTGTGGACTAAAATATTATGTACATAACATCTAAATATTCAATAATATATTGTACAATATTGTCAATAAGATATTTCAGTAGTTTAAGGGCTTACCTATAGTTCAATTCTAGCTAAACAGAGTTAAAATATATTTTGAAACCTATTTAAAACATATGCACAAATTATTTTGAATTAATTTATGTCACTAAAAAGTTAAAATGATATATAAAAATACTGTTTTGAAAATACATTAAAAAAGAACAAATCAATGTTGTTTGATTCAAAATAAAAGCATAGGGTACTTAAACAAACGGCCTCGGGATCTATAAACAAAACAAATTCATCCTATGTGCGTAAATGAAAAAAAAATTTAACAAAGAAAACACAAGTTGTTTAATAAATGTTTAATAACAGTTACTAATAAGTAAATACAAATTCCATGAAATTTGGTTCAAAGTTCTTGATTAAACAATTCTTTTCAAAAGAAAAAATTTCCTGAAAATAAAATTTATGCAATTGAATATACAACAATATGTCAAGTGTCTTTTAAGCAAACACAGTATACATTCCCATTTAATAAATATAATACAGTAAATTATTTTATAAATTTGAAAGCATAAAATGAAAAATATAATAATAAATACGCATATTTATGTAATAAGTATATTGGTATTTAAGCAATTTTATATTTACATATTTTTATGCAAATTGTTATTTATTTTTTATACATTATTTTATTAATTTTATTAAACACGTCGTATTTATTATTTATTAATGTTTTGTATTGATATTTTGATTGTTATTTTTATGTGATCCGTGACTATTTAAATATACACTCAAACCTGTTTTTGTGCGGGGTTTTTTTGTGCGATTTTTTATTTGTGCGATACTTTTTGTGCGGTATATGAATATTTCAATCCAATTGGAACATAATTAATTATCTGGCTACCGAGACATATACAAGCGTCTAGTGAAACAACAGTCGTCGCAAAAACTGATCACTGACTACATGGTAACTGAAAAACAGTCAACTCTAAAGGAGTGCGAAGTAGTATCTTCAAGTGACGAAAGCCATTTTGAACCAGTTTACCACAAGAAAGTTCGCGTATTGGCAGACTACGAAGGATAATGGTTATACGTTTTGAAAAGTTTTGTATGTGTAAAATAAGTACATATGTAAATAAAATATTCAAAAATTTTCGCATGTGTATTTTCTAAATCAGATTCCAAAAGGTTTGGCGAGATTCCGAGTAGCTGCCAAGCCTCGTGTCTTGATTTCGTTTAAAAAAGCAATTCCTAGTTATTTCGTAAGGTTTTGAGTTATTTTCTACGTGAGACTTTTTTTATGCGGTTCCTATTCACCGCATAAAAAAATTAATTGTGTTGCGAAAACTATTTTTTATAGCTACTCGTGAAGTTTTATGCGTTTTTTTATGCGGTCCCTATCCACCGTAGAAAAACAGGTTTGAGTGTATATAATTTTTTTAAAAAAAATCGTTTTTACGTTGAGGTTCCGACATTGAAACATCTGGTAGCGTTGTCATTCCAACACTTTCCCGATCGAAAATTAGTTAGATTTCTCGGCTAACTAGATTAAAAAATTAACCAAATTCTAAAGTTGTTTTCTCTTCTAGAGAGTTTAAATGATATTTAAATAAATTTATATCAATTAAAAAAATCTCGTTTATTCTGAAAGATATGGCTTTGAATTCATACCCCAATAAAAAAAAGTTTGGTAAATATAAGTAAATAAAGTATCTTTATGAATTAAAAAATGGCGTGTATTGCTGGAAAAACTATAGATACAAGGCCGCAAAGATACGTTCGTAACGGTCCGATGGCTAAAGAAAAGATGGGAGGAAAGTCATCGTAATTTTCACGAACTCTTTTCCAACCTTTTCGTATTTTGCACTTCTTATATTTTTTTAAATACAATATTTATATTCTTGAATTTCATACGAAGAGCATGTTTATTTACAAAGTTTTCAGCCAAAATTTCGATATTATAAAAATTTATACTGCCCCGTAGCCTTTTTCGTAGGCTTCGTAGACTAGAAAAAAGGTTTCGTAGGCTTTTGAAGGGCGGGGCTTCGAGCATGAATGGACTGTAGTAGAGCGAATATGACGTCATAATCGTGAAACCAACATCTCAGACCGAATGGCCTCAGACACGTGACTTCTTTTCAAAATTATGAATTAAAAAATACTCGCGATTGGCTGATGAATTGGGAAATGTGTAACAGTGAAAATTTATGAATGGAAGGACGTTATTAACCACGTGTCTGAGGCCATACATGTTGGCCTCACTTTGATGATAGAGATATTATAAAATTATATTTTCTCTACTATGAAGGATCCATGCTCGTAGGGGTGGGGGGTGAGATACCTCAAGCTAAGATAATTTTATGGCAATAAAACTGTGCATAAACGGTTAAACTATGAATTAGGATAGCAAGGGTAGGGTCTAAATCAAACATTCGAAAATAGTGTCGCTATTCCACTTTGGATTTTAATGTGCACCCATATAAAAAGGTGCATACACAAGTTTACACGATACTTACTATGTCGACGCTTAACATGGAGATCCGTTGTATTCACAGTAGTACATTAAAGGCTCTAAGCACGTCTGAAACCGAAATTACAATGAAATATAATGCGACGTGAAATGAAATATATAAAATGAAACAATTGTTTTACATTGTAAAACATACTTGTATTTGTCCCATACAAAATTTAAGACAAAATAGTTACAGTTTAATGATTAAGTATAACAAAATCATATATATATAAAGCTGAAATTTCCAAAATCTGTCGTTTGGTTTGTTTGTTTGTCAGTAAAAAATAAGTTCCGTAACTACAAAACGTAAAGTTTTGAAATTCACAGAATAATTAGTTAAAAAATAAGAATTTTAACGTGACTATTTTCGAGTCTCTACGATGTTCCATTCGAATGTTATGAAATTTTTTAGCGTATCCTAGAGTTTAAGGAAGTGGCAACAGTACAATCAGTTAAAATCAACAGAGAGAAGCGAAAATATAATGTAAAAAATTATGAACCAATTAGAATGCCGATATTTATACGAAATACTCCATAATTACACAACGTAGCTTTATGAAATTTACAAAGAACTTTACTTGAAAAATTATACATTTTTTGTTACAATTTTTAAGTTTGTACGATGTTCTATTTGTTTATTATAACTATTTTAATGTATGTCATTCACTTAATATGGATGACAATATCGTTTGCGATTTTAAAGAATTTTCTTTTCGTTATTGACACTATAAAAATGACGTCATAAGTTTTGTTTGATTTAATAATTACTAAACATATCCGCACATTGTGCTACATTTAGAAGAGGAAATGTATATATTTTCTTTCATTTGTCGTTATTTTATTTACAACCGTGCGAAGAACAGGTATTTTTGCTAGTGTAAAATAAAAATGAAGTATGCATGACTTAAATATGCGAGAACAAATATCGTCGAATAAATTGACAAACAACGTAACTGCTATGGCTGGAAATCAGCAGCCGTAGAGAAAGCTGTTTGGTGACGAAATTCAAACGATTCACTTCTTAATGGGGATTTTTTTCAAAACAAGAAGTGATTGGAATACTTGTGCTTACTGCGTAGGTGAGGGATTGGCTTAAAGAATCACGTGATTTCCGAGCTCCTGTGATTGGATAAAACAATATTGCGAGCAAACGATTTTTCAGTTAGATAAACTATTTTCGGTGGTTTATTTTGTTAACCTGAATTTTCTAATTATTTCCAAAAAAATATTAGCTGTGTATAGGTGACTGTTGCACGATAAATTCGTCGCTGTCCGAAGTTCTCATGTCTATTCAGGTAGCTTATGCTTCAGATGTAGTCCTCATCAATTGACCACGGTTCAAAAACACGAGGCAGTGTTCATGAGTCTTTCTTTTGGGATAGATACAGGACCGTTGCTAATAGCCCATTGTGTAACTCTAGTCCGACGTAATTCAACCGAAACCAGAAATTCAATCTTTTCCGAATAACACGTCATTCAAATGAACTCCGTTCGAAAACTTACGTCATCGGCATTGATTAAGTAACAAATAATAATTGCAACATTATTGTTCAGTTAACAATGCCATAAACAATAATTACATGAAACTTACCTCATGGTCAAAATAACCCTTCACGGTGTTATAATTCGGATTTGCAAGCTGAAATGTAAAAAATATTAAAATTCAAGAATTGCTTTGTAGAGACTTTTTCTTAAACTAACATTCAGGAAAAGATCATTTGAAATACGAAGCTTACAATTGAGTTGTATATTGCCTCGAGGTGTTTGTTGAAGCATGGATACTGAAATATAAAAATATATAAATTAATGTAAAAAAAAGAGTGTCTGTGGGTTTTGTCTGTTTTTTATGCAAATTAGTTTTATTCTGAGCTTTATGAAATTTTGCACACTTAACTTTCAAAACAACAAGAAGGTCACTGTCTGCATGAAATTAAAAAAAAAACTTCATACCTCTTCCCACCCCTTAAAGCAATAATGACTTATTATTAAAACCGACAGATGGCGCCACTGTGAAAAATTGGCCAAAGTGAAACACGGGCTACGCTGGGTCATATATAGCTAATAAATTAATATAAATATGATAATATTCCAATGTGTATTCAAATAGCTATTATTCAGGGATATATTTAAAATTAGAAACTCATTTTCTATTAGGTTCCAAGAGTAAACAGTTTACTATTCATTTTTATTAAAATAAAATGTTTTTCTAATTATCCTAACCATATTCAAGGAAGAAAATTTTACATTTGTTAAATTTGTTTTTAAATAAAATGTTAATTTTTTTTTTTTGCTGCGGTTAAAAACTGAAAATATTTTTATTCTGACTGGTACACTTCTTTGAAATACGTGCAGAAATTTGGTGGAAATGAAATAATCCATAAATTTAATTAATTTATCCGAAATATTAAAAATTATTTTATTTTTTATCTCATTATTTCTTAAATTCTTTTTGAAGTGAAACGTTTTTATAATCACCTACAAGGAGTAACACGATAAAGACACCATTTTACTTACTGTATTAGGATGATATATTCCTACACTATAACTCTTCGGCAAATAGCACGGTTGATACAAATTTGGTAGTATTTGAAAAATTTAACATTATATCTTTTTTATTAATTTTGATATATTTCTTGATATATCCTCTCATAATAAATATTTATAAAGTTAATAATATTTTAACAAATTAGAAATAAATGATGCTGAATGATTGTTAAAGACAGCTAGTTTAGTTACATTAATTTTAATTATTACTATGTTTTAATAATAACTGAAATATATTATAATGTAAATTTGAATCTTCAGTACTAAAATATATTATATAAAGAGTAAATCGTTCTTACAGAATTTTCTTTCACACAGTAGAAGTTGTCAATGGTTCCGTCTAGCTCACAGTCTGGTACCTCTTTTAAAACATACTCCCTAGTCTAAAACATTAAACCAACATTAGTTTTAGTTGAAAATCGTACTATTTTCAACAATTAATTTATTTCAATCGAATACCGAGACGAATCTAAATGTACACTGTTAAAAATAGGTACTCAAAAATAAGTAAAATGTACTTATTTTTTAGTATATTCGATGCTTAACATAGCTCCGAATCAGTGGTGAAGGGTCCAGTCATCGGTAGATTCGCCGATAACCACGGAAAATAAAAAAGAGAAAAAAATTATTAAATTTTTTTATATATATTTTATTTATTTAAAAACGTGTTTTAAATATATTTTTTACTTATTTTAAAATTTTCTTGTATGAAAACGTTTAAAACATGTCAAAAAATTAAACCATTTATTAAATACACACCGAAAACATTAAAATAAATCCACAATTTCAAAACCAGCCATGAGCCGTGAGTTTGGCTCTGAAAGTTCGGCCAAAGTCATCGGCAGGAGCTACAGCATCCGTTTTGAGATACATCAACCAATCAGGTGGACGCTTATAAAATCCTCTTCTTTAAACAAAATGGGGGAGGGGGTTTCGGCTCGGAGCGATGACCATGGCAAACAGTCACGCCTCGCCACTGCTCAGAATATATGTTTAATTTTTAAAAAGACATGTACTCAGAAATGAGTAAAAATGAATAAAAAGAGCACAGCTTGCATAAAAAGAGCATAAGCAGTCTTCTAAAATAAATTCGATAAATATCAACAATTACAACCAAAACTTATCGGGAATCGAACCCAAAGCATCAAGCACCACATCCCAGTGCCTTATCCGTTGTACAACCAGGGCGACGTGAAGAAGTTACAAACAGAAGAAATGAGAAAAAAGTGTGCCAAAAGAATAGGAAGTAAGATAATTGAGTTGTAATAACTCAGTTTCCATTTAAGCAATCGGCATCAAAAAATGTGAAAAACCATTTTCTGAATAACTATTTTAAATGTGTCAGGTCGCTTTGTTAAGGTGATTTGAAGAGAAGCTGAGATGAACAATATTTAATCACACTGCCCTTTTTTGAGAAAATACGATTACTTTAATTTGAGTACGTCTTCGTTCACTTACGATGCAATAGTACTCAAAGAAAATCGAGTAAGTTCAGGTACTCATTTTAAAGTAAATTTTTTTACAGTGTGGTATAAATTTATTTTGCAATTTGGCAACACATTAAGTTTTTAAAACTTACTTATGTGTTTTAATACTTAAAAAAAATAACTGTCAGAGATTAGATTATAGAGTTTTAATGTATTATGTCATTTAAAAAAAATTTATACATTATATGAGAAAATTTGGAAGAAATTTCTAAAGATACGTACTTCATTTGAAAGTAAAGACAAACATGCTAAAATGGCGGCGCCTTTACCTAAAATAATAAACAAACTTTTATAATTGAAATCTAATAACTACTTTTAATGAAATCGGCAATCGTAACTTCCGGTTTTTTTCCTCATAATCGAGCAACACAGAAGGTTATATGGATTATGTAACTTGAAAACAAATCACATTTTCATTGTTAATTTATTATGTTGGTTTAGTTAATTAACGTCGCACTAGAGCAGCACATTGGACTATTGACGACGGTTTTTGGTCAACCTCAAAGGAAAGACACGGGAACAATGTCTTGTATTTTTTAACCATGGTCAGAATAGGCGTCGGGACTTGGACACCGATCAGATTTAACGTGTACCAGTCCCATATACATGTCGTAGAAATTGGAAGTAAGTTTGGACGACATATGGTTACTTCACAGTGAATCTGACAACCTTCCGATCACAAGTTTAATGCAATTTAACGTTTTTGTCAAGTCTCTGGTATCAACCGTATTCGAACTCCCTACCCTCTGGTTGCTAGGCGACGACAGTACCTTGTGACTACTGGCCCCTCGTTAATTTATTACGAAAAAAAGTTCGTATAATTTAAATCAGTATCTTTTTATTAATAAAAGTTTCTTCAATTTTATTTTTTGGGTAAAAATATTGGCAATAGCCCAATTGCGGCCCTAAGGGAGCCGGGTTACCATATTCTCAACGAAGAACACAATTGTTTATCGCCTAGACAACAGGTTGCCATGGGCCGCAATTGGAACTTTCCGAAAATGGTTAGATAGCCAATTTCAATACCTTGGTATTCATACTTAATACAATGTAGACGATCTTTTTTGAATGAAGGCATTAAAAATCTATATCAAGAGTAAAATTGTTTATTAACCTTTTAGACTCGAGTAACGACCCTCAGTTACCAAAATAACGACCTGTTCTTTTGTTACCTGTTCTTAAAATTAAACGAGAACTGATTGTTATTGAACATAAAAAACCCTTTTTCTTCGTAAGCTTGTTCTTTACTTAACTTCATTTAAAAGTATGACGTCACTTGAGTATCAACATATTTTATTAACCTTTGGCACTCCGTTGGCGCCGCTCAGGCTACAACATAACGACTCGTTCTTTTGATTCCCTGTTCTTTAAAATAAACGAGAACAGCATGATCTTGGGTTTAAAAAATATCGATATTTTTTTCAACTCGTTCTTTTGCAGATTCAAAACAGATTTGGTTTCTATTTTTCTATAAGCATAACAAATTCTAGGTAAAAGACCATAAGGATGAATAACTGTTCCGTAGAAAGAACGAAAAACGAAAAGAGTTCTTGTACGGCAAAGGGTTAATCACGATATAAAAACGACGTCATCGTTTTTATATCGTGATTAATCGTTATAGATAAAATCACGATGTCAAAATAACGATGCGTTATTTTTTTAAATCTGTTCTTCGAAATAAAAGAGAACAATTTAATCTTTAGTTTAGAAAGTTATTTTCTGATAAAATTTAATATAAATTACTTGTGTCAATAGAAGCACTAAGTATGTGGGTTATCTAAATTTTTCTTCAGGTTGAATTTTTTCACAACCCCTGTTCTTTTTTTTAACTTTTCACAAATATCATAAATCCCAAAATATACGTTTGGTATGCTTATATTAATATTGAGCTTCACGTATAACTTTCTTATTTTTATGATTTTTCACTCTAAACGTAAAAAGAACACGCTGCTAAAGGACACTTCTTTAAAAAGAACAAGAAATGGATGTAACTGTCCCCAGTGGCGGTTCGTGGACTACAGCAAGTACAGCCGGGCTGCATCTAAATTTATTTGTGTATTTTAAAACTAAAATCAGATATTTTACTAATTTTCTTAAATGAAGATTAGAATTGAAAATGAAATTTCTGCGGTAGAAAGCAAAATCTCCGATAAATAGCAAGCATGTTACCGTAATGCACAATTCAAGAGGGGGAAAAACTCCATTCAAACAAAACTGCAGCCAAAAAGCGAAGTTCGAAATCGGCTGCATCGTTGCCATGGCAACCTCTACGTTAGTATGGAGATTTACCACATGCACATGCTAGTGCACAGCATTTGTGAGACGGTACAGCCTAAATGAGTTTTCTGACTTTGGCTGCACTTGAGATTCGATAAGCTGATTGGCTCGTGAGTGAAACGTGGGGATGGGTGGGTGAAACGAGACCTTACTAGAATATCTCCGAACGGAAATGGTTTTCATGATAAATTTACTGTTTTAATGTTGTTTCAGGACCATTATGGTCCTGCTGTTGTATCGTTAGTTAAATTAATATTAAAATTGACCGATTCGCATGTTTAAAAGAAAAGAGGATTGCTTTCCTTTTCAAAAAATAAGTAAGTGTATTTTATTTTTTACGCATGTTATCATTTCGTAAAAATTGAAAGGAAACTTTCTTAAACAATAAAGAATTTCCGTTCATGTAATATCAAATATGTTCGTCTGAGTGCAAGGGTTAAAGTAGCAATTATTTTGAAAACTGTGTAAAATAATTTTCAATATAAATGTCATCTTTTGTAGATGAACCTTTGTCCTTAAATTTGTTTTAACATTTCAACACATTGGTGACAAGCCAAAAGCGTTGAAGTGGAAATCGATTTAATGTCACATTTCTTTCTTGAAATTCAAGCTTAAACAAAGGCTTGTTTACAGACAGGAGATTTTTCACTCATATAGTTTTTGGAAGTTATTCTGATCAGGAAAACATTGTTGTGACTTCGGAAAAACGAAAGTCTGCAATGCTTTACAATAAAAAAATTGTCTCTGGTGTATAAATACCAGTCAAAATGGCATGCCCCAAATTATTTAAATGTCGTTTTTAAACTTATAGAATAAAATTTTTCACACATATGCACATCTCTCCTAAACCGCGGTAATAGAAAGGATAATTCCTATATCGACAGTTTGAATAGTTTTGTACAGAATCTTTAATTGTTCTTTCGTATGCTTTTTATTGTTATTTTGTGTGCTTTTTATTGTTATCTTGCGTGCATTTTGTTGTTATTTTCGTGCTTTTTTATGGTTATTTTGTATGCTTTTATAACTATTTTGTGAGCTTTTTATTCTTATTTGTATGTTTTTATTGTTATTTTGTGTTTTTATTGTTATTTTGTGTTTTTATTATTATTTTGTATTTTTATTGTTATCTTGTGTACTTTTTGTTGTTATTTTTCGTATTTTGTTTCGTTATTTATCGTAATTTTTTATTGTTATTATGTGTGTTTTTATTGTCACTTTATGTTTTCTGTATTGTCCATGTTGTGTCCATCCCTTACAAATTTTATTGTCCGGCGAACTTAGAATACTCACTACACAAAATCCAAGTTTCAAACTTTCACAGAAATTTAAAATATATATAGCTGTTGAGGAGGTGGATGATTATTGCTTTCTAAAGGATTTCTGGTGCTTAATTTATCGATGAGGACTTGAAATATTTGTGCGATATTGTAAAACATGAATGCCATTGGTTAAAATTATTATTTGGTAACTACATGGGATTTTAATACAAATGTATTAATGAAAATTTATTATTAAAGATGAAAATGCCTAAATAATATATTTAATTTATCCTTTAAAATTTAAAAAAATCTTTATAACCATTAAAACACTTTTTGAGGCAAATAAATTATTAAAATATTGTTGGACATATTTTTGGGTCAAAGCTCTATTACACGGAACACAAATTTATGACTAAAGTAGGTAATACAAAAAAGGGAAGAAACGTTCAATTAGGCTGTAGTTAGAGAGATACTTTTATTGCCCAATAAAAATCGAAATTGTCATTTTAGTATCAATTCGCGGTACCAATTAATATCAATCTGGCATAGTCCTTCAATTTTAAATGATAAAATTATTATTTTTAAACTATAACATGATCAAACGTAAAATATATTTTTCTGCCTAAAAAGCAGTTTAAATATTTATTAAAATTTCTGTCATGACTTTTTACCAGTTTTCGGATTCGATTTTTTTTACCTCGGTAAAGCAATTGACATTGTTTTAAAATTTTCAATGTATGTATAACACAGAAGGAAAACAAGTTTTTGGTACACTATATACTACTAATTATAATTTTACTATAAAAATCATACTAAATTCTTATTTTTTTATAAATGCATACATATTTAATCACTTACCACATTCACAAGCCTCTATTCTTAAGCATTCGTATAGAAATCGAGAATTCGTTTTTCTGAACCAAGAGTTAAACTGTGCATTACAAGGTAGCGCAGCTAATGAAAAACAAATAACTACCGAAATTAAAAAAATGTTGCGTCCCATTGTTAACGTAGTCAGTGATTTCACTTGAAAATATTTTGAAATGTCTGAATGATTCTGTATTATATATATAATAGAAAATAAAGACGAAAGGGATTATCTTTATGATAACTTGGTCATACTTTATAATTTTAATAATACGCTGTGATGTTTATCTTGAACCACCTTATATAACATAAAGAAAGAAAGTGTGGAATAACAATGACAGGCATTGTTGCAAAATATTTCATTTCTTGGTTGAGCAGAGAATGACGATGGGAATTTAGTTGTGATATGACTTGAAAGTCGTAGTTTGTCCTTTAAAACGAAACCTTTACGAAATGCCAATCAGACTTTAATCCAATTATATGACATTTTACATCCATATCTTATCCGGGATTGAATCACTGATCTCTAACAATAACTTCTGGATTGGGCAAGACATTTTATTGACTTGAAGCCAATTGAAGGGGTAACAACTCAACCCACTTTTCTCGCTACCGCAATATTTCGTATATATTTTCATGTTAATATAAGCCGACATGTATTGCTATTGGCTGAGTTTTTTCTATTTTCTTTTTAAACAACCCATTTTAAATGCAATCTGCTATTAAAATAGAAAGTAATTTGCAAGTCAAAGTGGTTAAAAAGCAAGAGCAAAAAACTATTTGTTTGGCAATATAAAAATTAATTCTATAAGAAGAAAATATAATTTTCATATGCATTTAACATGCAATGCTATGGTATTGAAAAACACCACTAAATAACTTTAAAAAAAGTTTTGGGGTTGAGTATGGCTGCTTCCACATTTGCTTCAACGAGAGCATAGACAAAACAAGTCTTGAGCTTTCAAGAAGTTATAGTCAGTGGCGGCGATTAGGGGGGGGGGGGCGCACTTTTTTCGGAAGTTGCCCCAGAATTTCTTTTCAGAAGTTGCCCCCTCACTTTTTTAGTATAGCACTTTTTAAAAATAAAATTTAAGTCAATTGTTTTACGACATTGCCAAAACCAGGAAAAATGTCGTACCCCAACTCCCCCTCCCCACACACTACTACAGACGATAAACGCATTTACTGAACAAGTGAAAGTGTCCATCGGCCATCGCAAATACTTAAACAAGGCTGGCCGTCATTTGCAGTGTCATGTTTCTGTAGCTAGTGTTTAAATAGCTACTCTGAAAAGAAAACAACGATATTTTTAATCGCCTATTGTGAAAACGTTTCGTTACATATAACTAGTATATATATTAATTTTTCAGCATCCGACTTACAATATTGAAGTTAATGAACAGTTCAGTGGTTCTCTCTCTAGATTAATATGCATATTTTCTTGTTATAAAAATTTTGTAATATATTTATCGTAAATAGAACGGGGCCTGATAGCCCAGTGGATTAAGGCGTCAGCTGGGAATCGAAGAGTTCCCGATTCGATCCTGTGCGACGGATATGACTGAGAAAAGTAAAAAAATAGTGATCTTGTGATCGGAGGGTTACCAGCTTCGCTACAAAATACTAGGAATGTCGTCCAGAATATCCATCAAAATTATCGGCTTGTATACGGGGTTGGTGCACGATACATCTGATCGTGTTCCAAAGTCCCGGCGTCTATTGAAGGCGTTGGGTGCCAGTTCAGGTGTTTCCTCGTCATCTGACCATGGTTCAAAAATACGAGGCATCGTTCCCGGGTCTTTCCTTCGAGATAGGCCCCGAACAGTGCAGCTCTAGTGCCACTGTGCAGCTTTAGTGCGATGTTAATTAACAAAACCAAACCGGAAATGGAACATAATTATTATTTTTCTGAAAAACTGTGTCAAGGTCGCCCGAGTCCAATTATTTTTTGTCTTTCAACTACCCCCCCCCCCCCCGCCCATTTAATATTGCCCTCTCACTTCTAGCACCCAATCGCCGCTGGTTACAGTTAGAGTTCAGTGGATTGAGCCAGGATCCATTGCGTGTCAGACCAATATGCATCGTGGCAACAAAGCATGATTGGTAGTTAATAGATGTTTGCTCGCCTGATTAAATTGCTTTATCTCTATGATCCATATATGTTCAATCCTCGAGGCAGAGAGGCAACACACGCAACAATTCATTTTCTCTTTAAAAACGTATGAACATCGTATTGCGGAAATTTTTAATGAAACATAATTTGATTTTAAATATTTCCTATTTTTGAAATTCTTAAAGCATTTCGTGGGGAGGAAGAATAATAACGAAATAGTTTTTCAAAAATATTAGAACAAATTCGAACAAAAAATCGCGTTTTCTTTTAAACTATTTATACAAATTTGAATATATTATTTAATTAAATTTATAATTTTTATATTTCAATAGTTTATAAAGAAACCTGTATAAGTTCAGTTTCATTTAAATTAAGATAAAATACATTTTGAAATCATATGTAAAGCATATGTACAAATAATTTCGAATTAATGTTATTAAAAAGTTTTGAAAAATATATAAATTATACTATTTTTTAAATTGGATTTTACTAAGTACACTAAAAAGGAAAAGTTATTGTTATTGACTCAAACAAACGGTTTCGGGATCTATGAACAAACAAAGTTCATTTTACTTACGTAAATGTAAAAATAACTTAAACGAAGAAAATACAAGTTGTTTGATAATTGTTTATTAACAGTTATTAATAAGTAAGTACAAATTCCAATATACTTGGTTCAAAGTTCTTATTTAGACAATTATTTTCAAAAGAAAACATTTCCTGAAAATAAAATTAAATTAATTAAATATATAAAATTTTATTCAACTTTCTTGTTCGCAAGCACATTATACATTCCAATTTAATAAATGTAATACTCTAAATTATTTTATAAGTTTAAAAAGATAAAAATTAAAAATATAAAATAATAAATATGCATGAACCCATTGACCCTCACTCTATTTTAGAAAATGTAAAGTTGTTTTCACTTTTTAGATTTAAATTTGTTGTTCTAGGCGTACACTTATATATTTTTACGGAAATTTTATTTAATTGTAAAGAGTTAAATTAAAGTCGCTTTTAAGTTATACCAAAAAAATAATTAGATTTAAAAAAAATTGTAAAATGGAGTATTTTTTATGAGTTTAAAAACTGGATGCATGGATGGTTTGGTTTTGTTAATAAACGTCGCACTATAGCTGCACAGTGGGCTATTGGCGGCGGTTCGGGGTCAATCTCGAAGGAAAGACCCGGGAACACATACACATTCGCACACACATTCATACATGCACCTCGTTATTTTAGAACCATGGTCAGATGACGAGGAAACAACTGAACTGGCACCCAACGCCTTCAATAGACGTCGGGACTTTGGACCCCGATCAGATGTATCGTGCACCAGTCCCGTATACACGCCAGTATAATTTGTTGGATATTCTGGACGACTTTCTAGTATTTTTGTAGCAAAGCTGGAAACCCTCCGATCACAAGATCACTACTTTTTTTTACTTTTCTATGTCAAGTCCATTTCACGGATTCAAACCCCCAATCCTCTGATTAGTAACTGAACGCCTTACCAACTGAGCAGGATGCATGAATGGAAAAACTGGAGATCCCTGGACGTTATATCACGTCCATGAACGTCAGAGGGTTAAAACGCATATTTATATTTTATACATGAATTACTGAAATACGAAAGAAATTATATTCAAATATTCGAAAAATGAAATTTCGGTATCACCAGGCACTTTATAACCTTGGCATCACTTTTAGAATATAACGTCTGCTTAATTCATAAACCACGTGACTATCATTCGATTGAATGGGAGATACGTGGTGTGAGATTTAATCCGACGATAATTAACAAACAAAATCCGTATTTGAAAATAAAAATTCAAAAAAGAAGTCACTCAGAAGCAAAGATAGGTATATCCCTGCTAATCAAGCTTTTTACAGATGCAAAAGCGGTTGTATCCACGGAGTAAAGAAGAAGGTGGAGGTGCGAACAAGTCTAAAACCGGTTTGCTGGCGAAGTATTTGGCGCTATTACAAAGCAGTACTTGGCGATAACTTAATTTGAAAATAATGCATCCCTCGTAGGAAAAATACTGCAAACTAGGTTTGTTTGTTCCTAGTTTGGGGTTGCTAACTTACGTCTCATGAAATCTTGCCAAATCATCTCCACCTTTTTCTTTACTCCGTGGGTTGTATCCATCAAACGTGAACGTGAGCTTCAAAAAACATGAACGTGAGCGTAAACAAACGTGGACGTGAGCGTAAATTAACGTGAACGTGAGCTTAAAAAATCGTGAACGTGTGCATAAACA
This sequence comes from Troglohyphantes excavatus, assembly GCA_963932185.1. NCBI lineage: Eukaryota > Metazoa > Arthropoda > Arachnida > Araneae > Linyphiidae > Troglohyphantes > Troglohyphantes excavatus. The sequence continues at coordinate 66,487,882 of OZ010674.1, read as the reverse complement.
AACGTGAACGTGAGGGCGACACATCCAATAGCAAAACTAGTTTAAATCTTTAGCAAAACCAAAATTATGTAAAAATTAAAATTATTAATTAATCTGAGGACTTGCAAATTTTAGTTTACATTTCTTCAGTTGTACAAAAAAAATATTATATTAACAATAGCGAAGTTTTGACTGTTTATCGTGATTTCCACAAAAACACTTTTCATGCATACATCTGATTTAGTATCGGACACTACTCATAACATACAATAAAACTCATACAATAAAACTCCAATTATAGAGATCAATTGGGATCAGATCCCATCCGGATAATCAAATATCCGGATAATTGGATAATTCACAAAAAAAAAAATCTACAACTAAATTTAAGTACTTACTATATTGCTGATTCGTAGCATGGTGATCCGTTGTATTCACAGTTGAACACTAAAGGCTCTACGCACTTCTGAAATCGAAATTAGAATGACATATAATGTGATATATCGTATGATATGTAGTACATCAAACCGAATACAGAAAATATATATTGTAAATTGCATTGTAAAACTTGTTTGTGTTGGTGTCACACAAAATTTAAAACAATAGGTAACTATATTAATTAAATATATCAAAATACGCATATATAAATATATTTATTCACTGTTAAAAATAGGTATTCAAAAATAAGTCAAACGTACTCATTTTTGAATACATGTGATTCTTACCATAGCTCCGAATACATAAGTTTCAATTTTGAAAAAGACATGTACTTAAAAATGAGTACAATTTGTAAAAATGAATAAAAAAGAGCAGATGCTAGCCTACATAGGCTGCCTTCATAAATCACTTTCAATAAATATCGACAATTACAACCAAGACTTAACGTGAATTGAACCCAGACCTGCAGGCACCGCTGTCCACAGCCTTATCCGTAAAGCTACAAAGGCGACGTGAAGTGGTTATACATAGAAGTAATGTTAAAAAGGTGTGCCAAAAGAATGAGAAGTAAGATAATTGAATTGTAATTACTCAGTTTCCGTTTAAGCAATCGACATCAAATAATGTGGAAAACCATCGTCTGAACAACTATTTTAAGTGTGTCAGGTCGCTTTGTTAAGATGGCTTGAACAAAAGCTGAGATGAGCAATATTAAATCACACTGCTCATTTTTACGAAATTACGATACTTAAATTTGAATACGTCATCGCTCATTATGAGGAATTGTACTAAAAAAACGAGTACGTTCATATACTCATTTTTAAGAACCTATTTTTTATATAGTGTATGCTTTTAGGAGCATAATCTCCATACATAAATTCCGCAAGACGTCGGTAACAGTATTAAACCTTGACTCATTTGACTAAAAGACCTTTTTCCAATGCTATACTAGGCAATAGCCCACTGTGCAGCTCCAGTGCGAAGTAAATTAACCACACAAACCAAACCAACCAATGCTCTACAGTTCAAGTTTATTATTTTACCACTACTGTCACCTTTTAGTAGCATTTGGATTACAGATGATGATACACTACAAAAAAAAGTACTTAAAAATGAGTACCTGGACCTACTTGATTTTCTTTGAGTACAATTACATCGTAAATGAGCGATGACGTACTCAAATTTAAGTAACCGTACTTCGATTCCAGGTAAGTGTCTTAGTTGTAATTGTCGATATTTATTGAAAGTGATTTATGAAGACAGCCTATGTAGGCTAACATTTGCTTTTTTTTATTCATTGTGTTTATTTTTAAGTACATGTATGTTTCAAAATTGAAACATATATTCGGAACCATGATAAGAATCGAATATAATCGAATGAGTACATTGTACTTATTTTTGAATACCTATTTTTAACATTGCAATGACATTAACAATAATTATATGAAACTTACCGAATAGTCAAAGTATCCCTTCACAGTATCATAATTTGGACTTGCAAGCTGAAATTTAAAAATATTTATATTTAAAAAATGCTTTGTGAAGACTTTTACTTAAACTTTACAAAGTTTTTTTTAAATATATATTTTAACTTTTATATTTTCGAAAATTCTAAGTTCTTCTGCGTACAACAACGGTCCCTATTTTTAGAATAAAAAAAAATATTGGAATTAAGTTTTTTTATAAAGAGTGTGTACGACGAGAATTTTTTTTTTTAAATAACGAAACCTTGAAACTTAAATGCATGCGATAATATGTCCATAATAATTCAAGGAATGCATAAAATAGTAATTGAGTGTTTAAGTTTAATAGTATATTTTTTTTATATAAACCTAAAGACAAAAAAAACTTTGAGAAAATTTGGATTTATTGGAAAACGTTCGATTATTTATAACAACATACCATACAATGTTTAAAAAAAATATTTAAAATACTTGTAATTTAGCTAAAGCAAAAATTTAAACAGTATTATATGCAGAGAGCTTAGCGTTTTAAAAAATGTATAAATTAAAAATTGCATTTTTAAAAATTTGCTTGCACTACTTAAACTAGTATTTAAAAAGGAGTTATTTAAAATACGAAGCTTACAATTGAGTTGTATATTGCCTGGAGATGTTTATTGAAGCATGAATACTAAAATATAAAAAAATGCATAAGTTAATATAATTCAATGATAATATATCTGATATATCATAGGATTTTTTTAATATAAAAACCAATCACTTAACTAAATTAGGATATATCATAGGATTTTTGAAAAGTCAAAAACAATCACTAAACTAACCTATGATATGTCATGTGATTTTTGAATAACCAAAATCATTCACTAAACTAAATTATGATATATCATATGATTTTTGAATAGCCAAAAACCATTCAATTAACTAAATTATGATATATCATGTTATTTTTGGATGGCCAAAAACATTCACTAAACTAAACAATGATATGTCATGCATTTTTGAATAGCCAGAAACATTCACTAAACTAAATTATAATATATCAAATAATTTTTTAATAGCCCAAACCATTCACTAAACTAACTTATGATATATCATATGATTTTTGGATAACCAAAAACATTCACTAAACTAAACAATGATATGTTATATAATTTTTGAATAGTCAGAAACATTCACTAAACTAAATTATGATATATCATATGATTTTTGGATAGCCAAAACCAATTAATAAACTAAATTATGATATATCGTATGATTTTTGGATAGCCAAATACATTCACTAAACTAAACAATGATATCTCGTATGATTTTTGAATAGCCAAAACCATTCACTAAACTAACTTATGATATATCATATGATTTTTAAATATCCAAAACCTTTTACTAAAGTATGAGTTTACTAAACAACAACGAGATTGTAATTTTATAGCTGATTGTAATAGCCTTCGTTATAAACAAATATTTATATACATACATATAATTAATTGATATCTTAATAAGTTCCCATAGTTCCTTAAATACAACACCTGAATTCGAAAATGTGAGATATTTCATAATATATACTCTCATATTGATTATTTTACTAGTAAGGACTACGTTAACAAATGAGAAATAATAAATACTTTGTGATAGTTAAAGACAGTTGTTTTAAGTTATTTTTTATTATTATTATTTATGCTTTAATGCAGTTTTTAGTGGTGTAGAGGTAGCGTTCTGGGTTGCTACACAATGGGTCCGGGTTCGAGTCCCTTTTATGACATGGATGTACAATGTCATATAATTGAATGTAAGTCTGTTGTTTGGTACTGAGTGAATAAATTACAAATATAATAATAATAACTATAACACATCACATGCAATAAGAGTAAATTTGAATCTTCAGTAATAAAATACATTTTTGCATAAATATAAGAAAAACATTCTTACTGAATTGTCTTTTACGCAAAAGAAGTTATTCACTGTTCCATTTAGTTCACAGTCTGTTACCTCTTTTAAAACATACTCCCTAGTCTAAAACATGAAACCAACATTAGTTTTAGTTAAAACTGGTATTATTTTCAACAATTCATTTTTCTCGTTTTAAAATAATTTACATTTTGGAAATTTTAAGATTTTAATACGGAAGTATTTTATTATTTATAAATATAATAATTATATAATATGTGATATTATATCATTTATAAAATGTGAAATCTTAATATATGTCATTTAAAAAATTATAAATTTGGCTGTAATTTCTAAAGATACGTACTTCTTTTGAAAGTAGTCCCAAACATGCTCCAATAGAGTCTGGCTTTTCTAAAATAAAAAAAAAACTATTATTTTTCAAGTATAAATACAAGTATTTAAATATATATATATATATATATATATATATATATATATATATATATATATATATATATATATATATATATATATATATATATATATATATATATATATATATATATATATATATATATATATATATATATATATATATATATATATATATATATTCGGCTTAATTCGCAAACAACGTAACTCCAAAACACTGTTTCGTCAACCGTATAAAAAGCTGTTTGGTGACGAAATTCAAGCGAATTGTTTATAAAAACAAAAAGTGATCGAATACCTAAGCTTAATTTCTTTATCAAGCAGCATTTTTCGCGGTTGATGATTCCGTGGTTTGAATTTGTGTGGTTTCCTAAATAAGCCGTTAAGAATTGCCAGGCCTCTGGCTACGGGGGGGAGGTCCCCTCAATGTTGACAAATTCATGTAGACTTGGTCTAATCCCAAACCTAGTTTGAAACTTAGGAAAAAAATTTAGGCTTTTTTTTTTAATGAAACTAAGAAGTTTCACTTTAAACATAATTCACATGATTTCGGCTGCACTAACATTTTCAACCACGGGCCACCACTGTAAATGAGTGTATGTGTGACAATGAGCCTAGGTAAACCATTGTAAAACAAACATTTTACTTCTAGTTGGCTTAGCGATTATTATTAAAATATGTGTCATCACTTTATTACAGCTTTCGGATTAGATTTTTTACCTCGTATTGAATATTATCAATTTACATCGTTGTATTAAGAACACAGAGAACAAAAAGAAGTTTTGGGGACACTATCTCTATCTATTTCATTAATTAAAATTTCACTATTGCACAATCTTACTAATACTTTAATACTTATTTTCTTTATAAATGCATACATGTTTTAACACTTACCACATTCACAAACCTCTATTTTTAAGCATTCGTACAACAATCGAGAATTCGTTTTTCTGAACCAAAAGTTAAATTCTGCATTGCAATGTAGCACAGCTAAGGAAAAACAAATAGCTACTGAAATTAAAACACCTTTTTTCTCCATATTGAGAATATTGCTAGTGAATCAACTTAAAAGTAGTTTGAAATGTCTTTGTGGCTTTACATATATTATAGAAAATAAAGACGTTTCTTTTTTTTTTAAGATTCATCATTTTAATGTCTTACTCATACTTTATAATTTAAATAACACGCTGTGATATTCATCTTGAATCATTCTAAATATAGATATACTTCAAAAAGAAACAAACTGCGGAATAACTATGACAGTTGCAAAATATTTCATATCTTGATTAGACTGACACTGCTGATGAAAACTTAATGGTGAAATAACGTGAAAGTGCTATTTTGTGAAGAGTAGGGGATGAGGGGGGGTGGGGGAGCATGACCAGGACCACCTTTAACAACCGGGACCATGTGCGATCCTAATTAGGGGCCCCTTAAGTCCTTCACATAAGCTTATGAATAAGTTATGAATTATGAAATATGAAACTTATTAATAAGTTATGAATTATGAAATATGAAACTTATTAATAAGTTATGAATTATGAAATATGAAACTTATTAATAAGTTATGAATTATGAAATATGAAACTTATTAATAAGTTATGAATTATGAAATATGAAACTTATTAATAAGTTATGAAATATGAAACTTATTAATAAGTTATGAAATATGAAACTTAATTATACGTTATGAAATATGAAACTTATTAATAAGTTATGAATTATAAAATACGAAATATTAAACTTATTAATCAGTTGTTATGAATCATAAAAAACGAAATACGAAATGTATTAATAAATTATGAATTATAATATATGAAATCGGAAACTTATTTATCAGTTATGAATTATAAAATAAGAAACTTATTAATAAGTTATGAATTATAAAATATGAAACTTATTAATAAGTTATGAATTATTAAACTTATTAATAAATGATGAAATATGAAATATTAAACTTATTAATAAATTTTGAATTATAAAACATGGAATCTGAAACTTATTAATAAGTTATGAATAATAAAATACGAAATACGCAAGTTATTAATAAGTAATGAATTATAAAACATGGAATCTGAAACTTATTAATATGTTATGAATAATAAAATACGAAATACGCAACTTATTAATAAGTAATGAATTATAAAATATAAAAATTATTAAAAAATTATGAATTATAAAATATGAAACATGAAACTTATTAATAAGTTGTGGATTATCAAATATGAAATATAAAACTTATTAATAAGTTATTATCAAATAGAAAGTGTATTAATAAGTTTATCAGATTTTGGGAAAAACAATCAGGATTTATTTAATTAACAACAAGTGTTGTTGACATTCAACTACAAATGTTAGATGCAGCTACAATGCATTAGCATGAATATTTATTAGATAACTTATTTACTTAAAAAGTCTGCATTACCTTGTTCTGTTTATTGAAAATTGAGAATACACTGTTAAAAATTGGTACCCAAAAATAAGTAAATTGTACTAATTTTTGATTACATTCGATGATTATCATTGCTCCGAGTGTATAAGATTCAATTTTTAAAAAGATGTGTTTTCAAAAATAAGCACGATTAATAAAAAGAGCAGATGTTAGACTACATAGGTTGCTTTCATAAATCACTTTTAATAAATATCAACAATTACAACCACGACTTCATTGTTCAGAAAAGAATGTTCTAATAACGTTAAAAAATTGTATTTCTGAATTTATAATAAACAAATTAGGATTTGAGGCTCGGGTCTCCCTTAAAGCAGACATTTCTTATCTTGATTGTAATTTAAATTTAGATTCCGTCGGTTGGTGTAAGCTAATAAATAAAAAAAAATAAACATAAAAAATAAAATTAAAAAATTAATAAAAAACTAGAGTAATATCAAATGCACTAATTTCAAAAATATATTTTAATTTTAAAAATGTTAAAAAAAAAAAAATTTACTGGGATGATATTTTGCAATAACCAAAAATTAAATTTTATATAATTTAATTTTTTTTTATCTTTTATTTAGATGTATCACCCTGCTAAAAAAAGTTTATTCAAATTTGACAAAGGTTTCGTAAAATGTGCTCTGATTAAATTTTTTGTCAAAAATTAGAACTTCTTTCGTCAAAAATAACAAAATAATTAGTCGTTTAAAATAAAATAACAAAATATTTCGTCATATTTGGCGAAAAATTTAATCGGAGCACATATTTAACGGAATGATTTTTTAACAGTGCAATTGTTACAAAATTAAAAATAAACAAATATACGTTTCAATTCATATAAATCGTATATCAATCGCAAGTTTTTGTAAAATAGTAAAATAAACGCCGTTGTTTTTGCAATTTATTTTACCAATAAAATATTATTTTATATAAAACATTATAATTAATTAATAAATGAAGTGTGGGCCTATAGTATAGAAAATAAAAACAAAATTATAAATGCTTAGCATATAATGAGCTTTATTTTTCTACTTTTAAGTATTCTTCCTTATCATCATATTGCAAGATAAAACGAAAAGTGTAAAGTAACTATGATATGCAATGTTTATGTTTCCTAAAATCCATAACTTAGTTAGACAAACTATGATAATAAAAATTAAATACGATTCCACTTGACAGCCATGACTCATTAAGGCAATTAGGATTATAGCAAAGCACATTTACTTAAAGTTAAGCAGTTAATGTGAATAGTGTTGTGAAGAAATATGAAAATAATTTATTTATTCATTAGAAGGTGAAACTGAATATATATTACTTATAATTATATTGCTTAAAATTTATATTGCTTATATTTTACTTATAATAATTAAAAAATATGAAGATTTATTTTAAAGGCATCACTTCAATTTTTATTGTATTTTTTTTTAATTTAAAAGAAAAATAATAAAATATGTACTGTAATTTGATGACTTTAAAATAAATTTGTTGATGTTGGTAGATTTTTTAAATTCATATAAATAACTTTTTTGAATATCTTGTAACAAAAATGAAATTTTCGTAACTTCATAAATTAACTTAAGCCTTATTAAAACAGGAACAATCGAAATTGAATTTTTTTTAATATAAGGTTATTACTATAAGCTTTATAAATTTAAAATAGATAAACAGCACATGAATTTATAAATATTAAATGAGCTAATTTTGAAATAAAGGATTTTTAAAAAGTAAAAAGTTGTTTATTAGAATGTGATCATATTTGACCATAACGAAGATCAAAAATCCATATTAATATTTTTTTGACATTAAACGTTTTTAAAATTAGCAAAATGGGATATCAGGATAAAATAAAATATATTATACTTTTAAGATTATCCATTCCAATACTATAACACCTAGACAAATAGCACAATTGACCATTTGGTCTCTTTCAATAATAAATTAGACCAAATTTAACTCAAGCAAAGCGCATACGAGGTGTGGATGGATGCGCAAATTTGATGTCAGACGGAACAGGTTGTTTATCTTCTTTCTGCTGGCGAGGTGTAATGACTTCGCCCACTGATAGGTCTGTAGGAAAACTAAAAATAAACATCATAATCCGAAAATCGAAGAAAAAAAGTTATCTGGTTTTGAAACTAGAAAGCTCACTTGAAATATTTACAAGAATTAAATATTTTTATTAATTAAAAATCCCCATTTCGACCTGTCAACCACGAACACTTCTCCGCTAATTCATAAGCAGCCGCATTCCACAGGAATACAATTAAGCTCCTTTCAGTATTCAAAAAAACCATTTTCCATTACAGAAAAAACTGTCAAAAGCAGCTAATTCGCATCATTATTCTAAGTGAATGCAGAAGACGTGAAATAGCTGACAAAAAAAGGCAAGAAGTGAAAAAGCCATTTCCCACATACGATTTTTTTATGCCAAAAAATAATAATTCCGGAAACACAAAAGAAGATTCATTGGCGACGTAAATTATCTCAAAAAGCCCTTCCTTTTGGTCGGATGAAAGATGTTTGAAGTTGCTTAACGAGCGGCCATTTAATTATCCAGTTCGCCCATTAAGCGCTTATCAGAGCATCTTCCTCCGTGGCACGCATATTTTCGGTGGGTTCATTTAATTTATTGAGCTTAGGCAGAAAAGAACCAAAGGGTTTTGCGTGTGGGGGTCTCTTTAACACAAACTGTTAAAGCGAAAAGTCTTTAAAATAAGCTGCATGGGGTATTAGGGTAGAAACAGCAAGCTATTCTTTTCTTTTTTAGTGTGTTCCACTCCTCTTTAACACCAACTGTTAGAATAAAAAGACTTTAAAATACGCTACGGATATTAGGGTAGAAACAACAAATTATTCTTTTTTTTAATATGTTCCATTACTCTTTAACACCAACTGTTAGAACGAAAAGTCTTTAAAATAAGCTACATGGAGTATTCGAGTAGAAACAACAAGTCATTCTTTTTTTTAATGTATTCCATTCCTCTTTAACACCAACTGTTAGAACAAAAAGACTTTAAAATGAGCTACATGGGATATTAGGGTAGAAACAACAAGTTATTCTTTTTTTAATGTGTTCCATTCCTTTCTAACACCAACTGTTAGAGCGAAAAGGTTTTAAAATAAGCTATACATGGGATATTAGGGTAGAAACAACAAGTTATTATTATTTATTTTTTTAGTGTATTCCATTCTTCTTTAACACCAACCGTTAGAACGAAAAGACTTTAAAATAAGCTACATCATGTATCAGGATAGATACAAAAAGTTAATTTTTTTTTTTATGTGTTTCATTCCGAGGCTGTAACTTTGTGACAAATAGCACGAATAACATAAATTTGGTTTCGCTCTTTAAGACCAACTGTTAAAGGGAAAAGTCTTTAAAGAAAGCTACATGGGGTATTAGGGTAGAAACAACAAGTTATTATTTTTTTTTAATGTATTCCATTCGTCTTTAACACCAACTGTTAGAACGAAAAGACTTTAAAATAAGCTACATCGGGTATCAGGATAGATACAAAAATTTATTCTTTTTTTTTTTTTTTAGAGTGTTTCATTCCGAGTCTGTAACATCGTGACAAATAGCACGAATGACATAAATTTGGTATCGCCCTTTAACGCCAACTGTTAAAGGGAAAAGTCTTTAAAATAAGCTATATGGGGTATCAGGATAGGAACAACAAATTTTTCTGCTCTTTTCAGTGTGCTCCATTCCTCTTTAACACCAACTATTAAACGGAAAAGTTTTTAAATAAGCTACATGAAGTATTAAGGTAGAAACAAAGTTATTCTTTTTGTGTGTGTGTGGGTTCCATTCCTCTTTAACACCAACTGTTAAAGGGAAAAGTCTTTAAAATAAGCTGCATGGAGTATTAGGGTTGAAACAGCAAGTTATTTTTTTTTTCAGGGTGTTCCATTCCCCTTTAACACCAACTGTTAAAGGGAAAAGCCTTTAAATAAGCTATATGGGGTATTAGGGTAGAAACAAGAAGTTATAATTTTTTTAGTGTGGTGGTCCATTCCGACACTGTAATTACGTGACAAATAGCTCGAATGACATAAATATAGTCTCGCTTAATAAGAAATTATAGAAGCCGATATTTATAAAATTTTGAAATAAAGCAAAGCACGTACGGACGATGAATGGGGACCCGAGGAATCAGATGGAAAAGGTTGCATATAATTCTTCTGCTGGCGAGGTTTTTGTTCGAAACCAATTCATCGATAGTAGCAAAAGGAAGAGTCTGTCTGTGGATAGCAAAACATCTACTTCCTCTGCGTATAAAAGGTTGAGAAATTATATATAAGTACTGTTCACCCGCAAGATGTGCATTTGATTCTCGTATTTGTAAAGTTCTATTTAGTTTTCTTAGATGATTATAAGAATTTTAGAAATATCGCATGAAGAAACGTTAGGACTTAGTCGATACCCTACTGGACACATCGGCACGATAGGTCACGGGTTCGAATCCCGAAGGGAGATACTTAATTTTTTTAATGTATATATCTAAACACCTTTCTCAGTAAAGAGCGACCGAACAGCTATACATTAAATACGTACGGGGCGTGGATGGGGACGTAGGTGGATCCAGAAAAAAAATTTACAAAGGGCACAGTACAAAGGACGTACTCAAGAAAATGGAGGGGGGGGGGAGGAGTCTATGGGGTCCGGTCCCATCTCGATATTAAAACAAATAATTTTCATAAAGTATAAGTGTTTTCATGAATATTAGGTTATTAATAATTTAATCAAGTCAATATATGTATAATTATGTACCTAATTAGCATCAAATTCGTAAAATTCCTAACATTTTTTGCTTTAGTTTATTGTAATTAATAGTTGTATGCAATTTTTCTCGTCTGGAACCCTTCCTATATAAATTTTTGCCATCTGGACCCACCTTCGAAATAAATTTTGAATAGGTGTTTGGCACAGTACTTTTCACTCAAAGTGATGTTTTGTTGAATATACCTCTAGCTAAATGCTTGAATACTAAAATTAAACGATCCTTTAAAATTAATGGCCATTGTTATACCGTGTAGGGGAGGGGGTTTGTATAGTAATTAGCATTTATGTAAGTGACTATTATGATCGGTTGAGAGGAGGGGATATGCGTGTTAGAATGATTGTTGATTGTTGTCTTTTATCGAAGAGGAGAAGAACTGGGTGGAAAAAATGCCTCTCTGGCTGCTTTCAATTTGCTTCAACGCGTCCGTAGAGGAAACAAGGTTTGAACCTTCCAGCAGTTACAGTTCAGTGGTTGTGCCTTTCAGACATCGCGACCGTTGCAGGATTAAAGATATTGCTCATCAAAAATATACTTATCGAGTTCTCTAAGCATTACTTAACTAACACAAACAGAGAAAATTTTATTTCTTTGATATTTAGTTTTCCATAATGTACATCAATCAAACACTATAGTGGTTGGTTGAAATAACGTCGCATTGGAGCTGCACAGTGGGCTACTGGCGGCGGTATTTTTGAACCACGGCCAGATGACGTGGTCCCTTATACACGGTAAAGGAAGAATTTGAAAAGGAATCTGCATTTATCATAATTCGTTTTATAGATTTTCATATATTCTGTTAAAAAAAATCCACGAACGCTGCCCGTGAATGGAGGATCGAACAAGAAATATGATCTCCGAGATTAAGCTTCCATGATGGATATCCCCCAAGACAGGAAGCAGTCGTAGGAAATTTTAAACCATTCATCACAGAGCTCGATTCCCCCCAGCTCTTATTAAATGCTTTAGCTAAAGACTTGGTGAAAATATGCAGCATTCAAAAGCACATAGATAAAAACCGTTGTCGTGTCGAGATTTATACACGGTTGTATTAGTATCGCACTAGAGCTACACAATGGGCTATTTGCAAAAGTATTAAGGGCCGACCTTAGGGGTGTGCGACGCGTACCACCGCACAGGGCCCTGCGCTTAGTCATGCTTGGGCAACTTTACAGGATAGATGGTTTGGTTTGGTTAATTAACGTCGCACTAGAGCTGCACAGTGGGCTATTGGCGACGGTTCGGGATCTATCTCGAAGGAAAGACCCGGGAACGATGCCTCGTTATTTTAGAACCATGGTCAGATGACGAGGAAACACCTGAACTAGCACCCAACGCCTTCAATAGACATCGAGACTTTGGACCCCGATCAGATGTATCGTGCACAAGTCCCGTATACACGCCGTTAATTTTTGCGGATGTTCTGGACGACTTTTCTAGTATTTTGTAGCGAAACTGGCAACCCTCCGATCACAATATCACTACTTTTCACTTTTCTTTGTCAAGTCCATTGTCTGGCATCGAACCACGAATCTTCGTATTCGCAGCTGACGCCTTTAACCACTCGGCCACGGAGGCAGGATAGATGGAAGAAACTAAATAATTCTACTCTCATTGCAAAGCTTGTGTTTTATAGCTCTTGCTCAAGGCATAAAAATAATTTTTGGGCGAGTTTTGATAGTACACTGATAAGAATAGGTACTTAAAAATAAGTAAAATGTACTCATTTTTGATTACATTCGATTCGTATCATAGCTCCGAATACATAAGTTTCATTTTGAAAAAGACATGTACTCAAAAATGAGCAGTAGCTTGCCTACATATAGGCTGCCTTCATAAACGGCTTTCAATAAATAGCAACAATTACAACTTGGACTTACCGGGAATCGAACCCACTTCTGCAACGCCGCTATCCAAAGTCTTAACAATGCGATGCAAAGAAGTTATAAACAGAAGTAATGTTAAAAAGGCGTGCCAAAAAGAATGTGATAGGAGATAATTGAATTGTAATAAATCAGTTTTAATTTAAGCAATCGACGTCAAATAGTGTGGAAAATCATCTTCTGAACACCTATTTTAAGTGTGAGCTTTGTTAAGGTGACTTGAGCATAAGCTGATATGAGCAATATTAAATCACACTGTTCATTTTTGCGAAAGTATGATTGTTTAAATTTGAGTACCATTGAGCTCATTTACGATGCAATTGTACTTAAGTTAAAACAAGTACGTTCAAGTACTCATTTTTAAGTACTTTTTTTACAGTATTTAAAAATGAGATATTTATAGAAAACGAACTTTTAAAACATAATCAGCAAATAAAACAAAAATCGCCCAATTTGGACTTGGGGCCCGCCTGGCTCTAAGGTACAGAATTTAACCTTACTTCAGGTCAGAGTTGGCAATATAGCTCCTTTTTTTTTAACTCTGCAGATGTCCGCTCCTCAATGCAAGGTGGGCCTCCGTGGCCCAGTGGATAAAGGCGTCAGCTGGTAATCAGAGGGTACCTGGTTCGATCCTGCGCGAAGGACTTGACAAGGAAAAGTAAAAAAAATAGTGATCTTGTAATCGGAGGGTTGCCAGCTTCGCTACAAAATACTAAAATGTCGTGCAGAACATCCACAACAAATTAACGGCGTGTATACGGGACTGGCGCACGATAAATCTGATCGGTGCTCTAGTGTGACGCGGCGTTAATTAATCAAACCAAACATCAATGCAAGATTAATCGAATTGGAGGCGAGACGAATGGGAAAGGTTCTTACTTTAAGTGACATTTCTTACTATTAGGGACAGTCACTTATTACGCCTGAGAGGCTCGCAAGAACTAACAAATGATCTAGTTGACCAAATGATTTCGCTCATAAGGAGAAAAGGGCGACCATAGGTTCGAGTGGATGTTAATTTATTTTCTTTAATGGTATTGTACCGCTTTAAAAAGTTGGAAAAAAATTGTCTTACCTCGAGTGAAAAGATTTATGAAAATTATACAATAGCTTGCTTTCTGCTATGCTTTATATAAATATATTTACTTATTAAGATGTTCGTTTATTATTATACTCTAGTCGAATAAGTGATGGTTATTGGCAGGGTTTAACGGGGGAGGGGGAAGAAAAAAAAGGATCAACTCGAGGTGGTTGGCGTAATAAATGGCGGTTCCCAAGAATATGTTATTCCAGTTCTTGTCTTTCCAAATTTTTCCCACCTCCAATTCGATTCATTCTTGGATTGTGTCTTCTCGGGCACAGCGCGACCGCTGCAGGGTTAATGCCGTTGTGAAATTGTTAATTGAGGAAAGTTTTACATTTATTGACTTTTGTATAGTTAAAATTAAATTTATATGAAGATAATGTTGAAAAATTCTAAAAATTAATGTTGTCTCCATTGCGACGTTAGTTAACCAAACCATATCGTAAAAATATTTATAAAAATAGACTTTGAACAGATGTCTAAAACATCTGTTATAAAATGTGTAGAATGTTTTACAAATCAGCGCTTTTTAATTCCGTTTGGTGGCCATTGTTTTTTTTTTTTTTTCGACCGCACCGTTCCGAAAATCTCAACAAATAAAATAAGCATTCCCAAAAATAGTTATATCTCATTTGATCTTCAAGATACATTACTATATTTTTTAAATGAAAAATATTATTTTCAAAATTAGTTAAAGCAGTTTTAATTTTTTACTTTTCAAAAAACATGCCAAAATTGTGAATAATTTAAGCATTTTGTCTATTGTGAGGCATGTGTAAAGGTTTAAAATATATATATAAATTAAAAGATAATTCTAATTTTAAAAAATGCTTACTTGTCTTTTTAGTTCATACCTATTCTTATATCCCGTGCAAAAAATTGGAGCTCTCCTCTAAAAAGTGTGGGAGATACTAGACGGACAAAATTAATTGTAAGCGAAATTTTATACAACGACGATTTTAGTATTAAATAACTTCTAATTTTACGATTTTAATGTTAAATAACTAATAATAGTATTGAAGCAAAAATATATTCGTCTTCCCAAACATTTCTTAACTTTAACAATATCGTATTTTTAAAAAAATTTACTTTTGAGATAAGATCTAAATACAGGGTGGCGACAAAATTCTGGAGAAAAAAAAGTTCCCTGATTTCCAAGATGGTGTCACAAATATTTCCGATTTTAAAATTACATTAAGAAATGTTGTAATACATGCTGTATATAGAAACAAGTATTCACGCTACAATAATACAATATATTGCCTTATAAATAAAAATTTATAAGCAATACATACCTATTGTCAGTTAAAATAATGTATGGATACAACATAAATTATACAATTGCGACAGGCATAACAGTAATTAAACATGTTCTCTGGAAGCAAATAATACAAAAATTTACTAATTATTTCTTTTGGAGATAATTTTAAATTATTTATATGCTTCCTATTCCAATCTTCAATAAATCGCATATTCATTAGCCCCTCACACGTTGCTTACAATCTAAAGTCCAACACACTTTGCTTTTGCTTCTCCCTCCACCAGTGGTCCACCATTTCTACAAAAATAAAACTAAAAATAATAAAAATTTGCATAACCATGCTTTTTTTAAAAAATTCTTTTTCGGAACTAAAAGAAAATATTGACAACTAAACTACCCAGAATAAAGCTCATAATGAACGATAAATTGCCGTTTTAATGATCCACATTTCAAAATTTTCCTAATTTTTTTAAAAATTCCCCGACATTTCCAAAATTTAAAAAAAATCCATGATAATTCCCTGATTTCTCGGTATGTTGCCACCCTATAAAAAATAGCAAAATAATCGAAAACTCCCCCTAAAGATTATTTTTTTTTAAAATAGATATATAATTAAATTTATTTTATCTAATAGAAATAGTTCTTGTATTCATTTTACTTTCTTTTATGAATGTTTCAACTGGAAAATATTGTATAACATTATGTTGCGTACTGCTGTAAGCTTAGAACATTCTTAATGCTTTAGCTGTATACTTAAATAAAAAAAAACTTAAAAGTACAAGAAGTTTCAAAAAGGCAAAAATATAACAAATGCATTTTAAGAATAAATTTCTTAAAGTTGTAGATTTTAAACCTTTATATTTTTTAATATACACAAAAACACTTTAATAAAATTATTTTATTTCGATCTAATTCCAACTTAAAAGTAAAAAAATATGGAACATGGAAAATTGCTGCAAACTTGCTACAGAAAATTTTACATTTTTATAGAAAGTCCACATTTAAAATAAGTCACATGGATCCATAAAACTGTGAAATACTAAGTATCCTTAAAACTTTTATGTACAATATTGAAAAAGAAAAATCTCAAAAGCTAATAAGTGATTAACATAGTACAAATAAAATTTATGTCTTACTACAGTACTTGAAAGATGAATATGGAAATATAGTACAATGATGAATAATGCAATTTAAAATTGATTATGCATAGTATACAAGACAATGAAAAATATCCTGCTTTAAGAAACAAATGGACTTTTAACGCTTTGCGATTTAAATGACAACAAATCTCAAATGAAACTATTTACATAATAATTTAGAATATCTCACACATAATGAATCATTGTCACTTTAAAACAGGAAACACTTGTAAAAAAAAATATAAAGAAAAATTGCAACAAAGTGATAGAGTAAACATCTAAGATTTAAGTATACTTTAAAATAATTAACAGCCTTTCATAACCAGTAACACTTAAATCATCATGCAAATCAAAATTATGAATATATACAAACAAGTATCAATCAATAATAAGGTATACAAGTAAAAAATCAGATGTTAATAATGCTTATGATAGTAATTTTCTTATATACACTAAGTAATTGAAATTGTGGGTCTTTCAAGAAAAATGGACTGATATGTTTAAAATGAAAATTGCTCATTTTTTTTATCGATTACTTCAAATAAATAAAATCTTTGCTAAAAAAAATAATTAAGAGCTGTTAAATTAACCCTTTACACTTCACTGTCTCCTCTCAGGTGACAACATAACGACCCGTTCTTTTCGCACCCCGTTCTTTAAATTAAGCGAGAACAGCATGATCTTGTGTTTAAAAAACATTGATTTTTTTTCAACTTGTTCTCTTGCAGATCCAAAACAGATTAAGTTTTTTCCCCCTCTGCAAGCATTAAAAAAATTACAGGAAAAAGAACAAAAAGAGGAAGAACTGTTCCGTAGAAAGAACGCAAATGTCAAAGATTTCCTTGGGGTGCAAAGGGTTCAAAAATAATCTAAAGCCACTATTCAAAATTTATCATTAAAAAACTTAGTTCTTTCACTAAGTAAATACTTATTAAAAGTAGGCTTAGGCGATGATGGAATTTAATCAGTAGCCCATAATCAATATTTTCCGATTAATCAATATTCTAATATATCAATATTTCCATATTACGGTTATACCGATATTTTAAGTACAGTAGCAATAAGTAAACAAAAAGACGTATAATTTAAACTACGTTATAGGAGCTGGACTTCTTGTTATCAAATCAAGGACAGTATAATTTTGTTTTCCCCTTTATTATTAAACTTGCTACTTTTGCCCCGAGTATAAGCGTACTTTTGACTAATCGTAAAGTTGATTAATCGTCAAATCTAAAATCACAAAATCCAAATGATTTTTTACTTCCGGAATTCCGGTATGCATCGAATCATCGCCCGAGCCTAATTGAAAGTAAATATCATTAAACATTTTGTAGTAAATAAGGGATAGTGAATACCAACCGAGACAATGGTTATTCCAAATTCCACAAAAGTGCTAAAAATAAATATTTGTAGTAGTAATTGCAAAATAAGCAAAAAAATAATTTTAAAAACCCCTAACAGAAGAGTAAATACAAATCAGAAACCTTCACTTTTCCCTTTCTGTTAATATTTTACAGAAATTAAGGGATAACACAAAATTCAAAATCTAAAATTGAAGAGTTTAGTGCTAAAACAATGTAAGTCTCATTTTGGAAAAATTGCATTGCAAATGCATAATCACCTTTAAATTAAGAAGTACATTTGTGCATAGCAGTAGAAGAGGTTAAAATACACAAGGCCACTTTTAGCTTGTTTTGATAATTTTTAAAATTGGGGTTTTTCCTATTGAGAAGTAAATTACTGCTTTCTACTGAAAAACTTAGAATTGACTTATGTGGTTATGGCAACTAATCTCGTCTATTAGAGATGGTAAATACCAATCAAAACATTTATTTTATTGTATTCTCACATGAAAGACTGAGAATACAAATTGACCAGGAGTATTTCTTTTTTGAGTATTTAATATCTACGAAAACAGCGTGATGAGCCAAGGATAGTGAAGACCATATATGTATATAAGGTGTGCTCGTTTTTCGCTTTTTGAAAGGGGCAAGGAAAGTATCTTTTTGATGTCATTTTAGCTCCGCTTTACTATGGGTTTTTGATCATTCTCATTGGCTGTGTGTTTCAAGCATTGCTACTTAGGTTCAATCCCTGGTTGGGTAACAACTGATGATTTAATTAGCAAAATAATGTAAATATCTGTAAATAATTGTGTTCAGGTAGCTTCACTGCTAATCCGTCCTTGTTTTGTTATGTCCCCGTATTTTACTTGATTGAAATTGTAACTCATTTAATATATCCAATACAAATGCATTAACTTGATGGTTTCGACCCCCATTTTAATCTTTCAAAGTTCATGGACATGCTCTCGTGGCAGCTAATATTATTTTAATACGCTTAATTTATTAAGCAACTCTTTTGCAATTTTTTCATACTAAATACAATCCTTAAAATATAATTTAAACTCTTAAAATTTAGCAAATTCTAAATAAAATTAACTATTATCACTTTTAAATAGTACACCAAAAAAACAATAGATGGCAGCACGTCAAGAACCATTGATTCAAATAGATTTAAAAATATTTTATTAACGAAAGAACTCTGCAAATCGATTCAAATTGTTTTTTTGAAGCAAATTTTAACTGTTTTATTTTAATTAAATTCATGATTAGTTAAAAACAAGAATTCTTGTTAAATTAAGTACTCCTTGTCAAAAGCGACAATTACTCCTAAAACGACTGTACAAACGAGAGCATTAGACACACCCACAGACAGTTAAAGGCGAAGGAAGGCGTCACTATGACGTTAAAAAGATACTTTTCCCCACCCTCCGTCAGAAAGCGCGAGAACCAGCACACCTTTTAATATAGTCTCCACTATCCTTGGTGATGAGCTTTAAATCAATACAAATATACATTCTCATTGGTCAACATGTATTCTCAACCATTTCCAAGTAAATAATGAACGATATCAACATTTATTTTGAAAATTATACAATTTTCTACCAATATGTACAACCAGAATTGCCAATTTAAACACCATCCCTTTGAATCCTAATAAATATCTCATAACCCTTTTAGAACCACAGCTCATTCTCCTGTTCCGTTTCCATATTCTCGGTAGCCCTGTTCGTTTCCTCGTCCGAATCACTCACAACCAAGTCATTGCTCACATTATCCTCCAAAACTTCCTCTTTCGGCTGCTGGAAACCGTACCTCCCCTGCAACAAGAACTCAGACGGGTCGTAGTTCTCGTCGATTATCTCAGAGCTTTCGTTCTCGCATAGCGACAGATCGAACTGCACCATCCCGCCACCTTCGGTCGCAAGGGAAGCCATCTGGTGCATGTCGTTGTCGCTGTCGTACTGCACCTTCACTGAGTATGCGTTGTCGGAAGACTTATTGAGCATGCTGTGTTCCATCATGGATTCGTCTTCGTCATCCTCGTAGTCATCTTCGTCGTCTCCTTCCACGTCGACGAAAGGGCCGTCTTCGTCGTCGCGATCTTTGCCCTTCAAATAAAAATTTACATTAATGTATATGAAATGTACGATTTTTAGTGGAAGTCGTTGCAGTCGTTAATTTAGTTTGTGAAAACAGACATGGCCGAATTCATTTAAAACTTCTAATTATTTTTCCATCTTATCTATACACAGTCAGCCCACAAGAGTGAATCATCATGAAGTTGTTACATCACGAAGGTAGAAAAAAAAATGCCAGAAGGCAGGAAAAACTTGGCATATAACAAATACAAAATCTGTGGATTAATTCGAACTAGATAGTATTTAGGGAACCTTAGGTGTGGCTTCATTCAAAAATGTCTTTACAAGGCTTTTTTCTCATGGGATTAATGTGTGATTACAGTAATATTTAGATTTTAGCTCAAAAGGAAAATTATGTCCCATCAAAATCAATGGTAAATTATTACATTCTGGAATAAAGTTATGAAGCTGCAGCTGTGGGATGATTATTGAGTGGGAAAGGCTTTTTAAAACAGGCCTATATAGTTTATATGTAACATCACTTATATAGTTTATATGTAAATTTAGGATAAGAAAGGCAAATTCGGTTGGTTATTTACTTATAAATTACTTTGAATAAATAACAGCTAAATTAATGATATCTACTTCTTAACACGTGGAGTCTGGTGAATCACAAATATACAATTCCGCTCTCAAATTCAAACTTGGTACCTTCGTTATGAGCTGTTAAAACAATATTATTTAAACATAAGATGAGTAAGGAACTACAGGTTTTTTAAGGATCATTAGTGAAAACTAATTAGTTTTAATGGATCTTTTAAAACACAACTAAACTCAAACAATTCTTTAAGACAAGACCTACTGAAATCACTTCAAGAACCCATGATTCTACAAAGGAAGAAGATAAAAAAAAGGAGAAAAAAAATTAATCTTCAGAGAGAGTCACAGAGATCAATGGAAATGTGTGTTGTTTTTAAACTAATAAAGTAATTAAGGAACACTTAAGAATGCACTCTAAACATTTAAGGAACATTTAACAATGCACTCTAAAATAAATTTATAATACTAAGGTGCCTTTTTTTTTAAATTAATTTCTCATTAAAAAATGTTATGGTTAAAACCATAATTGGTTAATTTTTAATTCCTCTTTTATTTAATTTAATTTCAGACTCCCCTAATTGTATTAATTAATTTATGTAATATTGATGTATCCTATTTAATTGTCAAACTTGTACTTGGGAACCTGCACTTTTGATTCCATTTAAGCCCAAACGTAGATTTCCCCCTTTTTCATAACCCACAAAGAGCTTTTTAGTTGTAAATGGGGTGATAACCCCTGTCTAGAGTCTTTTCCACCCTTTTGGGTCCCCACATCGGCCTCTCCTCCTGTATCATGTTACACTTTTGTGGTCTGGTATGTCAGTTTGACTTCGTGTTTTTGAGACCGTTTTACGTACTGGTCTGGAATTGTGTTTAACTGTAACCGAAGTTGTAATTTTAAATTCTCTGATTGGCTGAGAGGAAAATTGATGTACTAGTTTTGAGGGATCTGGCAAGGAGGTTTTGGCGATTTATTAAAAAGCGCACCTTTTGACGTGACTTTTTAACGCATCTTTCGAAGCCTCAAGACGTACAGGAGTGTAGCTCCCATCTTATAAACGCGGACCGTGTGTCCTTTTTCAAAACCCAATGGGTTAATCTCGTGCAATAGCCGCCGATGCTGATGCGGGGTTAGAAGAATTACGTAACCGCCGCCACCAACCTCAACGATGCTCGCGAGTCACCCATTCCAGTAGATGTTGCCGGGTTAACTGCAATAACCCCAGCCACCCATCGACGTAGCACCCAGAGGGATGTTCCCGTCCTCTGCCGTTGCCTCTGATGTCAGCCCTGGACGCCTCCCTCATCACCCGTCAGGCCTGTGATCCTCGCCCAGAGAAGGTCCCATCCACCAACCACCTCTGAACTGGATTTCTCTGCTAGACGACCACCACTGGCTGACGCCTTTTGACCGACCACCCCTGAAGCTGACACTCCGTCGAAGGATGTGCTAAGTACCACCCCCCCCCCCCCCCTTTTCGTCCACCTCCCAATCTTGGACACTTTTAGTACGGCCGTAGCGGCTTGGCCATGTTTTCTGTTTTGCGCTCGTATGTATCGCCTTGACCTCCTGCCGCATCTCTTTCGACGAAATCCATGAAGTTAGTAGTTTTTTTAAGTTTAGTTTACCCTCCCCCTTTTAAATTATTTAGTTTTAACTTGTTTGGCTTTTTGTAAGGTTTTTTTAGTGTTCCGTTCCCTTTTTAATTTTAGTGTTTTAATAAATTTGTTTTCTTTTGGTCACAATTTTTAGTCTTGTGTTACTTTCTGTTCAAAACTATACGATCACGCCAGGTAAATTCTTAAATTAAACGATTAATATTATCGTTCTTCTTTTCTTTCTTTTCTTCGTTTTGTTAGTAGGTTTTATGTAACCCTTAATAGTAACTATCACAAAAATAATTATAAGAATTATTTTAAATCTTCATAAATATGTATTTAATTAAATATTTTTCAGTAATTAATAATAAAATTGGTCTCTGAGAGAGAAAGACCAATCGAGAGCTGATATTTTTAACGTTGGTGCTTTTACAATAGACCTAAAGGTCATTATTCTGTTGCCTAAAAGCATTGACCTTAATGGGAGGTGTTATTAATATAATGGGTTAATTAGAGAGGTTTTTACTGTAGTAGAAACTCAAAGCACAAACAGGTAGCTCGCTTACTTTTCCACCATGCTGAGAATAATTATCCATTGAGTCCCTTTCCATGTAGAAGCCATCCTCATGCGGGTAGGAGTGCCCAGTCATGGCTGAATCCGTCTCGATGGCGTCCAGAGCGGCTTCTTTGGAGGCTTTAATGGCTACCTCCAACAGGGTGAGCTGCTCATCGTACTGTAATGATTAAACAGAAATTAAATTATGCAAGATACTGGTTATTGGGTAACAATACATTTAGACAATAGACTAGTTTTGTATTTAAACAATCTCACCTTCTTCCCCCTCCCACAGTAGTGCCGGGGAATTAATTTATAAACTCATGGAGAATGTGTTAGTTTTGTTACTGCACAATTTAAATAAATACCCTTTGTATCATTACATTTTGTAATTACATTTAAACCATTTCTAAGTATCATTTTGACATGAAACTTGACAAACTTGCATAATCTGAATGGAAATACGACATTCAGTAATAATTATCCACTGAATCTTTAAAGACTTTGAATTGAAGACTTTGGTGCAAGAACAAGGTAGCTCCTGTTTTCAAAATTGTTCAGGAAGGACAAAAAACATTGAACTTTTCTTACATCGTATAATACGAAAGTATAGCTCCTTTTCCCTTATATCTCTAGAAAAAAGTGGTTTGGCTTGGTTTATATACTTTCCAGCTGCCTATTTCTGTCCTTGTATTAAGACTTTTCACATACACATACATATTCAAACTTGCACCTCCTTATTTTAGAACCAAGGTCAGATGACGAGAAAACACCTGAACTGGAACCTCACGCCTTCCATAGGCGTCAAGACTTTGAACCCCCATCAGATTTATCGTGCATTAGTCGCGTATGCACGCCAGTATAATTTTTTGTGACGTTCTGGATGACTTTCTTGTATTTTTGTAGCGAAGCTGCCAATCCTCCGATCACAAAATCGCTACTTTTTTACTTTTCTTTGTAAGTCCATCGAACCAGCAATCCTTTGATTACAACGCCTTTATCCACTTTGCTACTGAGGGCCTCAGAAAAAACTGGAGCTACCTTGTTCTTGCACCCACGTCTTCACTTATGCTATATAATAATTAATTTAGTTTTATATTGAAAATTTAAATAGTTACAAGTTATTCTACAAACTCATATTATCTCACTGATGGATGAACAAAATATCGAATATTTGTTTTCAATGTCGAAAAGTTTAAATTATATTTCTACACATTTCTATAATTATTTTTTCTTAATTATTTCGTAGAAAAGTCTATTAAAAGTCATCCCAAATCTTGTACATGTTGACTGCCACCATGAAATAAACTGATTGCTAGTCAAGCTGGATCTTGTCTATAAGGTTTAATCTTGAAGAATGTATCACGCATAAGGTGCATAGTCGGCAGTTAATGTGTTAAATTTGTGGGGAAAAAAATCAAAATAGAGATTCTTTATGAATTTTTATATTATGTGTATTATTGAGAAAACTGGTGATACCTGAACAAATATACACATGCGTATCCGTCAGATGGTTAATGCAGAAGAAGTACATTCATGTACCTTATAAAATTTGTCTTCAAAAATGGTGATTTCATAGAAAGCATAGTAAATAAATAGTATGATTCGTTATGGTAATGCCTGTGCAATCCAAATTTAAAAGTAACAATATATAGAATGTCATAGGACACATTTTCATTGAACAATCAAAACGTGAAAGTTTAAAGACCATGAATCGCACTCACTAAACGAACAAAACAAAAACTGAATATCACCCACCTTCCTTACTGATGTCTGACAAGCTTCGAAGATTTCTTTGGCTTTTTTAGTAAACTGGCTGTCAGGACCATTAAAGATGAGGCTGTTTGAGTATACAAGTTCGACGTCAGCTTGGAAATCCTCTCGGTTGCTGTACTTGTGTGCTATGATATTCTGTGAAATGTATATATAAATCCAGAGTTAAAACAAGGAAAATAATAATAAATCATTTAATATAGACAAATAATTACTTATTCTTGTGTATCACACACTTTCCAGTTGTTCTGAATATACATATCCCATCCACTGATAATTATGTAATATGATATCCCCCAATTGGTATATCTATTTTTTCCAGCCAAACAAATTTGAAGTACTATATTTTACAATGTACATCAATTCATTTGGTTTTAGACATACTTAAAAGGTACTTTATTAATTTATTAAAATTTATATCCTAAAAAAGCCTTACTGGAAAAATATTTAAATTCGCTTGCAGTCAAAACCACTTTAGCATCGATTGAAGTCAATTGAATAAGAAGATGTAAAAAGGGGATCTGTTACATAGGCTTAACATAGCACAAATCTCCTTTTTACATCTTTGGATTAAATTTATGCAGCAAAGAAATATATATTTATAAGTTATGTGATATTTTCCATTAATTGGTTTTAAAAAAAAAATGTCCATACAATTAAAAAAAGTTTCTATTTTTGTAATTATATTTATTTATTTGTGTCTATAATTATTTATTTATATTTTTTCCTGTTGACATCTTACTTTATAATTGAGTCATACATACTTTCAAAGATTATGAGAATATTTATAAATTATAAACAATGTATTAAAAGCCTATTTTTTACTATATTGTACTTATATCAAGTTTATAATAATTAATTCAAAAATTTATTCTTTGGATCAGTTAGATAATTTTAGTATCAAGTGTTGGTTTCTCCATTGGCTGATGATAAGGCAGATATAGAATGGAGTCAAAAGTGATAACAAAAGGTTGAAAAAGTGCATTATTTCTTTTTTCACATGAAGTGTCTTTAAAATCAGTGCTATGGGATATCAGAATACAAATATCATATTATGCTTTTAGAGTGATCCTTTTTACCACTATAACTCTAGTTACAATAGAACAATTGACATAAATGTGGTTTCATTGAAATGGAAATTATGCACTGATGCATGTAAAATCTTGAAATAAAGCAAAAGCACATGGGGAAGGAGATCCTCTCTGCATCAGTTGTAGCAGCTTGTATCTTCCTTCTGTTGGCAAAATTTTCCTTGACAACCAATTCATATTTCTATAATCTTCAGAAGATATTTCTTAAAAAAAATCCTTCTAGCTTTGCTCCAACACAGCCATGTTCAATATTTTTGCTAAAATTTATAAAAGATAGGGCAGCGACTTTCTTTGTTCTTTTAATCGCAGCAAGATATCCTCAATAAAATATACTTAGCAACATTTCAATAGTACAAAGAAAATAGCCTATAAAAATATGCTTAACATAACCTATTTTTTCACTAATCAACTACTTTTTATATTTTAATAAAATGGGTCCAACCTCCATAAAGCAAATAAAAAAAAATTAGAAACTCAAATATTTTAATAACTAACCCTGAGTATAGCATCCAAATCAATCGGGTTCTTCACAACGTTATAGTACTCCTTCACAAACTTCTTACTAACTGGTTTGTGAAAGGGCCACGATTCAGGGATCGACTTCAAGTCTTGCGAGACGATCGTTTCCAGAATGAAGGAAAACGCCACTTGGTCGTTGTCATCCAAGAGAGGGTTTATCGCTTTCTCGAGTCGCATCAGCTTCTCTTCTTTGTCTGCGAACCTCCTCAGGCAGTGCTCGAGCATTTTTTGGGCTGTTTGGCTCAGTGAACTTTTAGCCCCTGGAAGAAAGTTTTCTACTGTTGAACATAGATTCAAATCAGTGAAAATGAGCGAAATTAAAACATGCATATGAAGCAATATTTATAATATTAAATTAAACAATAAAAACATTTTTTAAAAATAAGCAATAAATAATAATAATTTTTTAATATTTTGTCCATGATTACATAAAAGAAAACTCTGAACAAAGTTAGTTTCAAAATAAATTCATTAGAAATATAAATACAGTATATAGTGTCTATATAGTACAGAATATATATTAGCTTCATTCTTTTTTTACAGGGTTTGTACATGATTTCTGAAAATAAAAATAAGTTTCTAAGGACTTTTCAAGGAACTTAAAAACAATTTATAAGTAGCTTATTTTTTAATGCACACAACTTGTATACAATTGTTATGAAAAGTTGGCTCTAAAGTTGCAAATAGGCTTCTTTGAAAATAAATGTTAATTTTTTTTTAATTAATTAATAGATAAGTTGGCACTAAGGTCGCAAATAGGCTTCTTTGAAAACAAATGTATAAAAAAATTTAATTAATTAGTAGATAAGTTAGCTCTAAAGTTGCAAATAGGCTTCTTTAAAAATAAATGTAATTTTTTTTTTTAATTAATAGATAAATTGGCTCTAAAGTTGCAAATAGGCTTTTTTGAAAATAAATGTAATTTTTCTTTAATTAATAGATAAGTTGGCTCTAAAGTCGAAAATAGGCTTCTTTGAAAATAAATGTTAAAAAAAATTAAATAAATAAAAAGACAAGTTGGCTTTAAAGTCAAAAATAGGCTTCTTTGAATTTTTTTTTTTTAAAAATAACAAAATTTTTTACAATTAGCAACCCTTTGATCAAGGAAGAAAAAACGCGCCGACGTGCGTCGCAGATTTTTTCAAATGTGTGCTAACAAATTGTTGGAGAAGTATAACGCATTAGAACATTTTCTGAAAATTCTTTCTAGGTTTGCCTATATTCTATCTTTAATCGCTGCTGCTATAGTTGCTCATGAAAGGTATACTGATAGTTCCATAATAAATATAATTGAAGACAAATCTTATTTACTAAAATGTTGTCACAGACTGTTAAGAAAATTTCTGCTAATGGGCCTTTGATACGAGCCTACACACGGGTATAGGGGACTGACGGTGAAGTAAAACGCTCTCCAAGAAAATTGAAGGGAGATAAAATCATAAAATTTTAGAAAACAAAATAAAAATTTATTAGGTGCCATCCTTTTAGACTTTCTAATCACATGACTACTTTTTGATCTTCTGACATAGTATCATTTTTCTCCACTTTTCTTATCCTCTCTTACCTTCCTTCTTCCTGCTCAGAACTTAGGACATCTGTATTTCTATCTTGCACAGGTAGTAACAAATATTCCACAAGTGCTCTCCTTCGGAAAATTTTAGATGGAAAGGAACTAAATGATCGAAGCTTTGAAAGGGTATTTCCGATTTCCGGTTCTGTAGCCCTAAATAACAGTGGAGTTAACAAGTGAACACTTTGCAGATCCCTAAATCCCCAATGGCTTAAGAAACAAAGGAAACGTCATTGAAAACTGAAATTTGAAACATGAATTTTTTCTCGATTCAATTGATTATGTCTTACTTGAAATTTCCTTATGATATGCCTTATTTGAAATTATGAAATAAATTGTGTGAACCATACAATTTATTTTGAGGTACGTAAGCATGAATTTAATAGTTTGACATTCCATTTGAGTGTATCTCAGACTATAGATTTTAAAAATGTGAAAAAAGTTCTTTAACTCATTACAATGGTCTAGAAAAAAAAAATTATTGTTTTTAAAATTTTTTATTTTAACAACAATTTGAAAATAGCAAATATAAGATAAATCGATGAAAAGTTTTTGTATCCATACCATTATAAATATTGCTATTGTCAACAATCTGATTGACGTCTTGTAAAAATTCCTCTCTACTTTTGTACTGTCTCTGGTGCAGCTTCTCACGCATAGTTTGTAGGTCAACAGGCCTATGAACAATTCGATGATAATCGGGCACGCTTTTAGCACTAACAGGAAACCAGAATGCTTGAGTCTGCAAACGATCGAAATAAATAAGAAATCTAATATATAAAAGTATTCAAAGTACGAACAGGGTGGCAACAACCTTCTGGAAAAAAAGTTCCCTGATATTTCCTTGATTTTTATGATGGGGCCACAAAAATGTCCTTGATTTTACAATTACATTAAGTAATGTTGTAATACATGCTTTGTATAAAAACAAAGTATCCACACTACAATGATCCAATAAATATATTGCATTATAAAAGAAAAATTATAAGTAATACTTATTGACAGTTAAAATAATATTTCAATATGGTCTCTGAAAGCAGATAATACAAATAAAAGCAAGTTTTTTTTCGAATTATTTTTTCGTAGATAATTTTAAATGTTTCATATTTTCTATTCCAATGTTCAATAAATCACATATTCATTAGACCCCCACATGTTGCTTACAATTCAAGGTCCAATTCATTTTGCTTCAGTGGTTTATGTTTTACAAAAATAAAACTGAGAATATGAAAATGCGCATAACCATGCTTCTTTTTTTAAATTCTTTTTCAAAACTAAAAGGAAATATTCACAACTAAATTATCCCACACGGAGGGCATAACAGACGATAATTGCCGTTTTAATGATCCAAATTTGAAAAATTCTCTGATTTTTGGTGAAAGTTTGAAAATTTCCCTGACTTTTCCAGAATTAAAAATTTCCATGATAATTCCCCGATTTTCCAGGTTATGTTACCACCCTGCTGAAAGAAAAAAAAAATATGCACCAAAGCTTCTAAATATTTCTAGACTGAATCAGAAAGAACTTCAGAAACATTCAAAATATTAATGTATAACTTATTGACTAATTCCATAATTAAGAATTTCATATTTTTATTCTAAAATAAGAAAATTCTTTCAAAATTACTCATCAGTATTCGTATAGATCTGGGTTCCCCCAACCTTTAGATGATCGCAGACCTCCAAGTAAAAATTTCGACAAAACATAAAACACCAACTTTTTAAAAACACACTAAATAGATATTGAACAATATTTAGATGCTATATATGACTCAAATATTAATGAAGATTCTTTGAAAACATATTTATTAATTAAAAATCTGTCTTTAAGTAAAATTAACTCGAACCAAAAATAGGTTGGATCGGTTTGAAATTGCATGCACAAGCGACCAAGCCAAACCAGCTCATTTTGGAATAGGACAATTTCAAAGTTCAATGGGAAGTAAAAATATTCTTACTTCTGGCAAATCTCTCATCTCATTCAGAATGCTCTCCAATATAATTGACAGAGCCACAACTGGGTCGGTTCTCTGCCTATTAACGAGCTTGTTCGGCTTCTTCAGGTAGTCGCAGTGCATCACAGTGCCTGCTCTCCTTCGTTTCTTGATGGCAACCGCTTCCTTGGGAAATTTCAGCACCAGGGATTTCCTGCGAAGTTCGTCAGCGTGCTTGACCAGCTGCTTAGAAAGGACCACCTACAAGACATGATAAATAAAGAAAAAATATTAACTGATTTTTTTAATTTTTGTAAAATTACAAATAAAAAATTTATTGGCTTTATTAGTATTATTAAAATTTGTGCAATTTTTGAAAAATTTAGATTTTTGTATAATAATATCTGTATCTCGGAAGAGTAGAACACTACTCGGGGAAAGTTCGCAAATATCACATGCTGGAAATTCAAATTTTCAACTACATTCAAAAACGCACAATATTTTTAAATCAGAAAAGGTCGGAAAGCTTTTGTGTGCCTCAATGTTCTACAACAGAAAATAATTTGTTTTGCTTTATAAATAATTACTGTAATTTTTGATTAGTGGTTAAAGTTTTGGCTAATTGTTAAAATTCTAGCATGAAAATATGCCACATTCCCATACTTATTCGAAAATTCATCACATTTAAAATTATAATGAAGAATACATTTTACGGAAACTAAATTTCTAAAAATTGAAAGCCAGTGTTTCTTTAGTTGAAAATTTAAATTCTTGAAAATTTCCATTAAAAATACACTCAAATTCTCATTAATGAATAAAATAAAATGTCCATTAAAAAATAAACTAAAATTTCCATTAAAAAATAAACTAAAATTCAATTTAACAATTAAATTAAAATTCCTGTTAAAATATAAACTAAAAATTCATGAATTACTGCTAATATGTAGAAAGTCACATGTCTGACCTTTGTTTCGTCAACTTTCACCAGGTGGTCATCATCCAGAACAGCCCTCTCTTCTTCCTCCTCTTGTTCTTCGGTCATGGCCACCTGCACTGGGGGACAAGGGGCCGCTGCTTGGTACAGGGGGCAGGTCTTGTTGGTTCGCATGTGGCCAATCGCACCACAGGCTCCACATTTCAGCTGAAGGTTGCATTGAGTTAAATTCATTCATTCAAATATTTGTAAAAAAAATATCATTAATTTCAATCAAAAATTATCATTAAATTTGGTCAAACCATTTTTTTTTAATTCTAAAAAACATATTAATCTATATATAAAAAATCCCTTGTAGACAAATTAAAGTAATATGTTTAAAAATACACTGTAGAAAATTTGGAGCAGCTTCTTCAAATCTGAACTTGTTTTAATTTAAACTTGATTAAACACTAAAAAAGTCATCACTAAGAAAAATGAGTTCAAAGTATTCTGACGATTTTGTTACCCAAAATGTAATATTGATTCGAAAAAATTAGTTGTACTTTACGTAGAAATATAATGTTGGTGTTGTTCGATTAAAAATAAAATGAGCTATTTTTTTAAAGCAATAAAATATTTTTGGATATTGTTGATGATAATACGTCCCATATTCCCTTAATAAATGTACTAAAAATACAACTTTGTTTGTAATTACCCACATAGAATATATACAATATGTATGCCACATATTAGTTTATAGATGCTGATTTTTAAAATTACTTAAACAATGTAAAATATACCTTAAGCATTGGAGTTTCTTTCTTCGGCTTCTTCTTGGGAGGCACATGCTTTTCCTTCTCTGCATTTCTCTTCAATCTTCTCAGTTGTTCTTGTATTCTAGAATGAAGGCATAACCATACATTAAAGTTCTCATTAACAAGTTACAAGTGTGTGACTATATATATAACACCCACAAGTTTATCTTATAACAAGAAAGCAACAATCGGGAAAAAAATCAGAAGTTCAAATTTATAGTCTATGATGATTGAGAGACAGAAAAATCAGATTTTAAATTATATTGTAGGTTTTACAAATACATGTAATAAAATCCATATATTATTTTTAAAAAACTCCTTAAATTGTTACCTTCTTCGCTCTTTTCGTATTTCTTCCTTTTGATGTTCATCCAAAGTGGCAGCAAATTGTTTTCTAAAAAGAAATTGATTTTTTTTAAAAAAACTCATACATTTGACATATGAAAAAAAAATACTAATGCGATAACCTCAGCTTGACTGCAGTCAAGTATATAATGTGAAGAAAACAAAAGTAAAACATTACTAAGTCTTATAATTTGCACTTTTACATAAATTTTTAAATTAATTCCATATTTTGTTTATCTGTTTCAAAAGAAAATTCAGAGTATCATTACATATAAAGTATGTACAATACATTTAAATAGGATTGGAATACAAAGTGGAATCATTGATCAAAACTAGCTATTCACAAGTATAAATACTTATTACTAAGCTAAATAAAAATTTAATCTTTGAATAAATTATTTCAGAGTGTCATTACATATATTTTTTCCTATTTAAAAAAAATCATTACATTTTCAGAAAATCATTTAAAAAATAATTATTAGACACTATTTTTCAAGAACCAAGATATATTATAAAGTATATAAACATTAATTTATTTTAAAACATTCACTGCCGACCACGCACAGGCACATGATAAGTTCTTCAAAATAACACATAAAAGGGAATAGTTGACTTGCATCCTTGACACCGGCAGTGAACATGTTATAAAAAATAAATAAAATAATAAAGGAACATTAGTTACATAAATGCTGGATCTTTCGTAGTTCTAATCCTTATATATGTATCGATGACAGCCGGCTTTCGAACCGTTTCAATTCTAACAAATTCCTTGCCATCAGGATTCTTGAAAGTTCTATAAATTTTCAGAATTCTTCCATTCTAAAAATATATTATAGAGCAAAGAAATTAAAACATAAATCCAAGTTTTAAAAGCAGTTTAAAATTGACATTTAGATTAAAAATCTTTAAAAGCTAGAAATGCAACATTAAAAATGTGTATATTTATTCTTACAGAATTCGATCCTGTGCTTGTAATAGATGCACTATCATCTTCACGTTCCATCTTTTGTTTATCTGTTTCAAAGGAAAAATCAATTAACAAACTTTTAATGTAAAATTAGCAATACAAAAATAAAATGTGTAATCATCTTAGACCTGGGCCCTAACACATTCTCTCGATTCCAACACTTTTAATTGGGATTGTCTCACGAAAGAGATGCTTCTACGAAGAAAATATTACGTAACCTCTCGATTCAAACAGAAAGCATTGGAATCGAAAGATGGTGCAAGGAGCCCTGATGTTGCTTAGGTTGTATATTTATCACTGAAAGTTTTATTTCATACTAGCAAAAATATACTTTCATCAGAAAGAGCTAATTAAAATGATGAATCATAGAAAGAATAAAAGAAAAATGCTCTAAAATAATGAATAAATAAAGGCAATTTTCAACAACAAAAATGAAAGAGGAATTAATCTCTATCATTTGTTTACTGAATTATCAAAGTAGGTTATACAAAACTTTCTTCTTAACTATTATTTTAAGCTTAACAAGTTTCATTATGATTGGTTAAACAATAACTGAGATTAAGTCAGACACATTTTTTTTGTTGATTGGAAACAGAGGGAACACACTTGTATTCTAATTGAAATATCAAAATACTTAACATTAATAACTTTTTCAGAGTGCTATGACTTTAGTAGGATCATCAATTTCAGACATATTGAGCAAACAAGCAGATCTCTATCTTTATTCATATATATTTATGCCTAACTAAATAAAATTATTTTAATTTTATTAAAATCCGTTCTAGAATCATTAAAAGACATAACACTACATTAATTTGTAACATGCGAAAATCAACAAATGTTAACATACCATACTATACTCTGGGACAACCTAACCTAAAGCAATTGAATATTTATATATATCACAGCTTCCGCCTCATGTTCAACTTAGGTTGTCCCTGATAATATGCTATTTATAAAGTGACAGGATTTCATTGGTTGTAACCACATACCTTTTTCCCTTTTTCGTCGTTCTTCACTTACGCTGTCCCCGTCCTCCCCCATAATTAACTTTTGAAGTTCCCTTCGCTCTGCTTCTTCCCTCTCATGGGACAACTAAAGACGAATCGGAAACGAATATATATTAGTAAAAATTAACATATTAAAGGATTTTTGGATTACATTTTATATACATATTTCAAATAGAAGAAATTATAGAATTTTCAGTATAAATTTATACAGGGTTTGTACACATTAAAAAAAATTAAATAAGGAGTTTTTAAGGACCCTAAAAGAAATTTATCCTTACCTTATTTTTTTTATAATGTTTTTAAAAAATTATTATAGAGAAAAATATTTATACGCAAAAAATTGTATACATTTGCGAAAGAGTTAATAGACTTTAGACATATAGAGTTCTCAGTAAAAATATATTTAAAAAAGATTAAATATTTAAATGAATATAAAAAAAGAAAATAGGTGCAATAAGTTAAAAGCTATTGGATGCAAACATTTTAAAGAGAGGTTTAGTAAAATAATTTAGTATAGTAGTTTTAAGGACTTTCTAAGAGCCTTCAGTAACTTAAAAGTTCGAAGAAACACGAAAATTTTCATGATTTTTTTTAAAAATTCCATGATATTTCCAGAAATAAAAAATTCCCGGAAAAATTCCTTGATTTCCCGGTTTTCCAGGTTATGTTGCCACTTTGAATAACTTAAAACTCAGTGTTCGAGTTTCACAAAACTGAAATTTTAGATAACTGAAACAAAACAACTGAAATTTTAGATAACTTACAATAAGTATATTAATACAAATTTTAAATGAATTGTGTAAAATCAAAAATTATCATTTATAATTGTATTATTTATACATGAAATGTTCATATAAACTAATATGTTTCAACAAATAACAAAATGTTTTCTATAATAAACTTAAAATATACAAAATTGTTTGAAAATGCAAAAATTAAAACACTAATTTGTTTAATGAATGTTTCAAATTTGGCATCATCACTTTTATTTTTAACATGTTGATTGTTGAAGTCTCGGCACATTTACCTGGGAGCTAGTCTTTTTGTTGGATAACATGTTTTCGATGTTTTTCCCCATTTCTTCGATGTCCGAGTCATCGTCAGAGCTGGAATCTTCATCAGTAGATAACAGCTCATTGGAAGCCAAAACTCTGAAATAATATTTTAAATGTTAAGTGGTTAAGAAATATCATAAGAACAATGTCAGGTTGAAATTTTTAAACAACAATGATCATTGCACTAAATAAAAGAAGGGAGAGGGTGATTACTAACACAGTCATTCATTTTTAGTTTCTTTTTACATGAAATAAACAACATTCAAACACAAAAAATCATTTAAATCTGTCCTACTATCATTATCATCCATGTCACTACTGTCTGTCCAGTTTTAACTCAAAACAAACAGGATGGATTAAAACGAATCTTGTGCCGAGTTATCCAACATATACAAATCTAACAACTGCACTCTGTCTTTTGTTGATATCTGCAACTTTTCAACATTTAAATTAAAAATGGCCATAGTCATTACAATTAGAAATAAAAATCACAGATTTTTTTTTCTTAATATAACATTATAATATTGCTAAATGCAAATGTTTCTTCAGGGTGGCAACAGCATTCTGAAAAAAAAGTTCCCTGATATTTCCCTGATTTCCATGACGGTGTCGCAAAAATTTCCCTGATTATACAATTACATTAAGAAATGTTGCAATACATGCTTTGTATAGAAACAAAGTATCCATGCTACAAAGATCCAATAAATATATTGCATTATAAATGAAAAATTATATTCAATACTTATTGATAATTAAAAGAATAATTTATGGATACAACACAAATTACGCAATTGTGACAGGAATAATAGTAAGTAAACATGTTTTCAGGAAGTAGATAATGCAAAAAAAGCATTTTTTTTAAATTATTTCTTTTGAAGATAATTTTGAATGTTTCATATGCTTCCTATTTTCTATTCCAATCTTCAATAAATCACATATTCCTTAGCTCTTACATGTTGCTTACAATTCAAGGTCCAAGGCACTTTGCTTTTGCTGCTCCCTCCAGCAGTGGTTCAAGTTTTTACAAAAATGAAATATGAAAATGCGCATAATATTAAAAATTATTTTTTAGAACTAAAAGGTAATATTGAAAACTAAATTACCCAGAATAGAGAACATAAAACCATAATTGCCATTTTAATGATCCAAATTTTAAAAATGCCCCGATTTTTTTGCGAAATTTTGAAAATTTCCCTAATATTTCCAGAATAAAAAATGTCCATGATAATTCCCTGATTTTCCAGGTAATGTTATCACCCTGTTCTTGCATAGGTGACCTAAACCATTTTTACCAATAAAAGGAATTTCTTAACTACCAACACAATTTTTTCTAAAAATACATATAAAATGTAACTATGCTAAATGCATATTGTATTGAAAATGTGTGCCTAGGGGAAAAATAACATTTACAAGCACATCGAATTTACGTAGGTATTTTGATTATCAACCCAAAACAACTGCATTTATCATGAAAGATAAATTACTACAAAATAAAATTTAAAAATATAACATTATTCGTACAAAAATGCAACTACACTAATCCTTTATATTGTCTTTCTTTAAGATACTGCAGAAATATATAAAATTGTTATAACAAATGACTTTTTAGTAACTTGAACTTATTTATTAAATCCAGGAGATGTAATTGAATTAACTTAAAATAAGTAAAATATATATTAATTAAATAATAAAACACAAGATAGCTTTAAAAACATGTTTGAGCTCAAATGCATGATGTAAAAGATTACAATTGTTGCCATTACCTGTTTTGTAAGTCGAAAATACGCTGACATTCTTCTTTGTATCGTTCTTGATGTTCTGCAATACTGAATCTGTTGCCACGGGCAAATTTACTCATGGCTAAAAATAAATATTATATTAAGATTTTAAAAATAAGAATAACTCTAAAAGCAATTTGATTATTATTATTACTTTGAAAATTTGCAAATATAACTGGCCAATATGATAACTGATCAGTCGGGTTTAGTCACCAATTATTTTAAATGATAGATCAGTTTAAAAAGTGAAATGGACCCTTTACTCAGAAACTAGCTTGCCATTTTTTTAATTAAATATGTTACAATTTGAATAATTTGCACAAATGTAATTGATTTTAAATAGTAAAACAAAATTACTTTCGAGTTATTTATTTTTTTGTTAAAACTAACTTTGCTAAACTAAGTCTAATTAGTGAATTATAAAATCAAATAAATAAAAGTAAAAAATAATAAACTTTATTACTTAAAAAATATTTTTGGTGTTAAGTTTTGCTATTCCACATTAAATATTTTCTACAAAACGTTTAGAGGAAACTTTCTCTAACATTTCTACCTATACACAACCATAAACATTATATATTTCAGATTTTGTATACCTTCTTCCCCAGCCTTTGCGTACTCTGTAGACAGAGTTCGCACTACATCAATGACTTCCCATCGAGACAATTTCTTAATCTGCAAGCAAAGAAGTAAATAAAGTTTAAAAGAAAACATGTAATTGCTTAATCATTTTTTAAAATGTCTACATGTAATATATATAAGTTACAAATAACTAAATGAATAATTGAACTTTTTAAATATTTAAGAAAAGTTATTTTCAAATATAACCCCTTTGAATACTCGTAATTCGATTACAAATTTTTGAAATACTGTTAAAAATATATTTTATAAATATTACCTATGGATTCATGTTTTAAATAATTTTAAATTATTATGCATATATCAATATTTCTTTCGGTAAACATAGTATTATTCAACACCAATGTTTTAAAAACAAATCCCAAACATAGCATTAATTACAAGCTCCATATTTTTAAAGTAAAATGTCCTTGTTCATGTAAACACTGATAAACATTAAGAAGAAGTTTAATATTTTTTCAGGAATATATATAAACTTTTTACGCTGTAATTTGCCAAAAATTGGCATTTAATGTTTAAACTAGGGATGAAACGGATATCCGGTAACTATCCGGTATCCGGCCTATCCGGCTGCTTTTTAACTATCCGGTAACTATCCGATATCCGGAAGTAAAGTGCTGTATATCCGGATGAATAAAACATAGAAGATTTTTTTTGTGGCGATCAATTTTCTTTGTTCTTGCTTTAAGTATTTTGCTGAAAATTCTACCAATGTATTCACAGTATGCAGATTCTCCTTTTAACC
This sequence comes from Troglohyphantes excavatus, assembly GCA_963932185.1. Lineage (NCBI taxonomy): Eukaryota > Metazoa > Arthropoda > Arachnida > Araneae > Linyphiidae > Troglohyphantes > Troglohyphantes excavatus. The sequence goes on along the minus strand of OZ010674.1, from coordinate 66,449,760 downwards.
AATAAAAACTTTTAAAAAAAGACTTTTTTTTTAAATTTTTAACTTTAAAATTATATTTTTAACGAATCATTATGGTGGAGGGCCATCATATCTCACAACTAATATAAAGTTGAATTAAAACATAAATTTCTCAAAAGTTTAAGCAAACTTGAGTTTTCATGATTGGAATGAAGGGGCATATGGTAAAATTACAATTATTCAGAAATTAAGTGTAAAATGTACAAAACATACAACCATTGCTAGCAGCACCCTAGAATAACCCTTTGTAAATAAAAAGTTTTTTGAATGTTTATTCTATTTTGGTATTACCTTAAAGGTAAGGAATTGGGGAATATTACAGAATAAAAAAATATTTTTTAATTTTTGACCGATTTCCGTTTTTCTAGTGTGTATGAAAAGTTATTTTCATTAAAAATAAACTGACGGATATCCGATCGGATATGCGGCAAAATCCAGTTCGGATATCCGATTTGTAATGTGCGCCGGAATTCCGATATCCGGCAAAACCACTATCCGGTTCATCCCTAGTTTAAACTCTTACAAGACCTTAACAGTGTATTCATAAAATCGAACCTACCTCATCTTCAGGTACATTGTATTTCCGCAGCAGTTGCTTCGCATTGCTGAGAGACAGCCTACGCAAATCGGCATCAGTTCCCGTAACAGTTTTCTTTGCAGGTGTTTGACTGCTGCATTCTTCCTGAAATATGTAATGGGTTTTGTCAACATTTTGATAAATAATAACACAACCAAAGCATTTTATTTTTTTATGTTATAACTCAAGTTTGTTGAAAATACAAAATAACAGAAATTAAGAAAGTAATAATAATTTACAGAGTTAACATGAAAAGTTAGTTTTGTAAAAAGTTCCTTGTACAGTGTCAAGCATTGCTTGAAGTCAGTCTCAAATGTTGTTTTTTAATATAATTTTAAACATTTCGAGTCAAATTTCCTTAACTTTGAAATGGTCAAAAGAATAATTGTAGACGTAGTTAAAAGATTTGTTTCGAAAAATTTGAATACATAAAAAGAAATAACAAATTATCATTGTTCAAAGTTAAACACTTTAAATTCCGGAATCGTCGGGATTTCAGAAAATTCCAGGTTTTGGATAATCAAGATATCTATTAACATTCTACGCTCTATGCGAGTAAGCAAGTCCGAATTTTGGTCCGGAATTGAAATTTCCCACATCAAATTTAGATTTTTTTTAACATGGATACCAAAACTATTACAAGATATTGCTTCGTTAAAGAGAGGAAAAAAATAATAGCTGTTATTTTATCGAGTGAAAATACATAGAAAATCGCTAAATCAGAATTGTTGTGCTAGATAACATTATTGTAGCAGAATTGACATTTCTTAACATTCCACACTAGGCGTGTACATTTTGCATATCAAGAAGCCAGGATAAATTCACAAGGTTGAAATGGATGCAAGTTCACATAGTAAAAATCTCTCCCCCATCCCTCTCTCAATACTGGCCGATTCATCCCGGAAAATTCCTGGAAACGTTCGAAACTTTTTAACTTTCAGTGCATTGACGATTTGTCCTTTTGTATAACAAGGAGAAGGTGACTTCCTGAGGTTTAAATGGATGCAAGTTCACATGATAAACCTAACCTCTTCCTCAATCTTCATACAGGCTGAATCGTCACAAAAAATTACTGAAAATATCAACAAATTCTTAACATTCAACACATTTTGGGTTTATCCATCTTGTGTTCCAAGAAATAAGACGACTTTGCATGGCTTAAATGGATGCATGCCCATGTGTTAATCTTCAACCACCCACCCCCTCCACTCTCCTAAACAGGTTGATTCGTTGCGGAAAAGAACTGTTAATGTTATTGCAGAAACAAAATGTCATCACATTTTGAGTTTGTCTATTTTGAGTGTTAAAGTGAGAGGAAATTTCACAAGGTTTAAATTAACGCATAATGAGCGTAACTCCACACCCACCTCCATCCAAGTTCTTCCGTCTGAATTGTTAATTGATTTATGATTTATACATTTTCTGGCTGCCTATTTCTGTCCTTATATTGAGACTTATCACAGTCACACATACATTCATACTTCTCGTTATTTTAGAACCATGATCAGATGACGAGGACAACATCTGAGCTTCCAGCCAAAGAAACCTCAATAGGAATCAGGACATTGGACCCCTATCAGATTTATCATGCACCAGTCCCGTATACACTCCAGTATATATATTTTTTTAATATGTTTAGACGACTTTCTAGTATTTTTGTAGCGAAACTGACAACTCTCTGATCTCAAGATCATTACTTTTTTTTCACTTTTCTTTGTCTAGTCCATCACAAAGGCTTAAACTAGCAATCTCCTGATTACCATCTGCGCATCTTTATACACTGTGCAACTGGAAGCCCCTCTGATTTGTTGGATTGTAGAAAAAGGAAATAGCAAGTATAGAACGTTTTCAATTAAAAAATTTAAACTCCTTTTTGAAAAATTAAAAAAAGTCCAAAACGGATCTTACAGGTCTTGGACTCTTGTTTTTTTTTTTACTTTCTACTGTATAAAATTCTATAGGCTATCTGAAGTTACATATTTACAATTATTAAGTTTCTGTGTCTTTATTTTTATTAGCTTAAATTATTATGCTTTTAACTATTAAATTATAAGCAATCCCTACTTTCGACTGCTGTGGCTTGTTTGGTACTCTGACATATGAAAATCCTTCCCCGCAGCCAGTAGGATCAGCAACTCCAGTCAACTGCAGTAAGCACTTCCCCTTCACAGCTGCAATGAAGGCTCTGGTGGTGTTCCAAGGAGCAGTTCTGACCTGTAATAAAACATGCAAGCATCAACTATAGAATCTCACTATTAAATGTGCAAAAAGTATATCAAATAGCATGATCAAAAACATAAGGTATTAAACCGCTTTTAAACTACTGATGATGACCTTGTGATGCTGGGATCTATTGATGTAGAAAGATGCACATTAGGAAAAGACATATTAATTTATGTTTGTTTTTATTTATTAAAGTTCAATAAAAAGTAACGCTGAGTATTGCAAAGATAACTGTTGTCTATATTGAAAGTACATGAGCAAAATAGTTACAGAAACCCCCCAAAAAGTTAGAACAATTCATATGTTATCAAACTTTTGTGCACAAAATGCCAAGCACGAGATTGCAAAACTAAATTCATGTAGAGTTCAAAAAGTGTCATTCACATAAATCTTTATTTACATAGGTGAGACTATGCATTTTAATTAAATGCTACATGTGTGTAATTGAATTTGAAAGAGTTAATTGATTTCTATTATTATTTACTTACTATTACCAGCATTAATTATAAGGCCAGCAATACAATTACAACTCTCAATTCACTGAGAAGGAACACATCATATTAAATAGAATTTAACCTTAATTTGACTTGCTATCGAGTTAAACATAAAGAAATTTAAAAATATGTCATTATTTGATTCAATATTATTAACCCTTTGCACTCAGCTGACTCCTCTCAGGCCACAATATAACGACCAGTTCATTTGGTTCCATGTTCTTTAAATTAAACGAAAACAAAATGATTTTGTGTTTAAAAAAACATCAATATTTTTTTCCAACTTGTTCCCTTGCAGATCTAAAACAAAATATGATTTTTCGTTGTTGCCACTCAACACCAAGATTAAAATTCCCTGACATTTCCAAATTTTTCAGAGGATTTTTAAAAATTCCAGAATGAGAAATACACAAAAAGTAAAGTTTTTTTTTTAAAAAAGATTAATGTGGAGACCTACAAAAATAAAATGCCTGCCAATAATAACCTATCAAAGTATAAAAAAAATTAAGATATCATTTTTACAAATTTATATTTTTATAACGAAACTTTTTTTTCTCAATAGCAAGGAAAGGAATATGACGGGGCAATTTCAGCAAAACATTTTAGGAAAATTCCCAGACTTTTCCAGAAAAGTTGAGAAATTGTTCATTTTCCCTGGCAATTCTCTAACTTTTTAGGTAATTTTCCGTTTCCCAGGTGAGTGGAAATCGGTTTTTTTCTCTATGAGCAGAAAAAATTCTGGGAAAAAGAACATAAAGAGGAATAACTGTTCCGTAGAAAGAACGTAAATGTCAAAAATGTTCTTACAGTGAAAAGGGTTAATATTTTATTTATCATAATACACGCACTTTTATCCATTCCATCACAATTTATGAAATAAAGAAAGCACAGTAGATTTCATATTCTTAATTATTCAGAAAGCATTGCAATTTGCCTTTAACCACCTGACGGATATAGACGTGTGTATCCAGTTTTCCCCGTAGTACACATAATATAAAAATTTCTTTGAAACATTTTTCACATTTAAAGCATTTGAGAACTTTTAAAATCCTTCTCTACTGAAATAATTTTTTAAAATATATTTAAAAAAAAAGGAATGTGTTGGAAATATATATTAAACTCTCCTGTAGTGAAAACAAACCTACAGGCTCAGTATTTTACTTATCTGTCAGACGATTAAGAAAGTTTTAAATATTTTTTTTATATTTAATCATTCCAATTAAAAAAAAACAAAGATTATCAAGATAAAAACCAGGTAAGTACAGGCCGCACTGTACCTTAAGGTTTGGTTCGAAAATACTTTTGAGCCCTATGTGGTACAAAGATAAGAGGTGGGAGTGCATAAATGGCCAACCTGGTTGACACAGCAGCTCATCTTCCACTAAAATAGTGGTTCCTAACCTTTAGATATCCACGGACCACCAATTCGAAAATTTGGAGAGTGGCAGATCAAACTTAAAACAACCATTACATTAAAAATATTGTTTTAAATACAAAGTCACTTACTTCATCATCCATTTTCGTCTGCATTTCCTCGTCATTATCATCTTCTGGGGCAAACAGAGATTTCTCTCCATACCCTGCATCCTAGAAAAAGACAAAGTTGAATTACATTTTATTTCCTTTTTGCATGGATTATTTTTTACTAAATACCACAAAAATAGTTCCGATTTATACTTCTAACCAATTAAAACCTTTTATAAAGCAGTAGAACACAAATGAATGCACGCGAAATATTTTTTCTATGCCAGGTGCATCATTATTTAGATTATTTTTAAGTTGCAATAGCAATCAAGGTTAATTTTATACGAAGGGAAATTTTGCAATAAGCAATTATAACTTTACCAAGGTTTTCATTGGTTATAGAAATATAAAGTTTTTATAATTTTAATATATCTTAAAAAATTTAGGTTTTTTTTCAACTCTGAATTGTATGAATAAAAAAAATTTATACACAAATGAATTTTATTTAATGAATTATATATTTTTATATGAATTTAACAAACTATTAAAATATGTGAAGTTAAATCACTAAATTTAAAACAAAAAAAACTATATAAATGTTTTAGGCGACTATATAAAAACCATTGCACTTCATTTGATGATAATTTAATAAAATTTTTGAAATAAATAAGTTTTGACTAAAACTATTTAAATCCCCAGTGAGTGACATTATCCAATTAATTTGAAATATGGGCTTTATTAGCAAATACTATAAATTATAATTAAAAAACAATGTCAAAAAATTAATTTATATGATTGAAAGTGACAGAAATATTTAAAGTTAGTTAGCAAACAAGACTTCAGAACTGTAAAATTGGTAATAGCGTCCCTTTCAGCATTTAAGGGTCAAAACCCTGCATTATTTCTTTGATATAGACCTAACCATCTTTAACACGTTCACGCCGGCGCCGATTTTAATTTGTTTTTCTGTGAGGCAGCGCTCAAATTAATGCTGCGCTTCATCTGGCGGCGCGCGATTTTTGCCTGTTCACACCTGCACACGCGCTTTATGTTTGCTCAGTAGTACAGCAAATTTTTATTATTTTCATTTTCAGCGTCTAATAGCAAAATCTAGTGTGTACCACCAGTGGTACGCGCCGCCCGATAAGAAAATCTAGCGCGGGCCACAGGTGGTACGCACCGCCCGATGAGACAATCAAGTGCGGGCCACCGGTGGCCCGCGCCGGCGTGAACGTGTTAAAAGGTCTAAAGTGAATTTTAATGTCTAAAGTGTCTTCAAAGATGAACCAAAAAACGATGAATTTTGAACTTGATAGTAAGAAATACTATAATCAAAATAAATTAGAATTTGGCATAAGTTATGGAGTAATGACAAGTCTTGTTTATACCTTTAATCTCTGTTCAGCTGCCAACATCCCATAATAAGCACAGCATTTCTCAGGGGAAACCATGGCTCTGATTTCGTCTTCGGTTGGAAGTCGAAACTCGTGTTTTAAAACCCACCAATTGGAATCAGTGCCTATTAGCATGAAACAAAAATGTATCACAGTGCAATGAGTATCAGTATAAATTAAAAACTAATACTAAATACTAATAAAACTAATACTGATAAAACTAATACTAATAAAAGTAATAATAAAACAAATAATAAATACAGTAAAAACGAAATTATTCAATTCAATTGAGACCAGATCCCATACGGATAATTGGACTTACATTGATTACACTTACGATCACAAGTAATTCAAACTTTAATTGATTTGAATCAAAATGTGGGGTACAGATTAGCACATTATATTTCCTAAATGACATCCTATCCTATTAACAGTTCTTTCAGGATAGGAATCGCATTTATACTAATAAAACATACTTCAATACAGACCAGAAAAAAGAAGAGTGAAATTAACATAGTAATTTTAATAGAGTTGTACCTGTTCGTTTAAAGTCAGCACACAGTTTAAGACGTTTTCGGATACTACTTTCCGAGTGCGATGGAAAGGCTTTCTTAATGTCTTCCATTTTGATTCTACGAGGAGTATCTCTACTATTCAGAAATAATCTGTATATAAATACCTAAAAGATTGTATAGATTTTTTTTATTTGAAAAAAAAAAATTTAATACTCAAACAATTCAAATATATACATTTACAATTTAAAAACTAATATCTTTAGTCTACAGAAAAGTAAAACCACGCTAATCAACAACTAAGTCATAATAAGAGTAACAATTTTGTAACATTAAAACGTACAGAAGTTATAAAAAAATTTATACTTTTTCAAATCATATCTAAAATTTAATAACTTGTTAAACTTGAATATTTGTTTTCAATGGTACAAAAAAATTGAAACTGCATTAGAAACTTAAATAGATCTAACTAAAATGTAGGATATCAATGCCCATTTTCGTGATCAGTCGTGTGTCGTCCCAGTGATGTCAATCTCGTAAGCGCCCACTTAAATGTTCCGTTTTAAATATTATCTTAGCTTGAACCTAAAGTTTAAATATATTTCAATAATGTCATGTCTACCCTCTTGTATTCATTTCTTTGCTAAAACACCCACATAAATTAACAATTGAAATATAAAAGTTGTAATAACTTACTTGCAAAAAGTCTCTGATAAAGTTATTTGCCTTCTTAGAGTTTGGTCCAGGAACTTCAAACAGTGGCAATTCTTGTCCTACATTAAAAATGGTTTCCACTTCTCTTACATGGTAGCTAACAAAACAAAAACATTAAATTAAGAACCGGAATACAAAATTCACTAAATAGTTGATACAATTTATAAATGTCAATTCTGAACTAAGTTTACTTGCCACAAAAAAAGATTTATACAAAGTTTGAAATAAACTCAAATTGAGTAGAATGCGCCAATTAAAAAATACAGTTTCATATCACTGAAACAGATAAGTATTTTAAACTTGAAAACATAATTAAACACAAAAGTGATAACTGAAAGTTGTTATTAATCAACCTTAAAGATACATTTGTTAGTTGAAGGTAAAAACTCTTATTGTGTAAAAATTCTAACAGTTTATTTCTTTATATAAAAATCCTATTTATTATAAACTTGATTGTAATTAAGAAATAGTTTATATGATATAATATATTTTAATGATAAAATGGTATCATTTTTTGAATTCTTCCACAAATACTAATTTTTAAAAATAGCAATATATAGTTTGGCCTTAATGAAAAAAGTGACTGATCTGCACTTTTTAGAACTGGTACCAGCAAACAAATAGCTAAAAACATATTGAGTAAATTTAATATTATTTTAGGAATATTACATACAAACATGGCATCTGAAAACCACAAAATTTAATAACCATATTTCTCTAATAAATAATTTACAATATTTTTAAATATTTAAAATGCTAAAATATTTTTTGTTTCAGATAAATAATTAATTTAATATAAAACATCACATTGAAAATCAAATACAAAATTAGGAAATGTATCTATAAGCAACATAAAACCTGTTATATCTTTATTTAAAAATACTCACTGCTGCCTTGTACGTATAATAACAAAATCTGTTTGCGCCAACTCATGCCTGTAGATTGGAGACCGAAACAAGTTGTTTTCAAAGGCCTGGATGCTTTGACCAGGTGCAAGAGATCCAAGGAAGGGAGATGTGTGGGAATAAGCTGTTTCTCCGTACTTGTACTCTGGGGCCCCAGAATCTTTGCCTGGTTTCTAAAGTAAAATAACGAATTAAATAGTCATCACATTAGCGATAATTAAAACAGAACAAATTGCATAAAGTAAATTAACACAGAAACAATTTTTTAATATATAATTACTCTCATCAGGGTTACCACTCAAAATTAAAATTCCTTGACTTTTCCAGAAGGTTTTTAAAAAAATTCAGGAATTTTTTTAAGATAAATGTTGAGAAACATAAAAAGGAAGTGCTTGCAAATAATAACCTATAAAAGTATTAAAAAACCCAATAAATAATCATTTTTACAAATTTATACTTCTGTAATGAAAATAAAATGTCATTGATGGTGAGGAAAGGAATTTGGTAAGGCAGTGTTCATCTAAAAAATTTTGAAAAATTCCGACTTTTTCAGAAAAGTTAAGAAATTGTTCATTTTCCATGATGATTCCCTGACTTTTTAGGTCATTTTCATTTTCCCTGACAATTCCAGGTTTTCCAGGTGCGTGGGAACCCTGTCTCATTATTAACAATAATAAAAAGACACATTTTTTTAACTGACATTTTTCAATTATTAACAATTATCTTCCTTCAGGGTAGCAACAACATTCTGGAAAAAAGAGTTCCCTGATATTTTTCCCTGATTTCCATGATGGTGTCACAAAAATTTCCCTGATTTTACAATTACGTTAAGAAATGTTGCAACACATACTTATTGGCAGTTAAAATAATTTATGGATACAACACAAATTATGCAATTACGGCAGGCATTATAGTAATTAAACATGTTCTCTGGAAGCAGAAAATACCAAAAAAAAGCAAGTTTTTTTTTAAATTATTTGTTTTGTAGATAATTTTAAATGTTTTATATGCTTCATGTCCAATTTTCAATAAATCCCATATTTATTAGCCCCTCACATGGTGCTTACAATTCAAGGTCCAACACACTTTGCTTCTCCCTCCAGCAGTGGTTCACGTTTTTACAAAAATAAAAATATGAAAATGTGCATAACCATGCTTTTTTTTTCTTAAATTCTTATTCAGAACTAAAAGAAAATATTGACAATTAAATTACTAAGAATGGAGGGCATAATAGACGATAATTACCGTTTTAACAATCCAAATTTGAAAAATTCCCTAATTTTTTATGAAATTTTGAACATTTCCCTGATATTTCCAGAATTAATAATTTCCATGATAATTCCCTGATTTCCCGGTTTTCCAGGTTATGCTGCCACCCTGTACTTAGAAGCACAAAATAAAATCTATTGTAAAGGTTTACAATATAAATATAAATAAAGTTATAGCTTGCATAGAATATTTAACACGTTCACTGCCGGCCATGCACAGGTGCACGATATGTTCTTCTAAATTACATGAAAAAGGCAATCGTCTTGCATCCTTTTAGACACTGACAGTGAAAACGTTAAGAAAACATGACTCACAATAAGATGTATATTTTTTAAATGTTATTGCCAAAATGAAATAAAATAAAACCATGCAGACAAATTTTGTTATGCTTCTCACCATGAATGAAACACAACATCCATTGGTACAATAATATCCCCTATGTTTGTTTCTAATTTTAAATCTTGATTATCAGAACTTTGGTACTTAATACAAACAGAATACTTCAAAAGTAATTTATTTATCCATTAAAATATCAATTTAAAATAGGTTAAACAGAAGCAGGTAAAGAACAAAAGTGTAATTACCCTTTTATAATAATTTCTTATCTTTGTGGCCATTCCAACTTGCATCAGCAATGGTGGATGTTCCTCCGAATACTCGGCCAAGATCAGTTCTCCGTCTCGCCCAGTCAAATCATCCGGAGCCCTCATGAAGAACATTTCACCCCCTCCGGAAGCTTCTCGCTCTTGCTCCCGGAGCTGTTTTTAAAAAAGTGTAAAAAATTTAAGGTTTTAACAAAACCGGATGTATTTGTGGTATAAAATAGTGTTTCGTAAAAAAATCAACATAATAGTATCTGAATTATATACAAGTTGGCAAGAATCAAAGTTACTATCTCCAATCCTGCAGCATGATATAATCGAAGTAACTTTAAAAATTGTAAGCTGAAACAATGTTTTCAATTGTAATAATCAAAGACAACTTAATAGTTAAAATCTGCTATTTCTATCTCTTGTCTTAGGCCATAAACTGCAAACTAAAAACTAATAGATCTCAAACTATATACAATTGCTTCTGTTTTTTTTCCAAATTCATCAAGTTTCCTATGATTTGAATTCAAAATATATTTTTAAAATATTATATTTTAAAATTACTGTTGGTCAAAGTCTTGTTTATTGATCTTTACATTCTCCAGAAATACAAGCAAATTTTAAATGTATAAAAAATATATTAGTTGTAATCATATTCCACTCCATTCATAACATTGTACATTTATAACATTGTGTAAAATTCCTAAGAAAAAAAAAACATACTTAAAAAAAATTAAACACAATTAGAGTCTAAATAAAATATATTAAACCACTGGGCATATAAAATAATACAAATAAACAAACAATAGAGTTAAAATTTCTATTAAGTAGTGCACTACAAAAATAAAAACAAGCAATAGTTTAGTTACGTTCAAGTTGCTAAAAGAGAACCAAAAATCGCGGATTTGTCTGCAGAAAAATTTTTTTGTTTTAAAAAAAAATTAGATATTTTATTATTGCTAAAAAATGAGGATAATCATGGATTCGAGGAAGATTTGAATTCTCATATCCTATAACAATGGCTTTACTTCGAGCATAATGTCACAAGGTTATCATTTCTTTGGTTTTGCGGAAGGGAGGAAGGTTACGATTTTGTAACTTCGTGAAGGGTCCATAAAAAGACAGCAAATGCTTATGTACAACCCATGCAAATACATGGTTCACACAGATTTTCAAAAGTATAAATTAAGTAGTTCTTAAGGACTTTTTAAGGACCTCTCGATAATTTTTAAGGACCTCGTATATTTTTTTGACGCCGTTAGCGGAGAATCGCACATTTTTGGCATAGAACCGCACGTAAATGTGGTTCTGTAGCAAGTTGGTGCAGGATACCACTTCCGGCAAACTCTGGCGCAGAATCATCCTTTAAAGATGCTATATTTTTGTGATTTTCACCGTTTTTCTAGAATGAGTATCAATTTTTCACAAAACAACAAATGGAGATTTTCTAACAATGAAGTGTCCTGTATGATAATGAAATACCATTGACTAAAAAATCGGACAAAAGAGATCAAAATTCCACTTTTTTTTTCTGACACTAAATCCGTCTATTCTCGCCTTTCTCTCCTTGCTTATTTATACTTGCGCATAATGGTCAAAAGTGAGGACACGATATACATAAAATCCGAAATTCTACATACCAATAATTTTAATGTGCCATGAATTCCGAGTTCGAAAATTAAAAAAAAACTTGGACTTTCAGGTTAAACAAGGAAAACTACCACCCATGTGAATTAGTAACAAAAAAACTTAAGTTTGACAAAAATTAAGGACTTTAAGGGCCCTTAATTAAGGACCTACCTAAATTAAGTAGTTCTTAAGGACTTTTAAGGACTGTGCGAACCATGAAATAAAAGTAAGTACATAATTTAGTTGCTGAACATTGCTGTATACTTAGAAACATACCTTTGCTTTTCTTTTAATATGCTTGAGAAGTGGTATGACCCCGTGGAATCCAGGCTGTGCAAGCGTTCCATGTGAAAAACGCTTCAGAGGTGGACGGTGAAACTGTCTCAATTTTAACGGCCCCATATGCGTTGGGAAGAACGGAGTTCGCAACTCAATAGCGGGAATAGAATGCTATAAAATAAAAAACAATTTAAGTCAACTTTTTTTATATTTTAAAATAAATAAAAGATAGGTTTGTACTAAAAATATAAATTAGCACAATTCACTATAAGCATAAATTAGCACAATTTACTAAACATAAATTAGCACAATTTACTAGAAGCATAAATTAGCACAATTTCAATTAAATTTATTTTTTAAATATTTAATTTTAAATTAATATATCTTCTTTCAAGCATAAGGATAATTAGTAAATATAACTTCGATCATATCCAAATGCAATTAGTGCAGAATTTTGAAGAAAAAATTAAAAACTTATAAATAAAGAAAATTGTATTTCAGCATTCACATGTAAAAACTAAACAATACATTTAAAAATATAATACATCAATTGTCTAGAAGCATTTATAATTACTTTTAATTGCAATATTTTTTTTTATCTAACACCTTAATTTCATTATCAAATAGGCACTAGTCAAAGAAAATTTAGAATTTTGTATGACATTTTCCCACATAATGTATGCCGACAAAAAGACAAAACAAAGGAATCAGCGAAAATTCAAGTAATAGCGAAAACGAAGTTTAAACTACAATTGAGGGGAGATATATCCGTTAACTAGACTTTTTTAATTAAAATATATGGAATACTATATTTAAACAAAAACACTGTGGTGAAATGTAGTTTTCTATAGAATAATATGGAATTTATGCAATAGTAGGCGTCACATCGCACTGGTATAAATCAATAACCACATAGTTAGAGCTTACCTGTATTAGGTTGCCTCCAACATTAGGCTTCAAAGCAGTGTCCTGGGTTAATTTCGGATTATAATATTCATCATTAGAAATATTAAACGGATCCTTCTTCGTATTTTGAGGTGGAGGCTGAAAAAAAACATTAAACATAAGAATTATTTTTTATGCATAATGTTTTGGAAATAAATAGAATAGAAATAGAGTAAAGACAACTGCACTTAATTCATCAATGACTTTTGTACAGCAAACTAGTTTTAAAAAAAATGGCACAAATCTTCCTGTATAGTAGAGTTTTTAAAATACAAAATTAACTCAAAGCTGAAAATTTTATTTTTGTCAGGCATGCATTTAGTTTGGAATACTTCACAGAATAAATGCAAAACATTTGTTTTCAGGCAGTGATATAGAATAAATCAACTTGTAAAATTAATTAAAGAACTTAAATATTCCATTTTAACTTAATAAATTATTAAATAATTAATAAATACTCCATTAAAATTTTTATACCAAATCATGAAATAAATAATATTTATCGATAAGTAAATAAATAAAGTAATAAATATGTATTAGGATGTATAAAAATTAATTCAGGCACATCTGTTGCATTAGTTAATTTGACCCCTTGCCAGGGAAATTTGACACATGCACTGCAAAAAAAAACCTATTTAATTGTTGAATTTGTGTTGGTTTGTTTAATTAACGTCGCACTAGAGCTGCACAGTGGGATATTGGCGACGGTTTGGGCCTATCTCGAAGCAAAGACGATGCCTCGTATTTTAGAACCATGGTCAGATGACGAGGACAACATCTGAGCTGGCACCCGATGCAACCTCAATAGGCGTCAGGACATTGGACCCCGATCAGATTTATCGTGCACCAGTCCCGTATACACGCCAGTATAATTTGTTGGATGTTCTGGACGACTTTCTAGTATTTTTGTAGCGAAGCTGGCAACCCTCCGATCGCAAGATCAATACATTTTTACTTTTCTATGTCAAGTCCATTTCACGGAGTCGAACCACCAATCCTCTGATTAGTAGCTGAACGCCTTATCCGCTGAGCAACTGGGGCTCTTTTGTTGAATTTGGGAAGTGTCAGCTGAAGTGATATAAGTCAAATACTTCGAAAATAAATGTTTTGAAGCGGTACAAGTAGTCAACTGCCAACACTAATCGTGTGTTTGGGCCCATTTCAAGCAGGAGGAGTGGTACTCGTCATTCCCGATCAAAGTGTTAACTGTAGCCCATGTAGAATTTCGAAAACAAATTCAAGGTTAGTCATGAATTTAACTTTCCAAAGTTTTGCATGTGTACTAGTATTTAGAATATAACAATAAATAAAATATTTATATATAACCTTATTGAAATAATAGAAGTATCAAATGATATTTTTTTTCATCCTTAAAAATGTAATATAATTAAATAAAATGTACAAAAACACAAAGTGAGAATAAAATATTAAAAATATTTTAATACAGTAGATTCGCGATAACTCAAATTTTTCGATATCTGATACTTTTTTGAATGATAGTTTTTTTAATGATACTTTTTTTCATCCTTAAATATGTAATATAATTAAATAAAATATACAAGAACACAAAGTGAGAATAAAATATTAAAAATATTTTAATACAGTAGATTCACGATAACTCGAACTTTGATAAATAAAAATTTTGGATATCTCGAAAAAAATCGATTTCCCATTATTTAATATAATTTTATCTCTTTAATTCGAAGTTCTAATTCTGTAATTTCGATAACTCAGCGTTTACTCACAACTCAAAATTTTGTTTTCCTCTTAAAACTGCAGATTTTGAAGAACCTTTAGCAAATATATAATTGCCACGTCCTTAACAGTTCCCTTTCTTATTGTTACTGAAAGGGGATATTTACAATAGATTTCTACATGTGCCTCACTTTTTTGTTTGGATGTCGCCAAACTGGATTTCCAAGGCTGTATCCCCTCCCCTTTAAGGCAGCGTCCAATAAGGGAAATTAATGATTTATCGTCACTCAAGCTAATATCTTCAGTAAAGTGAGTCACTTTCTTGGAACATTACTGATCGTTCAGAAAGCAACTCACATAAAACCTGAAGAACTACGTGCAAGTTAACACTCGACCCCTTCTTTGATGATGAAGAATGCGAACTTCCTCCAAAGATAACTTTGAAAGAGGCTCTATCTTCCATAAAAACTATGCGTGCATTCATTGAATCGAGGCCGAAAATAAAAATAGATTCATTTCCAGCAATCAAGCATTTGGAAGATGTAAATGATTATAAAAAAAATAGAAATACTCACCAAACTATTTTAGATAGAAATTTTAAATAAAGTAGGATAAGTATACTTGTATTTATTTTTACCAAAACAGCCTTTTTATAGGATTTTCGATAACTCGAATTCTCGATATCTCGAATTTTTATACACTTCCCTTTGAGTTCGAGATATCAAAAGTTGCGTGTACAATATTTAAAAAGCTAAAAAAATAGTATTTTTAAAAATCTTACAGGACTTGCTGGTTCTGGCTCTGATATAACCCCAGCTTTTCCTAACAATATTCTAGACTTCCGAACCATATCCTAGAAAAAGAAAAGATAAACAAGTAAGTTCACTGAAATTCATACAAAACTTTAAAAAAATTACGTCTCATTCAAAAAGGAAAACGATCTTTAAAAACATTTTTTACATAAAATAACGAAAATTACCTTCTTTTCCTTTACAGGTTCATTTGATGTTAGAGAATTCGGATCAGGATCATCTGCTGGTATCTCCAAAATGATGTTTTCGTCATTAGGATCCAGTGTCAATATTTTGGGTTCAGGAATTTTTGGCATTGCCTATAAAACATTTTCACAACATTATGGATATATGACATTTTTTTACTAGCTGTTTGGCCTTGTATTAATGGGGAACCCATTTTTAAATGATTTATGTAGGTTGGTTGATTGGCACAAGGGCCAAATATGGCCAAGCTGCGCCAAACACTAGATTTTTAAACCAACATTAAAATTCTAAAATTACACATAAACAAACTAAATTTTAAAGCAAAGGTAAAAATCTTGTGTAGTTTAAAAAGATAAATAGTGATGAATGAGGTGGATGATTCAATAAATAAGACAATGTGGGAGATGATGTATTAAAAAAGCGATTATATAAAAATCGAAGACGAGGATAAGAAGTTAAAATATGAATTATGGAGAGGGGTTGTTGACAGTGTGGGAGATGATGTATTAAAAAAGCGATTATATAAAAATCGAAGACGAGGACAAGAAGTTAAAATATGAATTATGGAGAGGGGTTGTAAGGAATGGTGACACAGTGGGGCAGTTTCATTTAATAACAAATGCCTGTGGGTAGCTCGTGAGTGCCCTATTCGGAGATGAGTCAGTAAGACATCCAACCGTCTAGATGACAAGGACGGTAGGAGTGTGATGGTTGGAAATACAGAGGCTAAGGATTTATGCAGGAAAATTAAATACTATTTTTTAAAAAAAACTGCAGTTTTTGTTTTAATAACCTTAATAAAACATGAAAAAAAAACTTGAATTTTACGATTTTGATGAAGGTTTTATGTTAACTTTTAATACTGGGCAACTGGTCCATAAAAAAATACTCACCTCACTATCCCAGATTACATCATCTTCCCACTTTCCAAAAACAAGATCCTCGTTTTCAACTGGGAATATGGACCACCAGGTTTCATTCTCTTCCGAGTACTCACATTCTGTTCAATTGAATAAGAAGAAATGGAATGATTTCAGTGTTGCAATGGACCAATAATTGAAATGCAACACAAAGCAATTTGCATTTATATAATTGTTCAATGTAACATACAGTCAATCGTCATTAACATGAACATACTTAAAACGAATTACTGATAAGATGAATATATTTGCAGTTTGATTTTTAGTATCGGCAAATAATATTAATTTCTTTGTTTAAACGAAGTGTTTAATTCCTTTTTCACAAACAATATTTCACGCTAAATATTTAGATCAAAATTCCCTGCCAGGTTTCCCAAAAGATTTTTTAAAAATTCCTGACGAAGAATTAAATTATTTTTCACATATTAACCTTGAAGCTGCGAAAAATAAAGCGCTTGTAAATAATAACCTAGCAAAGTACACAAAAATCTAACTTAAGCATTTTTATTTTTATGATTTTACATCAATGACAATAAAAAGAATATGACCAGCACTTATAGCTAAGATTTTTAGAAAATTTTCCTGACTTTTCCACAAAATTAAAAAATGTATTCATTTTTCCTGACTTTTTGGGGCATTTTCATTTCCCTTGATAATTCCAGGTTTGCGAGGTGCGTGGAACCCCTGTTTTCTTTAGCAAAATAAATTACATTTTGCAAAAATATTATAAATGTATTTTACAAAAACTCAAATATTGAATTTAAGAACTCTACAAACATTTGATTTCATCAAAAAAAGTTAGGTTAAAAGGCTACAGAAACACTGAACCGAAGCAATTTCTTCTCCAGCAATTGTCAAAATATAAAAAAAAATCACAGAAATCGGTTGACAAAATAAACAAGTTAAAAAAGTTATTTTGTATTAGCATTTGGTCCTTTTTAATGTCCTTCTACCCCTTAACCAAACAACTGTGTCACACATCATACGCGGCTAAACACAGATTATCGTATATACACTTGCGTATAAGTCTCTAAATTTAAGTCAAAATTTTATTTAAAAAGTAGGTCGGCTTATACGGGCCAGTAAAATATATAATATAATTTGACTAAAACGGGAGAGAAGTTAGAACAGGGTGGCAACAAAATTCTGGAAAAAAAGTTCCCTGATATTTCCCTGACTTCCATGATGGTGTCACAAAATTTCCCTGACTTTAAAATTACATTAAGAAACGTTGAAATATATGCTTTTTATAAAAACAAAGTATCCACGCTACAATACAATAAATTTACTGCATTATAAATAAAAATTTATAAGCAATACTTATTGTCAGTTAAAATAATAATTTATGGATACACAAATTATACAATTGTGGCAGGCATAATAGTAATTAATCATGTTCTCTGTAAGCAGAGAATGCAAATTTTTCCAACTATTTCTTTTGGAGATAATATTAAATGTTTTATATGCTTAATACTTCCTATTCCAATCTTCAATAAATCACATTCATTATCCCCTCACATGTTGCTCACAATTTCACGGTCCAATACACTTTGCTTTTGCTGCTCCCTCAGCAGTGGTTCACGTTTTTACAAAAATAAAACTAAAAATATGAAAATGTGCATAACCATACTTTAAAAAAAAAAAATCTTTTTCAGAACTAAAAGGAAATATTGACAACTAAATTACCCAGAATAGAGTGCATAATGGAGAATAATTGCCGTTTTAATGATCCAAAATTGAAAATGTCCCTGATTTTTTGTGAAATTTCGAAAATTTCCCTGACTTTTCCCTGATATTTCCAGAATAAAAAAATTCCATGACAATTCCCTGATTTCCCGGTTTTCCAGGTTATGTTACCACCCTGTGGAATCTTGTAGAACTGCACCGACACATTTCCCCAATCCGAGATCAAGAATGTGCATCACATGTGCAGACTGAAGACCATTCTGCACATCGCGGCAGTAACGCAAAATTGCACTATTCACATAAATAATCAGTTTATCTAAAAAAAAAGTATATATTTTGATAAATATTTAAATGGGTTGTAGAATCTATGAAGCTAGTATACGTTACTATAATAGGATTTTGGATGGAAGACTAAGAAGTTGACATCATGCATAGCTAATGACATTACTTTAAAGTAAATGCCTTTCTTACTTGATTGAAATAATTTAACAAAATTTATTTCCCCAATACATATTTTATTCCTTAATAATATTGTGTAAATATATTAATAGTTGGATGGAATTAACTTTAAAGAAGTAAAATTGGGATGTTGTTAATCCGCGAATTTAAGCTTTACCTACAAGTCATATATTTTATAATTAAAAACTAAATATTTTAATAAGTGCACATTTATCCATAATATACTTGTATTTCCTTCCGAGATGGGTAAAAAAATAATAGTGACAGTAGTCAACGATGTTGACAGAATATAGTTGACGTTTTCTAAGTTATTAAATCTTTACAAAACAATGTTAAGAATTAGAGGTTGACTGTTCGTTGGTACATAGAATAATAAAATGTATCACATATCTTAATTTGTGCATACAAATTTAATTTTACATTTTAATACATACTACTGAGAAGATGAACATATATTACAGCTCTAGATGAGTTTGTATTAATGAGATCTGACTGTATAAAAAGTGAATAAACAAAAGACAGTTTAATAAATTTTCAAAAATGAATATATGTTTGAAAATCTAAAATTTTTAAAATGCAATAAATATAACTTACATAGTATAACTTTAATCCTTTATTAAACACAAAATCATGTTTAAAGTCAAAGGTACATGAAAAATGAAAATACATTAAATATATTTTCTTTTGTGCTTTAATAACAATTTTATTAATTATACTCTTACCTTTCTGAACATGTTCACACACCAACTTAAAACTTTTATCTAAAAACCGTAACTTGATTATCTATTTTTTTAAACCAATGGCTTTAATCATGATTATTAATTTTAAATTCCTATTTTATTAGCCATTTGAAGTGCATTTACAGACCATTTTTAACCTATAAAGGATGGCTGGTTGAAATGTCAACCAGAATCCCATGTTAAAACCAAACACCTGCCTTCTCAAGGATAAATGTTTCTAAAGCTTCTTAATGTTAACTGTCCTTAGAACACTAGAGTTAATAAAATAGAACATATCTTCTACTAAATACTACTACTAAGAGTTTTAAGAGAATATCCCTAATAATAGTATAAATTTATGACGTGTAATTTTTAGAGATATTTGGTTAGTATTCATTATTTTTTGGTCCTATTACTTCCTATTTGTAATATATAATATAGGATTAGTAAGAAATTAAGATTATTGAATTTATTTTTAAATATTTTTTTAAATAATAACTAGGATTTTTTTTATGGGTGGCCAAAAATATTTTGCTTTATTTTTAATTTTTAATTTCAAAACATAGATGTTGACTTACTGGCAGCAGCGTTACTTTTATTTGCTTTCAAACCTTGAATATTTGTTTTAGAGGTTCCTGTTTGCACAGTCGTTTTAGCTGCAATAAAAAAATAGATTGAGAAGGGAGGTAGATTTGAGTTTAATTAAAAAGGTATTCTTTAAATTAACAAAACTCTTCTTTTTTGTTAAGTAAATAGCTAAGTTCGGACTAATTTTTCAGAAATATAAAATTTTAAAAGAAATTACGTGGACGTATCTAACTCATGTTTTGTGTTTATTGCTGGCTCGCATAACTTACAGCAAAAAATGTAATTAAAGAAGCCAAAGAGAAAAATGCATGCTAACAATGTGCAACAAAATATGCATCTCGTATTGGAATACCTCTGTATCATATCATTGAAGATACCCCCATCTGAATCTGATAAAACATTGACAAAAGTCTAGAGCGGAAAACAAACCATTCAAACCACTGGTCTTCAACTTGTGGTCTGTGGAGCTTTAAAACTGCATAAACCTGCATTGATTGATGTAAATATATCTTGAAGTAAAATGGGTTTAATCGCTTAACTTATTTGAATGGCAAAATTTGAAGGATCACTTTTTCAAGCCCAAAAAGCCACATTCATTTTTCTTACGGGAGAGTCCCAATTTGACTGGAATAACTATTTCAACCACATTTTTATTCATAAATATAGTTAAATCGAATTACAAAACATATTAATCAACAAGTAAATTAAACAAATCCTCTAAAGATACTTCCCTTTGAAGACAAAGGCAATTAACTGAACTGGTGATTAACCAAGTCCTGGTACACATATCGACGACTAAAAGCACAATCGTTATATATATCCAATTTAAAAAACTTTTGGAAAACGTAAAAAAAAAATTCAAGCTTGGTAGAAAACTATGGGCAATTTGTTTTTAAAACTAGCACTACAAATATACTATTTGGAATTGGCATACAATGTTTTTGCAGCACGAAAGAGCTAGATTCTACCTTGACATTGATACAAAAATATCATTTTACCAAAAATGGACAGGCAATGATTATGCTTTTCAACATTGATATGTACCAGTTTGTGACTCCTAGTATTGCAAAAAAAAAAGTTAAATGTTCCATGCTTCCTCCAAGCTTAACAACCACTAATATAAACAGTGCATCTTAAGCAGAAGCAATATACAAAAAAAAGCCTTTGTTATTTATAAATATAATATACTAACTGCACTGCAATCTAAAAATTAAACCAATTATTTACCTTGCTCACTAAAGGCTGAGGCTGTTCTGTTTTGACTTGAGGGCACCCAACCGGCAGAGTTATTCCTGTTGTTGATTTTAGCGAGGACCTTTCAAATGAAATCGAGAAGCTAAATTAAACTAAATTCCGATTTAAAGTGCATCTACAAAGTAATTAATATTAGTATAGAAGTGGGAAATTCTGAAAATACCAAAGTACAATACACTTTCGGAATTTTTCAGTTTTTAGAGGGTTTGAAAGGAAATAATGAAAAATTCCAAAATTTGTTTGATTCTTAAAAAACAAAAAGAGTGAATGCACCAATTTCCGAACAGTGCCAAACATGAAGATCCCTGTGACTTTTGAACTCGTATTAGACAGAAAAATTAAATTTTAAGCTTTGAATAACATTGATTGAATGAAACATAATTAAATGCTCTTAGCATTGTTCACTCTAGAAATATAAAGGGCAGGGTGCTGTTGACAGTAAAAGGGTACCCCGTGTTTGAAAAGGCACTTGTCTTCTTGTTTTTAAAAGGGCACTTAAAAAATATGTTTGGGGTGGGTGGGGCCACACATTGACACATCACTCGTAACCATAAAAAAAAGTTCTGATTTATTGGCTGACATTGCGCTAGAGCTGCCTATTCAACTATTGTTGATGGTTCAGGGTTAATCTTGAAGGAAAGACCCGTACAAAATTGACGTCCCTTTATGAAGATATTACATAAAATCCAAAATTTTACATTTAAAAATTAATGTTTTCACTAAAAACCAAATCTATAAGTAGCCCTCTCACAAAACTGATAAAAAGGCTACTTAAATCCAACATTTGGTAATAAAATGCCAAGCAACTTCGCCCCAAACCATCTTCTCTTTTAAAAAAAACACAGAAAAAAACTTTAGCATTTCATATGCAGGCACAGGCAACCAATAGCATTTATGGAATGCCCCGTGCTCGAAATTACAACGGAATCATTGCGATTTCACAACAAAAAGGAGTTTCTACTGTCATATTTAACTTAATTTCAATTTACGCACAAAAAATTTTAATTGATGCCTTTTCTAAAGACAGCTAGGGAAGCAAGGACGTTTGTGCTTGACTGAAAAGGGCAAGAGGGGCGGAATTTTTTCAAAGGAGGACAGCATTTTTAAAAGAGGCATGAGGTCGCTATCAAGATGAAAAAAGGGCGGGCAAGGCCGACCGCCCTTCAAAAAACGTCTAGAGTGAACAATACTCTTAGTATTTTATATATTCCCAAGTGGTTGGTACAAATAACTTGTACATGACCAGTAACTGGTGCATTGACTTTATATCAATTTTGAATAAAATTATGCTAAAAGGCAAATTTAAGTTTTATGAAGTTCCTTTAAAAGGACTTACGATGTTATAAACACATTCTATAAAAAATTAATTTACGTTAAGTGATAAATATAATTCTTAACACTTATAATTTTACAATCTTCTTTAAGGCTAGTTAGCAAAGAGACACAAAATTGGACGCAATATTTTAAGTGTTAGCTTGATATATTTGTAGTATTTAAAAAGTATCTTGATCCTAGTAATATTAGTCTTTAATATTAAGTTTAAAAGATTTGACATTTCAAAATTATTTTTAAAAACACATTTTTAGAGTTAATTTAAGTAATCTATAATATACAAATTTGAAAGTACAAGTTCTCCCTTTTATCATAAAATAATTTAACTATAACATAGATGATAAATTAAATTAAATATAATTTAGTTCGTATGAAATTTCAAAGTAAAAAAATATATCTAATATGTTACTATACAACTGAGCATTGTCTTCTTGTACGAAATTATAAAAGAAGTTTAAATAATTTCTACCACTAACTCATTTTGTTATCACAAGACACTTTTATTCAATTAATATAATAAATGAACAGATAAAACCGGACATCACATAATTAGTTTTACACAATTTGAATGTTACCTTTAGTAACCCTAGAAGCTCTTTTAAGACATTTAAAGTCTTCATAAGTCGGTTTCAACCCTTATAAAGATTATCAGAGTGAATAATTTGTAGAGCAAAATCATATTTGCATGGAATGTAACTATTATTAAAAATATTTTGGAAAATTCTGTTCCATTTTAAAATTTAAGCTACCAAAATAAAAACTCAACACAGCATTACAAATCCTATGTTTGAGACTTCAACTGGCGGATTTCAACTTGTGCCGTTAAAGTTTTTTTGAAAGACGGATCGACCCTTAATTGACTTGTTTTAATTAGCTAACTTACGACTCTATTTTCCGATTATTATAATTATTTTCTAAAGTAATGGAGTCTTAGAAAGTACTTCAGATTAACTTCTCTAAAAATATGCCTGCGGCACATCCAAAATCTGCAACAGACGACCTTTCACCACCGCTTTTCTGCTACAGGTACTGGACAATGAAGGAAATAATTTAAGTAACAAACCTTGTGCTTCACTTCCTCTCCATTCCATATGACATCGTCTTCCCAAGCATATTGAGCCACCATAAAAAAGGCATCATCCGGAAACTCGTCCACTGAATCATCGCCGTTCTGTTTGTTATCTTCCTCCGATGGCTAGTAACAGAAATAAAGTATCAATATGCAAATAGAATAAGAAATTTTAAGCTTTTATAAAAAATATTTTCTAGTTAAACTGTGTAATAAAGTTGTTTGTAAGTTCTGACACAGCTATACAGATTCTTAATTTTGTATTTTAAAGGCCTATATGTTTAGATATCGTAGATTGAAAAAAGTTATTTTACCAATTAAAAAAAAATAATAATCAAAAAATAAATAATAATCAATACAATACTAAACAAAATAAATAATAATCAATACAATAACAAAATAAATAATAATCAAAAATAGTAAAATTAATTTCTACTCTTATAGAATTGTTTTTGTATTATTCTACAAAACTGAAAATTGCAATTTGCCAATATATTGCTGTACTAAAACTTAGTCCCGATTCAACATCGTACTAAGAATAATTACTACATTTCCATAATAATGAGGTAAAAAAAGTGTACTTTTAATTTTCCATTTATAATTGGAATATTAAATATCACTTCATGTACACAATAACCTTGTATATAATTAAACCATTTTAATTACACTATTTTTACATAACTTTCATAATAAGAAATATAACGTAATTTTTTTTAATTATTTTAGAATGAAAATAAGCATTTATAGTTAACTCTTACTCTAAATAGTCAATGGTATCAATGAAAATAAGTACCTTTAACAAAATAAATCAAAAGGTGATAGACATAAAACTGTGGACTGTACATTTAAACTGTGCTGCACAATGTAAACTTAAAATAATTTTGATTTTTTTTTAATAAAATGTAAAGCCATTAATGCAAAATACAGTATTTTAATTGGCTCAAACAACATTATGTGGCAACATTGCCCATTTCATATATATTTTGACTTATTAGTGACATTAGAGTTTGACTTTATTTTATAATAAAATTTAATAGTAGTTCATTTATGGTCGTACAAAAACCATTTGTGTCAAAATAAATTTATAAGAATTCAATATAATTGCTTTATTTGAAAACAAATCCTGCTTTGCACATTTTACATTGCCAGACATTAACCACAAGTAATCTCAAAGCCACAAATACATTTTTAAAAAATTCATTTCTAATATTAACATTTAACTTCCCAAAGATAGTGTTGTTTTATGACAGAGAAGGAATACAAGAGGGTAGGCAAAGCACTATTAAATAAATATATAACATTAGGTTTTAGCTAAAATAAAAATTATTTAAAAAGAACATTTAAGTGGGCACCTATTTTACACAGCCACTAGACAACACAAGACCGATTACATAAAAATTTTCATCATGAATGCTGCCACCATCAAGTTACAGAAAGTTTATATGTATTGGATTGTTCTATTATAGAAATGCAGGCAGAGGTGATGGGAAAACGATCATTGATTTCCTACAGATACATTTAGGAAAAAACACAAACTACTTCAGAAAAAGTCTTTTGAATCTTAACATACCTCTTTCAGTCGAAACCCGTAATCAAAGCCTTCGCCATTTTCAGGAACATTCAGCATGTCATACCACAAGGAAGCAGGCCCGTAGCGCCAGGCCGAAAACCCAGGCGAGTTCTCGTTTATCTTGGAATTTTCGCTATTTGTGCCAGATCTGTTTTTCTCCTCAGGTTTCATTAACTTCACCTTTAAAAGAATTACATTAAGAAAAAACATAATTCCATAATTATTTTAACACTTCAGCTATCACACCGGTCAAATTTAACATGCATTTAGCTGGAGCTACAAAGTAGTTTAAGCAGAAAATGTGTATGGTAGGGGGAATTATCTTCGTAAATCCCTCCTATTAGACCCGATTTACCAAGGCCAAGGGACCCAACTATTATTTACACATAAATTGTATGAACGTTGCCTACTTTGAAAAATTCCTTATTAATATTCCAATCTTTCTAAAACTGTTATTAATTTTGTTGTTTCTTAGATAAATATTAAATTTACTTAGCAATGTTTTTGAATTTTCATAAATTTTTGGTACAAGAAGGGCCCCTAACAGTGGAACTGAAATTTCTACAAGGCTTGCCTCACATGTTAGAATTTATATTTATTAAAAATTCCACACCTAAAGGCCAATGGGAGGAGTTGTGACTCTCCCCACAGCCACCCCATTTGTATACCATTGGCCAACAAAGTGCAAGTAGAATTCAACCAATCCAAAAAGTGAATTAGTTAAGTTTGGTCAAGGCCTACAATTTTAACCCTCTAATATAATAAATGTCTGTAGTTGTCCATGGAGCTCCAATTTTCTTAGCAATTAACATAAAATTTAAATTACTAAAGAATACTTGAGGCTGGCATATTTGTTTCTAATCTGTAAAGTTGAGGCGTATTTTTAATCTGTTATAACAGTCAAAAATATTTTTTTTTAAAAATACATTATTTGGAAATATAAACTAAACTGGAAACTGCATTTTTTATATTTTGCTCGCCTCTTAAAGAGTTAAAATGTCCTTAAAACATTGTAATTTTTAACATTTTTGTTCTACTCTTTCAAAAAGATATTTCTAAAAATATTTTTTAATTTAATAATTTATTTAAAAAAAACTAACTAAAACTAAAAACTGTACCATATAGGGCACATCCACATTTTATAAAATATTTAAAATTTCAGACTTGAAATGGGCACTGCATTATATGTTCTGCTGAAAGAGACCCTATTATAAAACTGATAATAAGTGATAAACTATCTCTAACGTCAAAAATTTATATTCTACAAAAAAAATCAAAAGTAGAAATTACTTCATCATCAGATTCGCAATCTTCGGGAGGTGGTGGCGATGAAGAAGTGTCCACAGTCAGCTTTTTCGAATTCACCCAATGAGACTCTTCAAGGTTTTTCTTCTTCTTCTTCTTGACACCCCTCCAAATTTGAGGCAAACTGGTTGGCTTTCCAGGTCCGAATAGGCGAGAAAATCTTAATACCTGAAAAACAGTATTAAGAATTTCAAGAAAAAATATCAGGTAGGTACAGACCTCACTTTATTGAAAATTTGTTTCATGAATACTATTGGGTAACATGTGGAACAAATTTCAGAATGGGAAGTGGATAAATGGCCAACCTGGTTGAAGCCACCTATCTTCCTCTACATCATAATACATCATTTATCCTCATAGAATGATTCCACATGAAGTTATGGGGACAAAAGTGTATACTGCAGTAAAGAGTAACATTCCCTCCCACGAGGTACAAAGGTCGGGGGAATGGGTTAAGAATTGGCCTGTTTCGAACCTCTTACTTCCTCTACACGATGGTATGTCATTAACTCCCATAGGATGATTCCTCTGTTGAGTCATAAGGATTTGACAAGTGTTTTTTAGTATATGACTTAGTGCAGAGAGGTACCTATAACGATTTAGACAAGTCAATAACTGACAACAAACTCATAAAGACTGGAAATACAATAACAATTAAGAGTGCTCAAGTAAAACTATGCATGTCAATAATTTTAAAGTAAAGCATCAAATTATATTAAAGTCTCAAATTGCATTAATTTTTTTATAAAAAAATACAACTTTTTCCAAAACAAAATGCTATTTTAAGATGTCTAAACATTGTATTATATTACTATTATATTATTACTAAATATATTTAAAATAATTACTAAAATATTTTGTTGAAAATAAAGAAAACACAGTACTTATTCATTTATATAAAATATAAATAAAAGTTCCAAGAAAAATCAAAACATTCAATTGGTCACACTAGAACTACACAATGAGTTATTGGCGACAAAAATTATACTGTAGGAAAAATTCTGGATACACCGTCTTGTAATTTGAACCATGGTCAAATGACGAAGGACAACACCTGAGCTAGTCCCCAAAACTTTCATACTACAACCAATATGTGGACATTTTGACCCTTACAAAAATAACATGTACCAGCCCTCTACACAGTAGATGATGAACAACAAGCATTACACATACAAGCCACAGATTATAAGTGTGCTGCTCTTCCCAAGAGGATGATTGAACCCACAACCCACTGATTACAAACTCCATTTCTACAGAATAATTGGATATCAGTTTAAAACAAATATACCCACTTCTATACAAAACCTTAAAAAGCATTCGTAAATAAACAATCACATACTTGTCCATGCCGAAATTCTGGGAACAACTTGGTGACGTCCATGTTCTTGTACTTAGAAGGCAACATGGCAGCCAGGGGAGTGTCCAGCCTTTTCTCTGCAGCCGTCCTTTTTGCTGCTTTCGTAATCTCAGTGTCTTGTTCTTTCAAGGGTTCCACGTTTGCCCCGTCATAACCCAAATTCACAGCTGCATCTTTTGGAGGTGGCAAAGGTGGTGGGGGCATCAAATCTGTATCACTAGGTTTATCATCGTCATCATCACTGTCTGTGTCATGCATTTCTTCATCTAAAAAAATAATAGATTTTACTGCATGTTAGACAACCTTCTATTATACTGTATCAGTATCCATGTGGTAAATGCATACACTTAGAATTAACCAACCAACCAATGGTATCATCTTTAAAAGCCTTGTAATTGGTTAAAAAATTTCAGCATAGATTGACATGCATCTTTCTAATTACAACCTCACTTGAGAGCAACAATTTCGAATTCAAAACAGTTCTAGTAAATAAATTTATATTTTTCTCAATGGCGCAGAGATTTATTTTCTAATCACTTGCATTATCCTCATACATTCAAAAAAAGACTTATCTCTGCAACTTTATTTTCAAATTAATCGTTAACTTTCTCATTTGCGTAAAGTTTAGTTTGGTTGATTAACGTCGTACTAGAGCTGAACAGTAGGCTACTGGCGACGGTTCTGGGCCTATGTCGAAGGAAAGACCCGGGTTTGCTGCCTCAGTATTTTTTAACCATGTACAGATAATGAGGAAAAAACTGAGCTGGACCGACACAACCTCAATAGGTGTCATGACATTGGGCCCAGATCAGATTTATCGTGCATCAGTCCTGTTTCCACGCCAGCATAATTTGTTAGATGTTCTGGACAACTTTCTAGTATTTTGTATTGAAGCTGGCAACCCTCTGATTGCAAGATCACTACTTTTTTACTTTAATTTGTCAAGTCCATTGCATAGGTTCGAACTAGCAATCCTCTGATTACTAACTGAATGCCTTTATTCACTGGGCCACTGGATGCCCTGTTTGTAAAAAGAATTTAAAATGGCAAATAGTAAAATTTTTAAGTGTTTAAAAAAAACTAGCAAGAGTTTTTTCTAACTTATGAACCACTTGGACAATTTTTACTTTGATCAATACCGTTTCCAAACTGATCCAAAAGTACTTATATCTGAAATTATTACTTTTTAAAAAAATATTCTTGCAATCCTGCTATGGGACTACTGCTATCACTACTTTTTTACTTTAATTTGTCAAGTCCATTGCATAGGTTCGAACTAGCAATCCTTAGAAAGAACAAAATTTATTCACATTTCACAATCGGTCCTGTAAGTCAACTACAGTAGAACTTCAATTATCCAGATCAATTAGGAGCATTGGATAATAAAATATCGGTATAATTGGATAATTCATGAAAAAAAGTAATTTTTTATTTTAAAAACAAATTATACTTTAGTATGTAATGCAATTACTTGGCTGTGGAAACTATTTGGTTTACATTTTGTACTTACATACTCTAATTAAAAGTGTCATTGCTTGAACATATTGTCAATGTATCCGCTATCTCTACACTGGCCCACTTTTTAATCAATCACCAATAACAAACTTTTAAAATGTGAATTTTGCTGATTTCTTTTTATTCTCAAAGTGATCCGGATAACTTGAAGTCTAGATACTTGGAGTCTTATTGTATTTATACTTCAAGTAATTGGCACATGTAAAAAATATTGCAATATATTTTTAAGAAATTGTTTATTTTATGAAATTCTAAAAATTAATATTCTATCTGATAACAATTGTTGAAAAAGAGATAGCTTTAAAAATGAATCAATTGGACGAGCATTAAAAATAAATAATAAAAAAACATTGGCATCACCAATACTACAATTCATTGTCAAACAATAGATCGGACATACATTATCATTAATATATTATTTTAACTATATAATCTATAACTATCTAATTAATCTATAATATCATTACCTGCATTATATTTTCCATTGTAGTGCCCCTCTGGCTTTCCATTTGAGATATGATGTGATTCTACAAATTTAAAATTTTATATTTTAAACAATAATTTAATTTTTACATTATAGCTAGATAAAGATTCAACACGTATACATATAACTGATACCTTTGTATACACAATTATCCATAAAAATAATTAAATGGGCAAATATACATATATTTAAATGCTGAATATTCAAATAGTTACTCAGGGTGGCAACAAAATTCTGGAAAAAAAGTTCCCTGATATTTCCCTGACTTCCATGATGGTGTCACAAAATTTCCTTGACTTTAAAATTACATTAAGAAACGTTGAAATATATGCTTTGTATAAAAACAAAGTATCCACGCTACAATACAATAAATTTACTATATTATAAATAAAAATGTATAAGCAATACTTATTGTCAGTTAAAATAATAATTTATGATACACAAATTATACAATTCTGGCAGGCATAATCTAATACTATTAAACGAGCAATGTCACTATATTTGTTTGTTTGTTTGTTTGTTCGTTTGTTTACACAATCTCCAAATCCGCTCTAACGATTTTCACGAAAATTGATGTACTACCAATTTTCGCGGTAAAAATTCGATTGGGATAGGTTTCATTTTCGAAAAATTTCATTTAGAGGGTGAAATAAGTAGATTAAAAGTTCCATTTAACGCTTTGCATTGCAAATTATTCATCGCGTATGAGTTAATAGGTTATATGCCAATAGCAGTTAAATGTTATTTAATTCTTCATATGTTATTTTAATTTAAAACGTGCAAAATATTGTGATGATGTATTTTCATTATAGTTTTTATTTTAAAATAAAGTATTTTTTTCTCATAAATAAACGAAGGAAACATCAGTAAATTAAAATTAAAATTGAAAAATCGTTTGCGTTTTTAAATAAACAAAATACACATTCTAATCACGTGACTATTTCGTCTACTAAATGCTATAAATTTTCTAATAAATATTTTAAAAGAACTTGAACAAAATCGTTTGCATTTAAAATAATCAAAGTTTAAACAAATTTAATCCTGCGATTTTTTACTGTTTCTGCACGTGACGTCATAAGTGGAATTCACAAGAGAAATTTTTAAAATTCCATATAAAAAAATATCGTTTGGATAAACAAGTAGATTTTTTTATTCCATGTAAAATGGATTATGTATTTCCGTAAATAGAATATGGAATTTTCAAAACAAAAATTAGAAGCAATTACGTTTGTTTTGTTAAGTATTTATATTCCAATGAAATCAATTGAATAAGTTTTTATTAAATTAATGTTACATGTTGTTTATAAAATATATATCTATTTACATTTAAAATTTAACTTTGTTATACATTTTTATTTGATAAGTTTTATTTTAGCAATTGTTAATAAATATTTATTTTAGAATTTATATGCTAATGGAATTAATTAAAAGAAGTTTTATTAAATTAATTTTAAGCAATATTTATAAGGGTAAAAATATAATTTTATAAATATAAAAAACTATTTTGTTCTATTATATATAGCTTTTATTTTACCAATTGTTTATAAATACACTTATTTCTCATAGTATTGAACAAGAAACAGAGAAAAATTCTGAATTTTCCAGTTTTTAAGATATGCTTTGGAAATTGTGAAAAAAGGAAGTGTTTCCAAAAATTCGAATTTGTTTACCATGGACACTTTGCACTGGTTTGTGTGGAAATTACATGACATCATTTCAAGATATAAGTGACATCACATGCATTTTTTATTGGTTGATGGTAACCACATGGTTTGTTATTCACCAATCACAAAGGCTAATCGACCATGCGTTTTTGTTATTCCGTCAAAATTTTAATCTCGGGACCATGTCATGCATAGTGTCTATAAAAATGGTTTGGTATTAATTCCACATTCTAATGAGTAAATAATTAATGAAAACGTTAAATTGTTTCAAATTATATTTTATTTCTGGAAAACTGATACCAGTAAACTTGTCATATAAATTTCTGAATGTAAAAGCAACATTCCTATGACATTTTGTACAATTTAATAATGAATTGTTTCTCGAATTACGTAAGTAAGTTTAGTTTAGAGAGGGATTGAAAATGAGTAATGAGATTTTACAATAGAACAACGGCAAAGGAGTTTAAATTTTTCATTAAAAAATTTAAAATTATTTGTAAATATAAATTTTACATCATTTACTATAAACATGTTTTAAAATGTATTTACTTTGTCACTTCAAATAAGTTTCTTCTTTATTTAAAGGTTTCTCTGAAATAACCTTGCACCTGCTTAATTAAATATGAAATTATTGTTGATATTAAATTGCATTAGATAGTAATAACAAAATACTGAATAATGTTCTCGAATTACGTGGATATGTTTAGTTTCAAGCAGATAATTAGATGAGTAACGATACTTTATACAATATAACAAAGGGAATAGAGTTTTTAATTGAAACGCACATAGTACTTTAAACTCTTGAAAAATAAAGTTTTCACATACACACAAGGAAATTAATTTCAGTAAATTTAAAAACTATTTTTAAAAATAAATTTTACATTTACCATAAATGTGTTTTTAATTATTTTTATCATGTTACTTCAAATAAGTATTTTGTTAATAAAAATTTATTCAAAGTAACTATATTTTGATAAAAATATAGTTACTTTGAATAAATTTTTAGACCCAGACTGCAAGCCACCTACTCATATTTTATATTCTGTAATCATTTCTTAGGAACAAAATTATGAACTATTCCTAACAACTGTCGCAAATTTCAACATGTGTTATTTTCAAACATTAGACTAAATAAAATAATATATGTGTATTGAAAAGCCGAGAATGGCAGCTTTATCATTAAAAAAATGTGTTTAACAAAAAAAATAGATTAATATTAGTTTAATTGTAACTACTATTATATAATAAAAATATTATATTATATTTAGATTATATAAAAAGTTTAATTTTATAGACGCTTGATTTTCAAAGCCGTTATAATGAATAACCACTTGGTTCAAATTATATTATTTCCACTGAATTAAATATAAAACTTTGTTTTCGTCACTACGATTAATTCCTAATTACACATAAAATTATTCGAAATAAGTCATTATCTTTATTATTGATTTAACCTTTAATAAGAATATAAAACATTGTTCGTTCCTTATTATTTGTGTATGCAGGTTGAAGAAAAAAAGTTGCCGAAATAATTTTGCAGTAGCAAAAAATAATTTGATCTCCATTATCCTAATCTTCTTAATAACATAACTACTTTGCATAGTATTTAAAAGTCCATTCAGTTATTCCAGAGTTAGACTGAAGCAAACATCATTACAAACGGTTACTGAAAACCAAGAATGTTGTCACGTTTTATCATGCAAACAAAAAGTTTGTATTACAATTGTGCGAATGGTTGTATTAGTCGCTAATAATATTAATATAAGATACTTTTGCAGAATTAACACAGTAACGTTTCAACCTTGACACGTATAACCAGTTGCATGAGCATATTTCAAAGAACTTAAAGATATTTCGATAAAAATACATTATTAGACGATAAAAAAAATATCATGAAACGTTTAACCGTTGATATGGACATTTCAAAGCATTTGCATTTAATTCGATTCATTAGAAATATTATTAAGTAATAAAATATGAAAGCGAGCTGGGCTCGGTCCCCTGGTACTAGTAATTAATCATGTTCTCTGTAAGCAGAGAATGCAAATTTTTCAAACTATTTCTTTTGGAGATAATTTTAAATGTTTTATATGCTTAATATTTCCTATTCCAATCTTTAATAAATCACATTCATTAGCCCCTCACATGTTGATCACAATTTCAAGGTCCAATGCACTTTGCTTTTGCTGCTCCCTCAGCAGTGGTTCACGTTATTACAAAAATAAAACTGAAAATATGAAAATGTGCATAACCATACTTTTTAAAAAAAATTCTTTTTCAGAACTAAAAGGAAATATTGACAACTAAATTACCCAGAATAGAGTGCATAATGGAGGATAATTGCCGTTTTAATGATCCAAATTTGAAAATTCCCTGATTTTTTGTGAAATTTTGAAAATTTCCCTGACTTTTCACTGATATTTCCAGAATAAAAAATTTCCATGGTAATTCCCTGATTTCCTGGTTTTCCAGGTTATGTTACCACCCTGTGTTACATCCTTACCATTTGTTGGAATCCCTGACAATCCCTCCGAACGTGAATCGTCACCCTCATCGGAATCCTCGGCAAGCTCTGTGATGTCGGAATAATCCACTGCAGAAGGAGACTTGACCATGCATTCTAGTGAAGAGATCAGTTTTATTATAAAATATCATAATCCAATACTTATATACTTATACACAAGGGTTTGGTTTCAGAAGTTAATAATACTGGAAGCTTAGCTTAAAAGCAATGATAAAATAAATATATATATATAATTCTAAATATTACACATATATAAAAGGGTCTGGCCAAGTTTTATTTCACAGTAAATAAATTAATTACTTCTAAATCCATAAAAAAAATTATATTTAACTTGTTTTATGAAAACACACACTTTATAACAATTTTCTTTTTATTTAGAATTTTACCTCAATAATTTTAGTACCAACCTGAAAGATATGTGCACACTTATAATAATAAATAACAATGATTTGAAACTTTACTGCTATAAAATTTTCTAAATATGAAATGCAACTCATGGTTACTTAACAGATTTTATTATTTATCATTCATTATGACTAAACACAATATTGCCACTGGTATTATGCAAGTTTGCCAAAACCTATCATTAGAAAATTGCAGACTAATATAGCGCAACATAGTATAGTTAGATTATTTATCAATGCAACAAAATATTTAAAGTGATAGATGAAGGTGACAAAATGGCTACACATTCTGATATAGAAAAAAAAAATGTTGGTTTTTAATTTTTGATCATTTTGGATATTTTCTACTCAGGTATTACTATTCACAGTCTTAGACAAAAAAAAATACAGTGATGTATCAATTTTAGTAATATTGATTAGTGCAATTTTTTTTAGCAAAACAATTAAATTCAAACAATGGTTAAAAATAACTTCTTTAAGGTTTATTTATGTTGTTACTTTAAAGTAACATATGGCTATTATTATACACCTTTGTACAGGGTTCTCACTCATTTTTGAAAATAAAAAATAAGGAGTTTTTAAGGACTTTCTAAGGACAAAAACAAGTTTTTAAGGACCCTTTTTTATCGCGCTGCTTCTGAAGTAAGGAAAATTAAACAAATTTTGACAACAATCATATTAACTTATAATGCAATACAACTCATATTAACTTAAAAATGACTTTTTAAATGCATTGTATGTTTAAAAGGCATCTTAACAGAACCCCATTCTTTGACTTCAAGTTATTACTTTTTTAATTCGTTCATAATCCTGTTTGATTTCTTCACCAACTGTTAAATATGCATTTGCAAAGAATAATAAATGCAATGCACTAACTTATTAATGAAGCGAGAAAATAAATAGCATTCGAGTATCTCATGTAAAAAAAACAACCGCAAGTAATAGATTGCCAATGTAAGTGAAATAAACTGAGAGCAAGAAATTTAAAGGAATTACTACTAAAAAAAATTCTTCGGCAGGAGAAAAAATAAGGAGTTTCTAAGGACTCTTGGTCAAAATTAAGGACTATAAAGGGCTCTTAAAAATGCAAACCAAAAATAAGGAGTTCTTAATGACTTTTAAGGACCAGTGGGACCCCCCCTGTTGTAGCCTTACCATTACCTCATCCGCATATTTCTGCTTACAAATAACAAAGCTTTTTATAAAAACACATTTCTTTCGTTTTCTTAAATATGTGGACAGAGAAATTTTAACATTAAAATTTTGAATCCACTTCATGTAATTAAAAGGGATCAAATGTTCTTGGAACAGATCCATTCCACCCGATAAATTAACATGGTTCATACAGATTTTCAAAAGTAAAAATTAAGTAGTTCTTAAGGACTTTTTAAGGACCTCTCGATACTTTTTAAGGACCTCGTAAATTTTTTGGCGCTGTTAGCGGAAAATCTCATATTGTTTGGCGCAAAATTGGCACATAATCACATGTCAGTGGGGTTTTGTAGCAAGTTGGCACAGGATACCACTTCCGGGAAAACTCTGGCGCAGAATTTCCATCCCTTAAAGATGTTACATTTTTCTGAATTTCCTCGTTTTTCTAGAATAAGTATCAATTTTTCACAAAACAACAAACGAACTGAGATTTTCCAACGATGAAGTGTTGTGTATTATAATGAAATACCACTGACTAAAAACTCGAACAAAAGAGATCAAAAGTTCACTTTTTTTTAACACTAAATACGTCTATTCACGCCTCTCTCCTTGCGGATTTATACTTATGTAAAACGGTCAAAAGTGTGGACACGATCAACGTAAAATTCGGAATTCTACATTTCAATAATTTTAATGCACCCGGAATTCTGAGTTTGAAAATTAAAAAAACTTAGAATTTCAGGTTAGACACGGAAAAATACCATCCATGAGAATTATTTAAAAAAACATGTTTGAAAAAAATTAAGGACCCTAGTTGAAAATTAAGGACTTTAAGGGCCCTTAATTAAGGACCTACCAAAATTAAGTAGTTCTTAAGGACTTTTAAGGACTGTGCGAACCATGATTAAGAATTTTTGGAACAGTTATTCTTCAATCATTTAGGTTTCCTACAACAAATTCAACACACATTAAGAGTTTATGTTTTTGTGTTAATAAACACTAGGTTCTCTACACTAGGAAAGCAAAATTTTACCATCATTGTAATTAGAATCTTTCTGATCCGAATAATTGGGTGAATCACAATCATCGGTAATTTCCTTCAACTGGGTCCCGATTCCAAGTTGTCTCAGTTGATGCAAATTCCGTATAGATTCCTAGATAAAATATTTAAAACTCATTTTTTTTCATTTCACACTCAAACAAATTTATATTGAAAAATAAAAAGAACAAGCAAAGTAATAATGACGAAAAAAAAATTACCTTTATAAACATTTCAGTTTACAGTACAATATTTTTATATAATTCTAATAATCAAGTTTCAAAGGGATTTTTTTTTTCTTGTTAAAGAAATGTGAGCAATCATTAATTATATTCATGCTATCAAATTTATAATATTCTAATAGCTCAAAGTAAATGATTATACTCTCAGAAATACTTTTTTACAAAGTAAATTGCACAGAAAAATCTCCTTTTTTTTGTTTAAACTACTAGGGGGCTCCGCCCCCTGCTGAGTTTTTTAAAAAAAGCGATGAAATTGACATTGGTCATCTTTGTTACAAGCCACAAATTTATAAACTTTGTCAAGTAACATGTACGTTTTCAAATAAAATGCACAAGTTAAGGTTTAAAAATTAAGAAATTACAAAATAAACGAAAAATGCCTTACAGGATCCAAGAAATCATTCTCCAGTTCCCCATCAGAATTTATGTTCCCAAACAACAGGTGCGTTAGAGAAATCCCACGGTCGTTCTCTCCCTCTTCATCACTGTCCATCATACCAATGTGAGAGTTCCCAGGTACCTGCAAAAGTAAATTGAAAAATATAAATTAAAAATTCATAAACTGAAATATAGACATTTACACATTAATTTACAGTTTTTCTCTTGCAGTAAAATAAATGGTAAATTCCTTTAGATAGACTTTAAATCTGGCAACCCTATGACGTCATAGCGCTGTTTAACGGCAATTTTTCGTCGCCAAAAAATAAACAGTGCCAAATGTCCTATACTACATCTGTTCCCACTACAGCTGCACAGTGGGATAATGGAGAAAGTTCAGATTGATAATTATGCAATTAATCAATAAAAATAGGACAAAATCAAAAGTCTTAAGAGCACACCCATACTGTGAGCTAACTCATACTCAGTGGCGAAGGGTCCAGTCATCGGTAGATTCGCCGATGATCACGCAAAAATTAAAAAATAAATTAAAAATAATTAAATATTTTTTTTAAAAAATCGATATTTTACAATTAAAAAAAGTTTTAAATGCATTTGTTTAATTTATTTCATTTTTCTTTTCTTTAAACTTTTAAAACGTCCCAAAAAGTGAAGCCATTAAATCAATTTAAACCGAAAACTAGAATATACAGTAAACAAAAACAAAATAACAATATAAACAAAACCCGCTCTCTCTAACCGTGCCAAGAATAAAGAATCTGGCGATTAAAACATCTAAAGGCAATCAAAATCAGGCTTACGGCTGTCAAAAGTCGTCATAAACATCTTCCGAGGATCAAGCTCCATGCGTTTTCCCACACTTCAGGCAGACAAGTCTTTGTTAGTAATTAAAGCAATTACACACCAATCAATAACTGCATGTTTGTCTTGCCAGTGGCGGATCATGGACTACAGCAAGTACAGTCACTAAATTTATTAGTGTATTTTAAAACTAAAATCAGATATTTGAACAATTTCCTTAAATGAAGATAAGAATTGAAAATGAAATTTTTATGGTAAGTGAACAAAATCTCCAATAAATAGCAAGCCTGTTGCCGTAATTCACAATTCAGGAGAGGAAAAAAACTCCATTTAATCAAAATGGAGGAGACCTGATCCATGGAGGTTGACCTGAGGAAGATGTTTCTGATGACCTTCGATATAACCGACGATTTGGGGGATTACCTGCAAGCACAATAATTAACTGCTTAAAGGGGGTAATGGGTTTGATCCTGAGTAGTCAAAGTTGTGACGGTCCTGTTTTTCCCATAGCCTTGATTAGGTTTTGAGTGGCATGGTTGGTTGATCTCGATGTATTCGCCATTGATTCAGGTTAAGAAGACCTTTTATGCTAATTTCGTCAGCCAACCAGTGGGCATGCGTGAAGGAGTACATAAACAGGATCGCTCACATCTCTCGTCAGTCTCCTAGTCTCACAGTTTTAGTCCAGTAAAGTCTAGTTTGAATGAGTCTTACGGTTCATCTTGTGACCAGCGTGTCCTCGTGGCGGGCTGGGTCATGTGCTTGAAGATATTTTTGGGAAGCGGCTTCAGTAAAGATATTTCGGGCGTTCTTTGCTGATGATCATCTCTTGGAGGATTCCAGCTTCATCACGGCTCGGGCCGCCTGGCTACGGTGACCCCTCGGGTATTTCCCCAGGATGGTAGTGGTCAATTCGTGCACTTGTCTGTTGTTGTTATGGTATTTAATATTTTACAGTAATAAATTTATATTCACTATTTTAGACTAAATTCTTATTTATAAGTAGCACGTTTCAAAGTCAGTAGTTTGCTACTTAAGACTTATGTCTTATTTATAAGTAGCACGTTTCAATGTCAGTAGGTCGGAGACTAACTTCTGCCTGGAAGAATGATCGAGGTACAAGTCTGTGACATTAGCGCACAGTACATGCATGGTCTGGGAAAAATTTAGACCATATGGGAACATTCAATCGTAATTAAAGGTTCAAGAGCCACCGGCATATAAAAACATTGAAAACAGATAAAACTTTATAAGTTGAAGTAATAGTACTGTTAAAGCTGGATACAATTAAAAAAAAACATCATATCCAGTAATTTTTCAAAAAATATCATTTTTACAATTTGTTACAAATACAAACAGTCATTTGTGAATATCATTCAACTATTCAATTTCTAAAAGTTTTCATGTACTCTTTCGTTAGCATGGCATAAATGCTAACGCAAAATATAGAATAACCAGTAAATTCCTAGTGTATGATGCCTCCTTGGCGTGATTCTGAAAACTGCCGCCAATGCCTTGGCAAAACAACATGAAACGATGCCACAAAAAAAGTAGGTTGCCGTACATCATGAATGTTTGGAATGCTCATAAAATAGGGTTGTCAAAATATAAAATTTATCGCTCACCAATTATCGCCAAATCACATTTGTCGAAGGCATCGTACACTAGGAATTAACCGAATAACCAAACATATTTGCAATTGTACTATTATAATGGATCTAAAACTGATTGCACACAATTACCTAATTTGCACAAGCAAAACATAGGAAATCAACAAAATACTAAATGTAGGAATTGATCTATAAGGCATAATATTTTATTGGCATGCAAAGTAATTGTTTACCTTCAGATGAAGCTCCTTTTCTTCTTGCACAGAATATGTTTGGGTTGTTTTGACAGCTTCATTTTGTTTAGTTTTAAGCACTAAACTTTTTAAAATATTAATCAGGCATTTAAAAAGTTGAAAATGTTTTCATAATTAAAAGCAACAGCTACTATTCACTTTTAACAAGTGAAAGTTGTACATAGAGAATTTGCGACACCAAAAAAACCCAATTTCGTTGTTACAAAATAAAAATTATTCAGATATTTTAATTAACTTTCATAAAAATGTGTGAAATGTAAATGAAATTCACCAAAAGAATCGTTTATTTATCGTTTACAATAAATAGCTTTTAAAATTAAAGCAATATTTTGTAGCAAAACTGGGCTAACCATTACAGTCACAGAAAAATTACCGATAAACTATAAACAAGTATCCGGAAATAAGAGATTTTTGCACTTAAAAAAATGTTAGTCGTTTATTATAGACTTTGGGCATTTTAATCTCCAAAACCCATCTGCGCATGCGTAGTAATATATTGGTAGGCAGGAGTTCATTAAGTTATCTCATTCCCATTACTAACATTGGACGATGCTGTTTTAATTAATTTTAGTAATGAAAGCTTTATTTTGTGGCAGCTGCATATAAATATATCCTAAATAGCTGTTGGCACATAAGCATTTTAACTATATTTTTAAATAGTTAAAATTTTATTTTTTAACACCATATTGACAGTATTCTTTAACTAAATATACCATGGAGGTAAGAATGAAAGGAGAAGGCATATCCTATCCCCCACCATTGAGGCGATTGAAGTAACTGTAAGGTGTGGCGGGGAAGCTAGTTTACGGGTGTCCGCCATGTTGGTTTGACCGGGAAAAGCAAAACGGTTCTTCTCAAGCGGTGCTTTTTCGCCATATATCGGTCAAACGTCAAAGCGCGTTGGAAGTTTATTATTATTTTTTTTTACTATGCAAGTAATTTTGGCAAGGTAAATTAAGCTAAAAATATTCACTGTTCTTTTTTAAAAACTGAAGTCCAAATAGGAATATACAACTTTACATTTTAGAATGTTAACATGTTATAAAAATTAATAACAAAAAAAGTTTAATATTAAACATTTAGGATTATATTTAAGCATTAATGAGTTAGGTTGTCCATGTATGAAGAAATGGGGTTTTTTTCCTACGTCCGTGAAAAATTAAAATTTGATTAAAATGATAAAAAAAAATATATATATATTTAAAAA
Organism: Troglohyphantes excavatus; assembly: GCA_963932185.1. Taxonomy (NCBI): domain Eukaryota; kingdom Metazoa; phylum Arthropoda; class Arachnida; order Araneae; family Linyphiidae; genus Troglohyphantes; species Troglohyphantes excavatus. The sequence goes on along the minus strand of OZ010674.1, from coordinate 66,408,500 downwards.
ACTATAGAAAGTTAATTTTTTTTAAATATGAAAATATTATATTATTAACCAAGCAAAATATGATCTAACTCAGCGGTTCTCAACCTGTGGGGCGCGCCCCCCTAGGGGGGCGCGAGCACACTGGAAGGGGGGCGCGAGAATATCCAAGAGAAAATATTATTTAAAAAAATTGATTAACTGACTGCTGCGCATGCTCGAGACAGTGGCGTACGCAGCCCCCCCCCCCCCCCCCCCATCGGTATGAAGGTTTAAAAAAAAATAATACAAAAATAATGCTTTTTTCCCCAATTAATAAAAATTTCCAAAACAAAACAAAAAGTTTAGAAAAATACAAACGGTTTTTTTATTTAAAAGTGTGTGTGGGGGGGGGGGTCTCTTTTCCCAACAGGCAGACAGCTAACACAAGTTTAGGCGCCTTCCCATTTCCGTCATTACAAAATATTCATCGTTTGACAGGAAATAAAAAGAAAATATAAAATATAAATATCTTCTTTTTTTTTATTTAGTTCTAAATATAGTTCAAGATCAGACACCCTTTTTTTTATCAAGCGACTGTATGAAACTTCTTACATTAAAATGTAGTATTGCGCAATCTATAAGCGCCGAACGTTTGAGCATTTGACGTTATAAGGGTAATAATTCTTGTTTTATTACTGTTTGTGCATGTGATTTGCGGTTTTCCCTTCCCCCCTCCCTCCTTCCCAACTAATCTGGAATCCTTAAAAGTTGGGAATTTCGTCATCCGTCAAAAAATCTCTGATTTATGAAAATGTAAGCCCAAGAAATAGCAAAAGAAAGCGAGGGAAGGTTAAATCACCCAACTTGCCTTAAACTTAAAATAGACATCTGAATGGACCTCTCATTGGACGTCGCCGCAGTACAGCATATTGGACTATTGGCGACGGTTCGGGGCCCATCTTGAAGGAAAGACCCGTGAAGAATGCCTCATATATTTGAACCATGGTCAGATAACGAGAACAACACCTGGCGCTGTTAAGTTGGTAAATTTCTTGTTTCTTTTAGATCTTTGAATTAAAATTACCTTTATAATTTTAATTTAATTAATGGAAGTTAACATTTATTGGTAATAAGTAAATAATTTCTTTTGAATTAAATTATGTATATTTAACGTTTAATTTAAAATCAGCAGTGTCGATTGTGTTGCACAATACCATGCAAGTCAAGTTTTTTGACTCCCACATTTCTTTAGCTCATGTAGCCTTTATATTATTCTTTACATTTTTGATCAACTAAAACGCTTATTACATCTTTAAATTACCATAACTATAAATTATCTAACTAATCGTTCCCACGCATATATTATAAGGATTCTCAAACTTTAAATTTGTTCTCTAAATTTATTTCAGAATTAGGGGTGATTTACTAATTTTAAGAATACATAGTTATTGACAACTATTAAAAGTAGTTAATGACAGTGACAACTGTTGCTTCCTCGATATTCAAATGCCAACGTATTTCTTTTTACTAATGAAAATTAATAATTTTTTTGAGAAAAAAAATGTGTTATAGATTTGGTGGTGGGTTGAGTGAGGATTTTGTGGGGTTAAGAATTCCACTGAACCCCTATAAAATCTATACCTACGTGCCTGCACTATTTTACAGTTTGAAACTGTAATTATTTTTCTCATTGTTCGAAAAGCCGCACCACAAATGCAGAATTGCAAATACTGCAGGAAATTTTCTGGGAATTGGAAGGGTGAGAAGATAAAATTTTCCTCATTTCTTTTTCAACACTGACACAAATGGAAAGGATACCTATCCCTTTGCAGGTCGGTCAACAAGTATATTAATTAGATTCTTTGCAACAGTCCATACCCTTCCATAAAAAAATGGTGGTGGGAGGAAATAATCGTAAAAGGGTCAGTTAATAATTGACCTGGGCGTCTCGTACCTATTTTAGAATAGTATCCTTTCTTTAAATAATTCAAAACAAAGAGTAAATATAAATATGCAATATTCATTGTTTTGTACTCCTAAAAATTGGACTTTAGTTTTTGAGGCCTTTTATTTGTTTAGTATTTCTGAAAGTTATGGTGCTTTGTTTTGCCTTTTAAAGCCAAAATGAAACATGTATCAGATGATTGTGTTAAATTATTTTCTAGAAGAAAGCTGAGGCAATAACAATCCAGTTTAGTTGTTTTTTTCTTTTAAGAAAAAGCGAAGGAAAAGACAACCCAACGATTAATCAGGAAAAGTGAGATTATTCCAAATGTGTTTTTAAAAGACTTCATTCCTATTGTCAGTTCCCATGCATACTAATTCAGAAGAATTATAACATTTGTACTGCTTTTACTTTAAAATTCAATTGCTAAAATACAAATGACTTATATTTTGTGCAAACATATGCAATTTTTTTTAATGTATGTGAAAAACAATGGCAGATTCGTAAGTATGAAAATTAATTGGGCCCGAATGACAAGTAAACTCAAGCATAATAATCAATAGTTAATGTGAATAAAATATAGTATAAAATAATCTTTTTTTCAAAATAAAAACCGGCTTTAAAAAAAGCTCTAAAACGTTTTTTTTTAAATAATTATTAATTTAAGGAACAAAAGTGGAATTTTTTTTAAATATTTAAGTATTAATTTTATGGTCATTATCACTTTTTGAAATTGGCTCTAAAATTTAGGTGTGGTTTTTTTGTGAATTGGCACAAATTTTTTAAAGAGTGGTAAAAAGTACAAAATTAATTCTAAATGATTATTTTTTTTCCACTAGTCCCTAAATTAAAATTTTTGTACTCTGTAGTATTTTATTTCTTAAAGTATATATATATTTTTAAATCAATCAGCAAAAAAAACCTCTTCGACCATGTTTACATAATGGTCTGAAGAGACTGTGATAGTCTGTTCATTTTCCTCGAAAAACCATGGGTGATCTGATGGGACGTGCGTCTCCACTTCTTTTTTTCTGCACACAACCAGTTTCCCAAAACGTTGTCACCCACCAAAAATAGATTTCCGGTCCGGGATATGTCCCAAAGGCTCAATATTGAAGCGATTTCGGAAAGCGCGCTGGGTTGAAACCACCGAACTTCCGTTGGAAAAATAGGCCTCTACGGCAAATGCACGCTATTCGTTACTCCAACGTATGATGGCGTCTGAACCACAAAGTCACAAAACTTTAAAATCTATTCGAGACCACGCCTACCTGCCTGGGGCTTCTGTAAGCTTAAGAGCACTGACTTCAAAAAAGGAAGTTAACTTGCCGCACCCTGCGTATATATATAAATATATATATATTTATGCACGTGTAAAGTAATCTGACGATCAACCCCCCCCCCCCCCCCTTATAAATTTCCTGTGTACGCCACTGGCTCGAGATGATATCGGTCGTGTGGATTCCCTTCCACAAGCGTTACTTATTTTTTTCTCTTTTGTTTAGTCATGCTTCTGTTTTCTTTCTTTTATTATTCGAAAAAATGAATTCCCAGTTTCTAAATTTAGCTCACCCCGTCTAGGTTAACTTTCATTAACGAATTTTTTTACTTTCATATTCTTTTAACGTTATCTCCCTGTTTGGCTTTAATTTCAAATATAATAATTAAATTTTCCCCGCTTTCATTCGCTTCATCTGTTCACCGCCCGCTTGACAAAATGCCAGATGTGGTTTCTCGCCAACGTTGGCTCGCGTTTACTCTTCTTTTGGCAGTTAGTTAAAAATAATTTGAAAACAGATTCCAAAATACTCAATATACATTATTGTTGTAAACATTTTATTGTAAGCGGGGGGGGGGGGGGCGTTGAAAATTATGATTGAAAACTGGGCCGCGAATACTGAAAGGTTGGGAATCGCTGTACTTGGGAACTATTCAGAAGAACAAAACAAAATACAGAAGAGTTAAAAAAAAACTTAAATTCATAAAGAAAAAATTATAATTAGTATTTCTGTGTAGAGAAATACGCTGCACCTTAAAACTTTCGTAGTTATTGGTCGGAATTAGTAAAATCGCGTGATAACTCATGAATCATCCATATAATCTTTCAGTGGCTTTAAATTAGGAAGAAGTATTTCCAAAAGTTAAAAAAAAATTATAATACAAACTGAGTGTTTAATTTTTTTTATAACTTCCGAAATTAAACATATTGGTTTTAGGCAGTATAGGTTAGAAAATCTCGTAGTTAGCAATTTCCCTTAACGTCCTATAGCTGCAGTCCTAAATCACTTTCAATAAATATAGACAATTACAACCAGGATTTACCGGGAATCGAACCCAGATTCTCAGGCACTGCAGCCCAGAGTCTTTTCCGTTAAACTACCAAGGCGACTTGAAGAAGTTATAAACTCAAGAAATGTTGAAAAGGTGAGCCAAAAGAACGGGGAGTAAGCTAATAGGGTTGTAATAACTCAGTTTCTATTTAAGCAATCGACATCAAATAATGTAGAACACCATCTTCTGAAGAACTATTTTAAGTTAGTCAATTGGCTTTGTTAAAATGGCTTGAACAGAAGTTGAGATTAGCGCAATACTGCTCATTTTTGAGAAAATGTGAGTGCATCATCGCTCTTCAATGAAATTTATATTACTCAAAGAAAAACGAGTAGATTCAAGTACTCATTTTTATTAACCTTTTTTTTTACCGTATAAACTTACCGTATTATACATTGTATTATAAATTGTTTTGAATTACTTTGCATATTGAACATAAATCGTATTGTATATAAATCGTTGCCTTTGGGGCGTTTTTATCCTTTTGGATAAAATATTCGAAAATAGAGAATATTTTAAAAACGTTTGACAGACATACATTACCAAAATAGATAATCAAATATAAAATATAATGTTAATAAAATAATCATACCGTAGCTTCGTTGGGTCCAACTAAACAGATTTTCAGACTGGGATCTTGTGAAGCGTATTTAGCAGCCGCAGTTCCAAACATGCCAGCACCAATAATGCACAAATCGTACAACGTTCCCTCCATGTTTCATTCACCTGAAATGGTAAATGTAATTTAATTTGAATTCGATTAAGGCAACGAAGCACTTATATAAGAACATATTATAACGAATAGGGAATATACATTTTGGAATCATGTGTTTACGAGTACATGGAATCACCACGTATCATGGACGGATGTTACATTAATTATAAACTAGCATCAGTGCCGTTACACATAAAATATATTTATCTATTTTGGCAGTTATGGGGTGGAGGAGTTGAAACAAGAAATTTCACAATTTAACGATTCGAAATTCCCAAATCAACTATAAGAAATTTCCAACTCAATAGTGTTGAAAATTCCAACTTATCGACATTCTTCATCTTTTATTATATATATTATAGGTAATATTAAACAATTCTCCCACAAGCATTGATGTGTTGCACCCATATTCCAATGCAGTGCTCTGAGGTCAGATTTAAATGTATTCTTACGATTTGGGCAATTTCTAATCTTCCCTAGCTTTCATTTGTTAATAATAGGAATTTTCTTCAGGCATAAATTTTCCCAAATCGGGGTTTTTAGGAGTTGAAATTCCCAACTTTCAGGATTTCCAGATTATATGCCCCCCCCCCCCCCCCCCGGTGCGACGGCCCTGGCTAGCACGCCCGTGCGATTTGTTTGTCGCTTTCCTTTCTAAGTCAACTTTAAAAGCATGCTTAATATAATATGTTGAGTACCTGTGTGAATTACTATAGCAATTGTAATAATTAATTCATTATAAGTAGGGGATATTGTAAATTTTATAGCTTGAAAATTTTACCATAAGTACACCAAAAAAAACCCCACAATTTAGGGATTTCTAAGGAGTTTTTAAGTGGCATTTTACAGTTGCGATTTGCGAATCTAGAATTACAAAATTTATAAAAGTTTCATTCTATTGCCGTTTTCAATTTAAAATTTAAACTCAGTTCACTATAAAACAATTGTTGTTATTTCAAAACTTGACATATGCGGTAAGAGACAAACAATCGCTTATCAATGCTACGAAATCACAATGACTTTTTTCCCTTTCTTACCCGCTCCCCCTGTTTTTTTTTGTGGGATATACATCTAATTTTTCACGATGGCGAATGGAGTCCGATTAAAAATTAACAGAATTGATGCAATGGCACAAAGAAATATTCATAAATAATAAGTATAGAAGTTTCAAGAGATATTTTTAATATTTGGGCGTACGGGATGGATTTATTCTATTTTTAAGTATAAATTAGCCATTTCTGCAAACAACAATGCTATACAAGTGCAGGTCACAGAGCTAATACAAACACTGGAGTGAGACTCCCATTGGGAGACCACGCTTAGTCTACTCTTCAGTTCTTATTTAGCTCATGTGATGCCACAACTATGTAAAAGGACTAAAAGGGTGTAATGCTAACGCCCACGCTTAGTAATCATTCCAACTGAATTTGAGCTCAGTGGTGGGTTTAGCCTACCAGTTTTCTGACATGTGCGCTTCTGCGCACGCGTTGCTGCCTTTGCCGATAAAAAATCTCAAATTTAATTTTCGCCCTTGTTCAGAGTAAGTACACGGAGCACGCACATACCGAAGTTCCATGCTATATTACCTATTAATAAAATTATAATTTTGTTGTAATAATATCGATTCATTTTAATATACAGTAATACATAGCATAAAGTTATACATACATTTATTATAGTTTTAAATGTTGATGCAGACCCTCGCTCAAACTTTCTATGCAGCAAAAAATGTTCTGGACTGCTAAACCACATACCTTTCTGATCATAGGTTACGAACAAATAATATTTTTTATGGGCTTTTTATTTTCAAGTATACGACTTTTTTATATGACTCAAAACATTATATTTACGTGATTGTATATATGATAATATATTCAACCATTTATATATAGTATTTTGATTCAAAATTGAATAATCTTTGAAAATACGTTTCAGTTAACCGTCAAGCCACGATACGCAGACGATTTCAAATTATTACTCTACCTCAAAGTGGCAACACCACATGTTGCGGCTATTTCGCGTTTGATTTTATTTATATTTGCTGTATTCGAAAGATCTGCAACTGTCACACCCAGCTGGTGGTAATTATTGATCTGATCTCAATACAAATTAGCAAATATCCACATTGATTGCATCCACGCTCACTTCTCGTCTGAAACTACGAAACCAGCGATGAGCAGCGACAACGAAAACGATTCTATCCCTTCCAACGAGGCGTCGGAAGACCAGCAGAACGATGCGGCAAGCCAGGAGGACCCCGGCGATCAAGTGGACGACAAAGTCCCCGAGCACAAACCGTACAAGCCTGCGATGTTCGGCTCCGACGAAGAAGAGCAAACTGCTCGCAGTCAGCGACGGCATTTCGCTGGGAAAACGGAGAGTAATATATTCGGCAATTAACGATATGTTAATTCTATTTCCGAAGGTCTTTAGCATGACTTTTTCGAGAAAGGAAATGTTTTGATCCTTTAAATAAAATCCAGTAGCATTCCTTGAAGTGAAATTCCGTTTGCCAACCTGCTTTTAATAGCATAAACAAGCTTACAATTGTTGTTGTTTTAAATGTTGCTGTTTTACTTGTTTATTTATACTTGGCGTTTTACATGGTGATATGAGATGTTGGATCTGATTTTTCTCGTAATATGTTGTTGAATTGATTTTTGTTTTGGAGGGCTAAATAAATTCATTTTTACTCTGTGGAACTAATTTAGCCTTTATTGATTCTATTTTATTTGATTTTACTTGTTTGTGTGAAAATATGCACAAAAGGTTAAACTTAAGAACAAGGGAGACCTCCTCCAAGGTAAATAAATCCATTTTTCCCCCATTTGGTAACCTAAAGTGATTCAAATGCATTGACTGGTCCTCTTATGATTTTTCACAAAATCTAGCTACCCTTTTGGCAACCCAGCAGAGGGAAAATGCAGGAGTTCTTTGATTGGCAATAAAACTGGTGGTTAATTCCTAGTGTACGGTGCCCCCGCCAAATGTGTTTTGGCAACAATTGGTGGGCGATAAATTTTATAGTTTGGCAACTGTATTTCGGATGTTCCTAGCAATATTATGATGTACTACGAACCTACTTTTGTTTTCTTGTTCCGTTTCATGTTGACCAAGGCCTTAGTGCCAATTTTCAGAATCGCGCCAAGGGGGCACAATACACTAGGAATTTACCAAACTGGTTTTTAGTCGCCAAGAACAAGTTGTGTTACAAATATTGCCTTTTCAGAAAAGTCGCCAATGTGGACCATTCTATGCATTTTAACCCATAACTTGTGCAGTGAACATTTACAGTTCAGGTGAACTGACAAAATTTTATATATTTTTTTAAAAAATTCTATGCTATTCTGTAAAACCAAAACATTTTGTCTATGGTTTAATATTGTTTTGGCAATGTGCCCCCCCTTATTCTTAAGTTTTACCTAAACTTGAGAATAATTGGACACTACTCCAAAACATGCAAACAATCACCAAAGTTGACTTTAACGTCGCCCAATTCTAAACTTGGAAGATGGAGTTTTTGGCGGATTTTTTTTAAACACTATCTCTTTTTTTACATAATGTAAAATTAAGCTTAGTCATAGTTTCTGTAAAGTAATAACTCAAAATTTAACTGAAAATGCACCACAAATAGTTTTTAACTTTTAGTGTACAGTTAGCCATAACCCTAAACGTTTAGCAGCAAAGTTGGCGAAGTATCCAAATATACTCATGTTCTACTGTTCAAAATTAGTAATACTGGATTCCTACTTTTAGATGTCGAGTTAGACAAAATGTGTACCGACAACCTTATAATAACACTAAGTGATATTCTGGTGTCATAATTGAGAACACAGGGTGTAAGAACCAGACAGTTCCAGTTTTCAACTTTGTTCTGGAAGGACAAACAGTCTTTCTTGCAGTTTATGAAACAAAATTACAGCTCCTTTTCATTTAAATCTCTATAGCCATTGCTTAGAGCTGTGTGATTCTTGCACCAATCAATAGATGATTTTTTTTCTTTATAAGAATAAGTGAAAAGTATAAATCAGAAAAAAGTGGAGTTGTCTTGCTGCGTCCACGTCTTCAATTTAAAACAATGTTTCAAATTAATCGAATAATATTTTGAAGATCAAATAATTGTTTACACTGTATTTGAGCTTGAACTCGCACCTGTTTCACCAATGTTGATATTTTTTCAGTTATAAGGAGAGTAGAAATGAAATTTCCACCCTTTCAAATCTTCAAGAGGAAGAATTGAGGAGCATGCATGGAAAAAAATAAAAATGTCATAAATTCACACATTGAGGGAAACTTCAAAAATTTTTGGTCGACACATGCATTTCTATTTACCTTCGAATTTTCAAGTTTTAAAATGAAAATTTTAGGTTTTTTTTGCAAAAATGGCTGGATATTTTGTGTTTTAATTATATTTTTTTTAACATGTTTAATTGATAGGGAACCACTGATATGAAGCTAGTGGCATTACTATAACCAAACTCTTTAATTATCTGACTTTATTTTAGTTACGCTTTCCTTGGGCAACTAAAAAATTGCTATGTGGCTGAAACACAAAGTGGACTTCATTAGTTTCACATACAAACTAGCAACACTTTTATGTTCAATACATTAAATTTGCTATGTTTATTATTGGTTGTTCTTTTATACTTATCTTTCATTAGAAAACCCTGTTCACTTAAAAACAAATATTGCGGATAGAATTATTAGGAAAGCTTAAAGTATTATTAGTTGAAAAGAAAAGGATTTTTCTTTATGTTGAAGTTGGAAATATAATTATATAATATCAAACTGGTATATGTTTATCTAATATGAATTACGATACACTACTTGAAATCAAATCAGAAATAACAAATGATTTTAAAAAAGTGAAATTTTTTATTAAGTTTAATAAAAAATACCACTTGTTATTTTAAGTGTTTTTTTTGTTGGAGACGGGTCCGAAACCCTGAACAAAACCCTTAAAAATGTATGTAAATATATGACATAGCTTTATTAACTTCATTCACATTTCTTAGAAATCGTTCAAGCATTTGTTATACTTTCTGCTGTCTATTTTTGTTTCCATGTTCTCTAGGGTTTCAATGAAATGTGAAAGTTTCTTTGACAGTTCCAAGTAATCGTTAATTTGTGCTGATTGCCTAAATTCATCTAAACATACCCTTAAATTAAATAATAATCGGACTGACAAACTCTGTACGAAGGACTAAGAATACAAACGGACTAAATCCAACTTTTTCAACATGAGTTATTCATATCTATGGATACAGCTTGACGAACTTTATTTTAATATAAATAGGCTGCCATTGAACCTGAAAACAATCGCCGCAAACTGGGACGAAAAGGTTTTTTTTCTGGACATGATCCTTATTTCCAAGGGAATTAAGTTCCATGCTTGCAACTTTGCACGCATAATCATGACACTTTAGAGTAACTATGGTAAACTTTTAATGAATTTTGGTACACTCTATGTACCTCATTTACAATCCTGAAGTCTCGATGCTGTAGTTATAAAAATACCTGTGTTTTCCTATTAATTAAATAGTAAAAAAAGCTATCATACTATTGTCGTTTTAATAACATTTAAATAATTATTTACATTAAAGTAATATTTAACAAATAATATAAAAAATATATATAGAATTTTTCGAAAATAAAATCTTTAACAATGTTTAGCAGTCAATAAGTTTAGTATCGAAGTCAAAGCATTTCACTATCACTTTATTAGTCAATTTCCATCCAATTTTCCATTCTAATTTTATCAAGAAGTTTCGACCCATTTTTTTTTCACAAAAAGTTTTCCCTTCAATGATTCCACACATGTTCTTGAAAGTTCATGAGTAACATAGTTGAAGAATTGTATCAAGAAGTAGTTCCGCATTGTCCAAGGATGAAGGGATTTCCAAACAGATTGAAAAGATTCTCGTTCGTCGTAAAATTGTTCATTTTTAAGTAGGTAACGCAATTTAAGAAAATTTAAAATTAACAAATAAAGTAAAAGTAGAAAAAAATAAATTAGAATAATGAAAGTATGAACGAATTTAAAATAACAAAACTAAACTCGCAAATGAACACAATTAAATTTGTTTAATAGACGTTTAAAATAGTTTTCGCGAATACGAACACAAATTAATTCAAGTTTAAACGAATACGAACACAAATTAATTCACAATTACAGGAATAAGAATTTCACTGCACCAGAAGTAAGTAAACTAATAATGCACTAGATGTTTTCAAGTTTAAGTCCTGCAGGGTCAAAAAGTCAGCGTCGATAACAGGGTGGCAACAAAATTCTGGAAAAAAAGTTCCCTGATATTTCCATGATGGTGTCACAAAATTTCCCTTACTTTAAAATTACATTAATAAACGTTGAAATATATGCTTTGTATAAAAACAAAGTATACACGCTACAATAATACAATAAATTTATTGCATTATAAATAAAAATTTATAAGCAATACTTATTGTCAGTTAAAATAATAATTTATGGATACAACACACATTATACAATTGTGGCAAGCATAATAGTAATTAATCACGTTCTCTGTAAGCAGAGAATACAAAAAAAAGCAAAATTTTCCAACTATTCCTTTTAGAGATAATTTTAAATGTTTTATATGCATAATATTTCCTATTCCAATATTCAATAAATCACATATTCATTAGCCCCTCACATGTTGCTCTCAATTTCAAGGTCCAATGCACTTTGCTTTTGCTGCTCCCTCAGCAGTGGTTCAGGTTTTTACAAAAATAAAACTGAAAATATGAAAATGCGCTTAACCATGCTTTAAAAAAAAATTCTTTTTCAGAACTAAAAGGAAATATTGATAACTAAATTACCCAGAATAGAGTGCATAATGGAGGATAATTGCCGTTTTAATGATCTAAATTTGAAAATTTCGCTGATTTTTTGTGAAATTTCGAAAAATTCCCCGATATTTCCAGAAAAAAAAATTCCATGACAATTCCCGGTTTTTTAGGTTATGTTACCACCCTGGATAAACATAATAGGGCTTGTGTAAACACGAATTGTGTCCAAGGTCGGATATACTGTTTGCATTTATTTGAAGTCATTGTAGAATAATGGAATGATGTCCATTTTTTGGACAAATTTGTACATTTTTAGATACGGTCAAAAATAAAATTTAAACTGTATCCCGTCATTACTGCACATTTCGACCCCACTTTCCCCTTTATTTGTTGATTTGAACGTGCTGTGGATGGTCAAAACAGAAAATTGAAACTATTAAAATAGCAGCTGGAACAGTGTTAATAACAGTGTTGGTAATGTTTTCTTTCGAATTAAAAGAGACTATATATAAAAGGTGTGCTGGAACTCCCGCTTTCTGATGGAGGGCGGGGTAAAGTATTCTTTTGACGTCATAGTGACGCCTCCGACTTCTGTGGGCGTGTCTAATGCTCCCGTTTGTGCAGTCGGTTTTGGAGTCTACTTAATTTAACAAGAATTCTTGTTATTAACTAATCATGAATTTATTTAAAAGAAAACAGTTAAAATTTGCTTCAAAAAACATTTTTAATCGAATTTCAGAGTTGTTTAGTTATTAAAATATTAATAATGAATTTCGTTCAATTTGAACTAATGGTTTGTGAGGTGTTGCCATCTATTATTTTTTTTGCGAACTATTTAAAAGTGATTTCGCTAACTGAATTTAGTATTTGCTGCATTTTATGAGTTTAAATTTTATTTTAAGGATTGCATTTAGTATTAAAAAATTGCAAAGATTTTCTTAATAAATTAAGCGTATTAAAATAATATTAGCTGCGACGAGAGCATGTCCATGAATTTTGAAACAGTAAAATGGGGTTAGGAAACATCAGGTCAATGCATTTGTATTGGACATATTAAATGAGTTACAATTTCAATCAAGTAAAATACGGGGACATAACAAAATAAGGACGGATTAGCAGTGAAGCTACCTGAACACAATTTTTACAGATATTTACATTATTTTGCCAATTAAAAATTAAATCACCAGTTGTTACCCAACCGGGGATCGAACCTAAGTAGCAATGCTTGAAACATGCAGCCAATGAGAATGATCAAAAACTCATAGTAAGGCGGAGCTAAAATGACGTCAAAAGAATTCTGTCCTTGCCCCTTTCAAAAAGCGAAACACGAGCACACCTTATATATATATATGGTTTTCACTATCCTTGGGATCTTTCGTCATTTTTGACGAAACAGACACCTGCTAACTTATCGATTTAACTACTCAGATCATAAAGTAACACAGTCCGCATTGAGGGTAAGGTAAAGTGGGGTAAAACGATTGTTATTACAATTAAAAATATTGTTTTTAATTTAACTTATCTGAAAAAAAAATAATGTGAAATAATAAAAAAAATGACTCCATCTTAAAAGTACCCCGTTAGTGGGCTACTCTGCCTAAATACAATCCTCGCAGTGAAACGACATTTACAGATTTACATATTTTCTCTACTTTCTGCATTGTAACTCCAGAAGCGTTGCTTTTATGTAATGCTTTCAATTCGATACATGTATCCATACTACGTTGTTAAAAATTAAGACCTTGCACCAAACTTTGGTACCCATTTAGCTACAACCAACATTTGGTGCTTAGTTTTACCATTTTACGGTGCTACAACGGATGGTTCAATGGTGAAACGTTGCACCAAAACTCATAACGTTGCATAAGACTCAAAATTCGAGTTTTCTTAGCATTGTAGTATTTTTGTAGCGAAACTGGCAACTCTCCGATCGCAAGATGACAACTTGTCACCGACCAGGCTCGAACTAGGAATCCTCTGATTCAAAGATAAAAGGCTTTATCCACTGGGCCACGGAGGCATGTGTTCGACGTTGTCTTTCTTGGAGGTGCTTGTTGATGTATCGACAGTAAAAATTTCGGTTGCAGTTAAAGAGGTTGAACCAATTATCAGTGAAACCTCCGTTTTTTTCCGATAAAGGATTTTTGGTTCAATCTAGATTCCACCATAATATGGTTTAGACCTCTGTTTTGCACCAAGATATGGTACATCGTTGAACTGAAATATTTAACAGTGTAGAGATACAATAATTTAGCACTATTTTAACCGACTTAAAAGCTCGCCAACAAGAGAGAGAGGTTATCAATTCGACTGTTATTTTTTTTATACATGTTCGCGCAAGATTTCTGTTCTAATTCAGATATTTGGACAATATTTTTATGTTGGACTTACACATCTTTTGGGAAAAAAAATCCGTCATTTAACTATCCGGAATTTTCCGGAACTATACCGGAATTGCATTCATAAAGTCAATATGTAAATTCGATTCTGGAATCGTAACCAAAGTACGCATACTCTCAGAAATAACACTATCATTTTTAAGCATTCAGCAATCGTCAAGGTTATTTTCGTCAATTTTGAATAATAGTTTCGTCATAGAATCACTTATTTTTGACGAAAAAATAATCTGCAAATTTTTAATAAAAATAATTTACTAGATTCATTTCCGTTGGTATCAGCTCAATTTTCTTATATGCATATTGCCGCAATTCAATAGAGCTTTTCTTACACGGTCGATAGCGCACGGGACTTCGGACCAACAAGTCACTGGTTCGCGTAAATTTATTTGAAATTGTCCGCATTTTAGACGAAAATAATTTCGTGGTAAAAAAAATAAAAATGAATTTCGCCGGTTTGACAAAATATTTAATAGAAGCATTTAGCAAGTGTGTGTTTCGTCAAAAGTGGCAAAAGTTTCGTAAATAAAATAATTATAATTATCGCAGTGCTCAGTTGATATGTTCGCGGGTTTAAGTAGTCGGGCAGTGCAACAAAGAAGTTATGAATATCGCTTATCCCCTACTTTAAAACAGACCCACTAGAAACTATTTATTTAAATTTTTTACTTACTTAAGTATCTGATATTTCTAAATACACACTGTTAAAAATAGGTCTAAAAAATAAGTCAAATGTACTCATTTTTGATTACCTTCAATTCTTATCATAGCTTCGAATGCATAAGTTTCATTTTTGAAAATGACATGTATTCAAAAATGAGTAAAAATGAATAAAAAGAGCAGTTGCTTGCCTGCATAGGCTGCCTTCATGAATCACTTTCAAGAAATTTCAACAATTACAACTAGGAATCAAACCCGATCCTGATGTCGTCCGCACCGAAGTCCAGAACCATATCCATCGTACTACGAGAGCGGTATGAAGAAGTTATAAACAGAAGTAATGTTAAAAAGGTGTGCCGAAAGAATGGGAAGTAAGATAACTGATTACTCAGTTTCCAATTAAGCAATCGACATCAAATAATGTGTAAAATCAACTTTTGAATAAATATTTTAAGTTCGCCAGGTCGCTTTGTTAAGATGGCTTGAACAGAAGTTGATATTAGCAATTTTAAACCATTCTGCTCATTTTTGTGAAAGCACGATTACTTAAATTTGAGTACGTCATTGTTCATTTCCGAAACAATTGTACTCAAAGAAAAAGGAATACGTCCATCTACTCAATTTTAAGCAATTTTTTTACAGTGCAGTAAAGCTCCAATTATCCGAACTCCAGTTATCCGGATCAAACAAAGCGGATCACCTATTATCCGGATCTGGATCGCTTTGAGAAAAAAATCATTAAAATCCACAGTTCAAAAGTTTCATATCGATGAATGATATCAGTGTTCACTCTAGGTGTTTTTGAAGGGCGGCCTGCCCTGCCCGCCCTTTTTTCTTCTCAATAGCGCCCTTATGACCCTTTTTCAAAACTGCCGCCCTCTTTTGAAAAAATTCCGCCCCTCTTGCCCTTTTCAGTCAAGCACAAGCGTCCTTGCTGCCCTAGTGGTCTTTAAAAAAGGCATCGATTAAAAAAAAATTATGTGTAAATTGGAATTAAATGTATTATGACATTAGAAATACAAACTCCTTTTTAACTTACACGTGTTGTGAAATCGCAACGATTCCGAGGTAATTTCGAGCACAGGGCACCACGAATCCTATTGGTTGCCTGTGCCCGTTTATGAAAGGCTAAGTTTTTTTTAAAAGAGAAGATGGTTTAGGGCAAAGTTGCAAGACTAGGCATTTTATTACCAAACTTTGGATTTAAGTAGCCTTTTTATCAGTTTTGTAAGGGGTCGGATTAGGGCTACTTACAGATTTGGTTTTTAGGAAAAACATAAATTTTTAAATGTTAAATTTTGAGTTTAAGTAATATCTTAATTTTGTACGGGTTTTTCCTTCGAGATAGGCCCCGAACCGTCAACAATAGCTCAATATTCAGCTTTAGCGCAATGTCAACCAATAAATATTTTTTTTTGTTTGGTCAAATGTTCGATATGTCGATGTGTGGCCGCACCCTAACCTACATTTTTTTTAAAGTGCCCTTTTAAAAATAAGAAGTGCCTTTTTAAAAACGGGGTGCCCTTTTACTGCCCCTTTTTATTTCTAAAGTGGACACTAATGATATTGTTGTTAATAATCATTAAATTACATTACATACCAAAGCAAAATTATCTGTTTTACTAAGAAATAACGTGAATTATCCAATTATCTGGATATTCGATAATGCAGATGGGATCTGGTCTCAATTGATCCGGATAATTGGAATATATGTAATTATAATACATACGGAATTTTCCAATCAATTAAATTGGTCACGTAACTATGAGTATTCCAATACTCTTGGTCTTGCATGACGTGTTTATACAATTACAGTTTTCACGTATGTTCTGGGAAATTGCTGAATATAGTTAATAATAGCCAAAGAAACTTAACTTAATTAGTTATTAGAGTAGAAACCCTGAACAAGTTTGCATTGTGTTCACAGTACACATTCATCGTGCTATAAATAAAACTTATGTTATTGCCTATGTTAGTCAACAAAGCACACACAAAATACAAATAAATAATGAGAGAGAACCAGTATAAATTATACTAGCAGAATAATTATGGAGATTGCTTTTCTTTGAAAGAAAAAATCAATTCAGCAATATCAACTTTTATACACAACGATAATCAGTTTTTTCCATTATATGTATTTCCTGATGACGTGACTTGTAGAAGGTTTTTTCTGAATGAAATCGGTATGCATTGTTCCTGAGGTGTCATCATACATCCCGTCTTTTCAACGGAAATTAAAAAAAATAGAAGCATCGTTTTTCCTTGCCAGTAAAAAATAAAAAATTTTACCGTTGCGTCCATCTTGTACTGAGCGTGTTAACAACACACTGGCAACAGTTTCGGTAATTGTATGCAGTTAAAATTTCGTTTGACGATTAGTTTAACTTATTGAAGTATTCCATCATTGCTATGTCTTGTTGGAGTTTTGTTCGATCACAGTTTTGACTTGTTGGAGTATTTCGTACGTCTTGTTGTATTTCTTTTTCGTTCAGTACTGCAATTTGTAGTTTTTTTTCGTCCGAAACAGCAATTTGTTTAAGACTTGCTCGTTCACAAACGCAATTTGTTTAGATTCGTTTGTTCGTAGTTATAACTTGCTCAACTGTCTTTTGTTTATAATTGAAAAGGACTAAAGGTTTATTCGCTATTAATTATATTTTCCTGAAGTTTTATTCTCTAATAACTATATTTGACTGAAGTTCTGTTCGTTCATAACTGGAACTGACTGAAGTTTTGTTCGTTCGTAATTGCAAGTGACTACAAGTTTTCTTTTCAAATGACTGGAACTGACTGAAATTTGTTCGTTCGTAATTGCAAGTGACTGAAGTTTTGTTCTCTAATAACTGGAACTGATTGAAGTTTTGTTCTCTAATAACTGGAACTGATTGAAGTTTTGTTCGTTCGTAATCGCAAGTGACTGAAGTTTTGTTCTCTAATGACTGGAACTGATTGAAGTTTTGTTCGCCAATGACTGGAACTGACTGAAGTTTTATTCGTTCATAGTTGCGAGTGACTGAAGTTTTGTTTTCCAACGACTGGAACTGACAGGAGTTTTGTTCGTTCATAATTGCAGGTGACTAAAGTTTTGTTCTACAATGACTGGAACTGACTGAAGTTTTGTTCGTTCGTAATTGCAAGTGACTGAAGTTTTGTTCTCTAATAACTGGAACTGATTGAAGTTTTGTTCGTTCGTAATCGCAAGTGACTGAAGTTTTGTTCTCTAATAACTGGAACTGATTGAAGTTTTGTTCGTTCGTAATCGCAAGTGACTGAAGTTTTGTTCTTTAATGACTGGAACTGATTGAAGTTTTGTTCGTTCGTAATTGCAAGTGACTGAAGTTTTGTTCTTTAATGACTGGAACTGATTGAAGTTTTGTTCGTTCATAACTGATGCAAGTGACTGAAGTTTTATTCTCTAATGACTGTAAATGACTGTAGCTGTTTTCGCTAATAACTGGAACTTGCGAAAGTTTCATTCTATTCGTTTCAATTTTCGAAGGTTTTTATTCAATCCATAATTGCAATTTTCTGAAGTTTTGTCCGTTCATGTTGAAAAAATGAGCAAGCTGAAGTTCGCGTATTTGCTGCTCCTCGCAGCCGGTATTTTTTCGGCCGCACGTGCAGACGAATGGCTTCACTGCACAACTCTGGACAGTGCAGGAAAGTACCACATATGCTGGAGGATGTTCGACAACAGCAGACATCCACAGATTGAATTCAGAGTTGAGGTAGAAACCCATGGATACGTCGGATTCGGATTGTCGCCCCATGGAGGCATGGCAGGCAGCGATATTGTCACTGGATGGATTAAAGACGGGACCGTCTATTTGCAGGTAAGACGCACTCAGATCTCTTATGCCAAATTTACCGAGTTCGAATTCTGGCTGGACAAAGATGAATGTCGTGGTACAGAATTATCGTTAATCTCTGTTGAATTATTTCGTCGTTTCTGAATGGTACATTTAGTATAAAAGTATTTTGAAGGGAGTGAATATGCAATGTGATCCCTGTTATGCGAAAGGAATGCCATTGTTTGAAATATTCTATTAAAGAACGCGATATCACAAGAAAATGAAACCACATTGTTTAACCCTTTGGCTCCAGGCTCACTGTAAAAAAATTTGCTTAAAAATGAGTACATGGATGTACTCGCTTTTCTTTGAGTACAATTGCATCGTAAATGAGCGATGACGTACTTAAATGTAAGTAATCATACTTTCGCAAAAATGAGCAGTATGGTTTAATGTTGCTAATATCAGCTTCTGTTCAAGCCATCTTAATAAAGCGACCTACCAAACTTAAAATATTTGTTCAGAAGATGGTTTTCCACGTTATTTGATGTCGATTGCTTAAATAGAAACTGAGTTATTACAATTCCCATTCGTTTGCCACTCCTTTTTAACATTGCTTCTGTTAATTACTTCTTCACATTGCTCTGGTAGTACAACGGATAATGCACTGGACTTCGGTTCGGACAACAATCAGGTGTGGATTGGGTTCGATTCTCGGCAAATCCTCACTATCAAAAATAGGTACTTTAAAATATGTAAAATGTACTCATTTTTAATTACATTCGATGCTTATCATAGCTCCGAATACATAAGTTTCTCTCTATTTAAAAAAAAAGTCAGCCCTAGGGGCAGTGGTGGCGCCAGGAATTGCCCGACGGGGGAGCTAGCATTCCCCGACAGGGGGGCTAATATCCTCTACGTAAATAGTGCTTATAAAAATATTTTATCGCAAAAAAAAAATCAGATGCGACTGTATCGGAAGACGTCCAGAATTATTATAGGTGAAACGTCATTTTAATAGATTATAACTACATTTTACACGCATCGGCTCCTAATTTCCTATCGGACGAGATAGAACTAATTTAAATAAATAGTAATATTTGTCTGGCAGTAAAGTGTCAGATAGGATCATTCTAAAAGCGTTACATAGTGTTTCTGTCCAGATACGCCAAGTAGTTGACTTCAAAAATCTAGTATTAATCAATATCTTAAATTTGTTAGTGATAAAGTTTTATAGTTATTATTATTATGGGCTAAAATCAAGAAGTACTCAATCTCGCTCTTTTACGTATTTTCATAAACTTAAAGCATTGTGGAAAGCAGATAACTGTTACAAAAACTGTACAAATCGTACCACAGTCAACCGATGGGTGTTAAAATTAACTTAATGGCACTGCAAAAAAAATTTGTATAATCATTGCACAATTATTTTTTTTTTAAACTATATTTTGATAATCAAAAAACCTGCAGTATTTTGGAAATATTTTATTTTTTTATTACTAAAATTTTAGTTATTTAAAAATTATAATTAAATTTATATTTAATTGTAATTAATAAGGCTATGAAATTATCCTCTGTAGTAATAATTATGCTTAGTAAAAAATTACTAATAAAGTATAATATTTACATTTGGGAAATAAAATATTTTAAAGTATGTATGACTTTTATAATGCAAATTTTTTCAAAATTCTTACTGATATTCGTACATATAAAGTTCATTTAATTAAGAATTAAACTTAATACAGTTAATTTAAATTTGGTTTGACTTTTTTTTAGACTTTTTTTATCGAGAGAAAAAAAACTAACAAAATATATAATTCACCCAAAATAAAATATTTTTTTAAAACCTTCTGCAGATAAATACTCAAACCTTACATACCTAATTTCACAAGCAAGGTATTCTATTAATTATTTTTATTTTACTTAATACAATAACCTTAGTTGGTAGTTATAAAAATTTAAAAATTAAATACAAAGTACAAAAAAGCACCACATTTGGCCGGAACTAGAAATTGGGACAGTTCATTGAAACGATTACCATTATACCAACGGGCGTCGGTCATTATAACAAGCAAAACCTGATCGCGATAGCTTTTTTTTATTCCATCACAAATACAACCTTGCTGTTTTATTTTGTTTCCCCGTTATAAGAAAATATAAAAGTTTACTTACTTCAATATGGTAGATATGCAGAATTAAAAAAAAAGATGGGAATGAAAAAACTTTATAGTTAGACTCATAAAAATTTAACATACACGAAGATAAATTTTCGTTTACGCTATAATATGCAGAAAATAGTTCGCGAGTGAGCACTGGAGGGATAATATTTTGACACGGACAAAGGTCCACATCATCTAGAAAGTGAGGGGACATCTTCAACATGTTTTGTTGGGGACGAGCCTAATTGCATTTCCCGCGCAATGGAACGAGTTGTGATCGAACAATGGCAGAGACGAAGCAATATATTTGGAGAAGCGTCTTGGTCAGGTTATAGCTCCCCTAGGGTCCACTCCATAGCCTAGGGTCACTCTACTCTCCAAAACGTGTCATCCACCAATAAAAAACGAAGAATGGTGGGGTTCCTTTTTGATCCCCTAGATTACAAAGAAAAGAGTATTGCGGTGTGCGAAAAACTTTCACTTTTCCTCCTGGACCTTATGGCAAAGAACTGGAAACCGTTTGCCTGCGGGACGGCCCGGACCGCTTAGCCCGCCAGACTAAGGATGGCGCCAAATTGTAGTAGACAATGTTTGTACTTTACTGATGACTATTTAAATTTTTTACACATTTGTACATTGCATAGATAATGTGTAAGTTTACGTATTAATTTCTTACCGTAATGTTCAGCCATTATGTTATTTTTAAGGATATGATTTAAAGCATTGAAAAAATAAGCTGCCAGATTATCTACAAAATATTATTTTGTGTAAAACGAAGATGGGCGATAAAATTATGCCTACTTTGGCTTAAAAAAATCTTAGGCCGTCCCCATATTCAATGGCCATTCAATGAATTTTTGTGACACAAGCGAACATGATTTTGGTCTCCAATTTTCCTAAATCATATTTTCTAAATTTGTCTACTAAAAAATTATATTAGTTTTACTAACGTGCCAAACGACCCTACTAGTCTATACAGTCAGGAAAGCTTTTTTTATACAATAAATTAAAACCTAAGCTATAGAATCCTCTATAAAATAAGTTGACTTATTAATAAAGTAATAAATTAACGTCAAAGAAATTTATTTAGATGTATTATATGTTTTAATTACGATTCGGGATCATTTTGAAAGAAAGACCCAGGAACACTGCCCAGTATTTCTGAACCATGGTCATATGACGAGTTCAACATCTAATCTGGTACCCGACGCAATTTCAATAGGCATCAGGAGATCGGATCACGATCAGATTTAAGGTACACCAATCCCATATACATTGCCAATATTTTTTGGTTGCGAAAGGAACGAATTTGACAACTCTCTGATAACCAAATCGCTGTATGTCGCTTCCCAAAATGTTCAGTATCAAACTCGCCCTTATCGCTTCGAGTCCATAAACATATGGCCACGATAGACCTTTGGTGTCGAGATTTCGGTGTGTCGGGATTTTATCTGTCGGAATTGTGACCTATATCCATTTCATTAAAAAAATTAAATTTGATCCAATGTTTTAAAAATATTTAGTCTTAACTAACACTTTTCCCCCGACGAACTTCATAATTTGCCCCGACGGGGGGGCTTGCCTTGCCCGACGGGGGGGCTACAGCCCCCCCAGCACCCCCAGTGGCGCCACCTCTGCCTAGGGGGAATTTTCAGTTCTTTCAATGTTATTCAGATCGTATCTCAAAATGTAAAAGTCCTAAAATTACGAAATTAAATCAATTTGTTAAGAAATGTTTGATAAATAAGAAGAATATATTTTTGTTTCAATACTGTTATTAGTTTATAAGAAGGGGGCGGAGCCCCCTAGTCATTTAAAAAAAAACATTTTATGTATGTTTGCGGAGGATTTAGGTTCAAATTCAGATATTTGCACAATATTTTTTTTGTTGGATAGCAGATGTTTCACTTGAGAGCAATTTGAAAAATCCGATTATCCGGCATTTAACTATTCGGAAATTTCAATTAACCGGACCGTTTGAAAAAAAATATTTTCCGATTTCGAAAATTCTTTTGTTGTTGAATAGAGAAAAATTCACTTAGGCAAAATCTACAAAAAAAAATAATCTGTTATCCTGCTGTTATATATCCGGAAATGTCGATTAACCGGAGTTTTTTAAACAATTTATCCGATTTCGAAATATTTTCATTGTTTGAAAGAAGTTGTACAACAATGACATTTCGTTTAACCAGCATTTATTGGCATTGATAGGGATTGTTTTACAATGTACATTACTCAGCAGAAGTTGTTTCCTGAATTTCTTGGAGAATAATAATAGGGGTCGAATCCTCCTGCTAAATTAAAAACTAAAAAGGGAAAAATAAAATATTCAAAAAAAAACAAAAAAAAAACGACTTAAGGAAAATGCGCTAAAAAGTAAACATAATTTTTAACTTTACTACCAAAGTTGAAAAAAAATTGAACTATTTAATATCAATTTTATACGTATTACAACTTTTTGAAGTGGGTGCCAATTTACAAAAATCATACATAAATTTTGGCGCCGATTTCGAAAAGTTTTAATAAGTATAAAATTTATATTAAATAATTCAATTTTTTCAACTTGGTCGTAAAATTAAAAATAATTTTTTACTTTTTAGCGCATTTTCCTTAAAGTCGGTTTTCCTTTTTTTTTTTTTTAAGATTATTTTATTAAGTACCTATTTTTAACAGTGTGGTCTCACTTTAAGGCCACCTGGTAACCACATGTATGAAAAGGATTGGTTTGGTTTGGTTTATTTAATTAACATCGCACTAGAGCTGCACAGTGGGCTATTGGAGACGGTTCGGGGCCTATCTCGAAGGAAAGACCCGGGAACGATGTCTCGTATTTTTGAACCGTGGTCAGATGACGAGAACAACACCTGAACTGGCACCCAACGCCTTCAATAGACGTCGGGACTTTGGACCCCGATCAGATGTATCGTGCACCAGTCCCGTATACACGCCAGTATAATTTGTTGGATGTTCTGGACGACTTTCTAGTATTTTTATAGCGAAGCTGGCAACCCTCCGATCGCAAGATCACTACTTTTTTTACTTTTCTATGTCAAGTCCATTGCACGGATTCGAACCACCAATCCTCTGAATAGTAGCTGAACGCTTTACCAACTGAGCAACTGGGGCTCTTTACCCTGGTCAGATGACGAGGATAACACCTGAGCTGACATCTCACAGTCCGAACTTAAACAATAACGATTAACACCGGGATATTTAGACCTTGACAGATTTAAGGTATACCATCTCCCCATACTCAGGGATATTCGGTTAGATGCTGAAGATTGAACTCTCAAACCTCCAATTACGAGCCCACCGCTCTTCTAACCCGGCCCCAGCTTGAATTTAGGAAACCCAACAAAAGATTTGCCGTGAGACGGGGTAGGTGCGCGTTAAATTTGTAGTAATTATATTACCACTTTAAGTTGAGAATGTTGAAATGTGGTGCCTGTTTTGGTGCGCCCTTGTCATTGACGGTTGGTTGAAATAGCGTGGCACTGGAGCTTCAGAATGGGTTATTGACGAAAGTTCAGGATGTATCTCAATGAAGAGAACCAGAAACATTGCATCGTAGTTTTGAACCATAATTTATCAGATGAAGGTTTATTATTTGATTACGTTTCGAGATGGTGGCCGTTTTATTATTTGATTCCCTTTCGAGATGATGGTCGTTTTATTATTTGATTCCGTTTCAAGATGGTGGCTTTTTTATTATTTATTACCGTTTCAAAATGGTGGCCGTTTTATTATTTGATTCCGTTTCAAGATGGTGGCCGTTTTAGTGGCTCCGTTTCATGCAAGTTAATTTTTTTTATTGCGAGGTCTACTGTTTCCAGAATTACTAGTTTAACCATTTGCACTTCAAGAACACTTTGCGATTTGTGTTCTTTCTATGGAACAGTTATTCCTCTTTACGTTCTTTTCCACAGATTTTTTTTTATACTCATCAAGGGAAAAAAAATCCTAATCTGTTTGTATTTACAAGCGAACAAGTTGAAAAAAAGATTGATGTTCTAAACACAAGATCATGATGTTCTCGTTTATTTTAAAGAACAGGGAAACAAAAGAACTGGTCGTTATTTTGGCGCCTGAGAGGCGACATCGGAGTGCAAAGGGTTGAAAATAACTTTACAATATTTCAATTTTTTTTTAATATTTTAATAAAACTAATGGGAATTTTAAATTTTAGATCCACAGACAGACAGCTTCCTTTTACTATTATGGACTAATTTGAGGATTCAAGTGAGTTTTTAACCCCCGATCCCCGAAAATCTGTGTACTAAAATATATAACTTCATGAATTGTTATAGATGTATTGTTATCTGCTTTTTTGGGGGTTGTAGAAAAGTAAAAGATAACTTTCTTTGACAGGATCGTCACGCTAAAGGAAACATCATGCCCGACATAGACGCCAGTCAAGACTGGAAGTTGATTTCGGGAAGTGAGAATGACACACACACGCATCTCGTTTTCCGCCGGAAATTGGATACCTGCGACGAGGATGACATAAAAATAGACGTAAGTCGTCCTTTTCTACTTCCTACCTCACCTGTGACGAAAGTATTCGAGGCCATCGCCAAGGTCCCACGATGTCCAATGTATCCCATAACCCTCCTTGCACATGCCTTGGTCACTTCAAATACACGATAATAACGAATGGCTAGAGCAATTGCTTTAGCTCAGTGGTTAAAGTATCGGTGTAGCATGCACAACGTACTAGGTTCGATTTTAGGCTACTTTAAAACGTCCAGAGCCCTCCCGGTCTGAACACAGCTTCTACCACAGTAATATTCACAGCAACATGATTATCTTAACCCACAGGGGGGTACTGTAGCGGTCAATTAATATACCTTGATCAGAGGACCTAAGAGGAGTCCGCGGACCCCTAAGGATACACGGTTCGATGTTAGGAAGTCCCGGGGTCACAAAGAAAAAATGGTTAAAAATAAATAAATGGTAAACATATTTTTATTGATGAGAAAACTAATCGAATTTTGGTTAACTGTCAAAAGTGACCAAAAACAAATGGCCGTTATTTGGTACCTTTTCGCAGAACATATAGATATGTACACTGTACGTTGTATAATCCTTTTCTACCAACTGTTAAAAGAAAACATTTTTTTTTATTTAAAACTGAAAATATGAAGCTTGCAGACAAACTTGGACGAGTTTATGGAGGAAAAAAAAAAAGAAAGATTTCACTCATCCTTTTTAATTTAGAAAACAGTGATATTACAATGTTTTTATCAGTATAAATGAGTGTTAAATGTAAAAGAAATTAAACTTCTGATTGTGGTGATATCTTTTTATTTGTTTAGGTAAATTTTTACCCATATTCTTAGTAAATGCTGTGTATAGTTCAAATAAAATATAAAATTTATTTAAGAACTTTTTCTTCCCTTCATTTTCTTGTTCAAACAAAATTGAATCGAATATACATGCCTAGAAAGCGGGCGGTCTTCCACGAACATATATGGAAAAATGGATCCCCGGTCCTATTTTAGTTTTACCTATGCTTAATACTGATTGGGAACAGCTGCCCTATACTAACTCTCGGGCTACAGCAATTTCTTTAGAATTTGAGCAATGGTTAAAGTATCAGTGTAACATGCATAACACCCCAGGTTCGAATCCAGACGTTTGCTAAATGCGCTGCGCTATATGCCCATCTTGGAAGAATTGCCAATAAGAACATCAATAAAATTAATACTGAATAACAGTTTATCTGGGTTAATTAACGTATTTAAATTCCGATTCGTACAAATGTAATTGGGTAGTCGTACATTTTCTGAACTATTGAGCAGTAGTAATTTTTTTAACAATTGGGTAGTCGTAATTATTTTGAGAAATTGGGCAGTCGTAAATTTTTTTAACAATTGGGTAGTCGTAATTTTTTTCAACAATTGGACAGTCGTAAATTTTCTGAGAAATTGGGTAGTCATAAATTTTTTGAGAAATTGGGCAGTTGTAATATTTTTGAACAATTGGGCAGTCGTAATTTTTTTGAACACTTGGGCAGTCGTAATATTTTTGAGAAATTGGGTAGTCTTAAATTTTTTGAACAATTGGGTAATCGTAAATTATTTTAACAATTGGGCAGTCTTAAATTTTCTGAGAAATTGGGCAGTCGTAAAATTTTGGAAAAATTGGGCAGTCATACTTTTTTTGAACAATTGGGCAGTCGTAATTTTTTTTAACAATAGGGCAGTTGTAATTTTTTTTGAGAAATTGGGTAGTCATAAATTTTTTGAATAATTGGGCAGTTGTAATATTTCTGAACAATTGGGCAGTCGTAATTTTTCTGAACACTTGGGCAGTCGTAATATTTTTGAGAAATTGGGTAGTCTTAAATTTCTTGAACAATTGGGTAATCGTAAATTATTTTAACAATTGGGCAGTCTTAAATTTTCTGAAAAATTGGGCAGTCGTAAAATTTTGGAAAAATTGGGCAGTTGTAAATTTTCTGAACAATTGGGCAGTCATACTTTTTCTGAACAATTGGGCAGTCGTAATTTTTTTTTAACAATAGGGCAGTTGTCATTTTTTTTGAGAAATTGGGTAGTCATAATTTTTTTGAATAATTGGGCAGTCGTAAATTTTTTGAACATTTCAGCAGCCTTAAATTTTGCTTAGACTAGGTCATGAATCTCGTGAACCAATCATTGATTTACTATCTCAAGTTTTTCTTCACTCCCCCTCAGGACAGCACCATGAGATTGATCTACGCCTACTCCACAGAAGACCCGACGTCTGTCGACGACATCCAGTACCATTTTCAGAAGAGGGGCACCAAAAGCGCACTCTTATTGCAAATGCCCAGAACTGGCAAACAGAAGACAAACAAGTCCGCACTGTCTCGCTGGGACGTCTTGTCTCCAAACGTGAGTATAAACATTTTGTTTTTAAATTGCGAGTTAAAAATTACTTTAAGAATTCGTATATGCACAATTCTCACTGCTCCGTAAGGTTTGGTTCGTGAAATATTTTGTATGCGTGCCTAATCGGCCTGCTCCTTTTTGAGTATTCCATAAGCCCTTCGCACTTATAATAAGTTTAGACTTTTCTTGGTATAACTTTGTTCATGTTCAACCTGTCCAGTGGTACTGCCCAGGATTATGGGCAGCCACACTACATATTGTGGTTCCTTTGTGGTAAGTACATGGTAGAGTGCCGAGGCAAGGAAGTAACTCTGGGTAATCATAACTCTAACAACAAAACTGATGCAGAAGTTGATTACTAAAATGCTACTGGAAAACATAAGAGAACGACTATGGTAAGATCACAAGAATAAAATAGCTTTTGCAGAGTTATGATGTTTACAAATTTACATAATCTGACTGTGTCACTACTAACCACGCAATCATGGGCATGGGAGCATTATGTTCCAGTCCTGTGCACTCACCTAACCAGACCATTACCAGCTAACCAGACAATCATGAGACCAGTGGAAAAATAAATGTTCAAAATAGCAGTCACCACAATCCTATGTCGCAATTAATTAGAGTGATATTTTGGCTTCATAGTGAAAGCTTCGCCAAAGTACATTTCACAAAATGTTCATAAAAATTGTTTAAACCGTCAACTAGTCAATTGGAATGGTAGAACTTGTTGTTCGCTTCAATTTAGGAACGTATTGTCCACTATCCAATTAAAAATTTTAATTACTGAGCAGTTAACTAGGCCAGCGATGCCTGAAATCTGACATTATAATTACATTACATAATTTTTTTTTCTGACAACACCGTGAATGTGGAGTTTTGTAATATCACAGAAAACGGCTTCGAAGTAAAGGAACAATTTCCACAGATTTCAAGGAACAAATTCTTGCGATTCTAAGGTATTTAAGTTAAAACTTAGCCTATTCCCGTGGTCTTCGTAACAAAAAGTTCCACTGGGCTGTGGGCTAATTCCTAATGTGACGGGGGAAATTTTCGCCTTGGAAGGCAGGAAAGCTTTGTGGAGGGAAGACTTGCCTTACAAAAGGCGGTTTGTAACTGTCTGGAGAGGTCGTTAACAATCCTTCTCAAAGCGCGCAGATTTGAGGTAGAGCCATTCACGGGTGTCAATTACTGAAAAAAGCAACCAAAAACAATCTGTTGAAACTATTAGCGAAACATCATGTGATTACGTGTTATGCCCTTCGAGCATGAATGGACTGTAGTAGAGCGAATATGACGTCATAATCGTGAAACCAACTTCTCAGACCGAATGGCCTCAGACACGTGACTTCTTTTCAAAATTATGAATTAAAAAATACTCGCGATTGGCTGATGAATTGGGACATGTGTAACAGTGAAAATTTATGAATGGAATGACGTAATTATCCACGTGTCTGAGGCCATACATGTTGGCCTCACTTTGATGTTAGCGAGATTATAGCATTATGCTTTCTCTACTATGAAGGATCCATGCTTGAAGGTTATGCCGCAAACAGCATACTTCAAACTACAAGTGTTTTAAAAATTCTTCCATGGATTATTACTATGGATCTAAAGTGTCCCAGCCCACCACTAGATCTCTATACTCTTATGGGACACATGTTGTCCCGCCCACACGTAAAGCTTAAACAGGGAAGTTATTTATACGTGATTTATATTGCAATGAGTTCCTAAAGGAAATTTAATGGACTGCTATTGGAGTGCTTATAATTTTGACTTTTGTTGTTTTAGTTTGAAATTCACTCAAATTTCACAACGATGTACTGGTGTAAAATTTACAAAGCACCTCAAGTGTCGCAGAAGAATCACATAGTACGGGTAAGTTCAACTGGTTAAAATAATTATTATTGGTTTCAATTTAGAACCTGTTATTTATCATTGCTTTTGGAATTATTTTCCCATATCATAATAGAACATAAGAACCAACGTTCAGAAAATATATTCATGGGTTGATGTTTGGAAACAAACACACCTCGCCTGTGATTGGTCAAAAATTTCGCTTCTTCAAACACTTCCGGTTTAGCGTTTCCGATGATTATTTACGTTGTTGTTTTCACTTGCAGAATAAGATGACTAGTTTATATTTAAAAAAACTATAGCTTTTGGCTCAAATGCGATATGAGAAAAAACTTCGAGTATGCGGGGAAATTGAAATTCCAGATCCTCTGGACATGGATTTGCGAGAAAGTGTGTTTGCGGATGACACAAGCAAATGGCCGGATCTCAATTTCGGCGACATTTATATGTACCTCGTTGAGAGGGTTTGCTGGTATACCAAGGAACAATTCAAAAGTTATAAGATGCTAGATGTAATAGTTTGCCTGAATGTGGTTAATTTGTGATGAGTAGCTGGTTTTAAAAGACAACCAGATAGACATTGGGAAATTTTCAGGATACGACAGTCTGTAGTTCATCGGCAGTATTTGTACACGTTCGCATACAAATCATCTTGATATTTTTTAAAGTAATTCGAACCATAATTAAACCAACATCCAGGATCATTAAAAACTTGTGAAGAGCTCAATTTTTTTTAAGGTGTTCTGTAATTCAAGTATATGCAAGATATTCAGAGATTAAAAATGATATAATATTCAAATATGATTAAAAACTTTTTGGTATTTTCATTTTCAACACCTAGTATGTTTTAAAAGGTGAAACTAGCCGATTGATTGAAGTAAATGAGAAAATTCATTTTCTGAAAATTGCGTCAATAAGCAATAATGTGTTTTTTTAAAAATAAACTATTTAAATCAATATTCAGATTCTTATTAAAAATTGATTCATTTTTGTATTGAATAATGAATATTTCATTAATTTATTGGTTAAACAAAAAGTCAATTTAATTGAAAATAAAGCAGACATATCTGCTTTCAGCTTTGCTATCTAACATTAGACTAAAATGTGAAAAGAATTTAAATTTACATGTATATTAAAATTTCAAACACCAAATCTATAAAAAAAAAGTATTGACAAATTTACATACATTTTCTGTAATATTGCATAAATTGATATGTAAAACTTTCAGAAATAGGATTGGATAGTAATCGGGCGAAAGTTATTAAAATACGTTATTAAGTAGGATTGCTTTATAAAAGCAATATGAGGAAAGTGCCTATATAAAAAGATTTTTTTTCAGTAAATTTTGTTTGTTGCGCACCAGTGTGAGTTTCGAATTCAAATACTAATAAAAGAAGATATTTCCGAAATGTAGGGGGATTTTTTAGAAGCAATGTGGATTTCCGAAATTTATCCGGATTGCTTTTTAAAATAATGGAAATTAAGAAGTACGCAAAAATTTTCTTTTCCGGAAATTGTTTGTTGCACACTTTGTATGCATGTTTTTCTCCAGTGTGAAATTTCGAATTTAAATACTAAAATAAGATATTTCCGAAATTTAGTAGGATTGCTTTTTTAAAACAATGGGGATAAAAGGAAGTGCTTAAAAAAAGGTTCTTTTTCTTAAATTGTTTGTTGCGCACTTTTTGCATGTATGAGGTTTTTTTCCAGTGTGAGTTTCGAATTCAAACACTAATAAAACAAGATATTTCCGAAACGTAGGGGGATTTTCTTAAAAGAAATGTGGATTAGCGAAATTTAGCAGGATTGCTTTTTAAAAACAATGGAAATAAGATAAGTGCGTAAAAAGTTTCTTTTCCGTAAATTGTTTGTTGCACACTTTGTATGTATGATGTTTTTCTCCAGTGTGAAATTTCAAATTCAAATACTAAAACAAGTTATTTCCAAAATTTAGTGGGATTGCTTTTTAAAAACAATGGGGGTAAAATGAAGTGCTTAACCCTCTAGTGCATGATTTTTTCTTTTTTAATGACATAAAATTTTTCGGTTTACTTTTTGCCTCTGGACCACTGGAAAAATATACAAAAAAATCCTAAGTGCTTATTTAATTAAATAATCAATTAAAACCGTTGTGTAGCATATATGCAACATCATGCGCTAACAAAGCTTTTTTTGTTCTAAGGCTTCTCCCTGATAATTTTAACTTTTTACAAGAAAAATACGTTTGGAACATGCAGGAAAACATGCAAACTTAAACAAAATCTATAATAAAAGAATATCTAAGGTAGATACAAATAATTATTAGTAATTTAAGAAAATAATTTTTAAAAAAAAGTTTATTTGTGATAAGATTTGAAACAATTTTTGTGTTTTTTGTGGCAAAGTTTCAATTATTTTACATTTTGAATATTTTATGAAGGTAAAACCATTGCAGCCTGTGTTTTTACACCGGTTTCTCTTGTCTTCCCATTCGGGCCAGTGGTCAAACGCATCTCTTCTGACGTCAGGCAGAGGCCTAAAAACAGCAGACGTTTATGGCTATTTTTTGTCTTGTTGGCCAGAGTGTGTTGGACGTCTCCTTTTCGGTGTTTCCTCTTTACAAATTTGACACAGGGTGGTTGCGATTTCTTTTCTGAATTTTTTTTGACTCATTCCCTTTTGTTTTTTGTTCTGGGCGTCTCTGTTGTATATAATCCAACTATTTATTACTGCGAGATACACCAAATGAGAGAACAGCCTTAGATACCAATGTCTCCTTACATTCACAGTGTTCCAAATCTTCCAATGTGACTATCTAGTAAATCTAACTCACCCATGTGTTTGTTATAGGTTCTAATTATTTTAGGGCATTCAACTTCGTCACGTTTTTTAGTTTTCTGGTTGTATCGCCTTATTGTGGTAGTTGTCTCAACTCCATATAATGTAGAGATCAAATGAACCAGCTTGTTGTCTTTCCACATTATGGAGGAGGATATTGGTCAGTTATTAGTCAGTACAGCCAGTTACGAGAAGCACATCTGCTCATCAACACTTAGAAATTCCTCCATTGAGATAGTCAGAAATATTTTGTTCATGTACTTTGTAATAGGTCTAAGTTTGAAAAGGTGATTGTAATCAGTATGATCATGAGAAAACTTATTTACGTTATTGTTGAAATGCAAAAGGCCACGGATTTTCTCAAAGGTGTTTACCACCATTGTACTTTTTACAAGTTCATTTCCCAGCACTGGTACCATAAATTCCTTAGCAGGCCGTTCATAAGTGAAGAAAAATACAAATTTCAAAATATTTTTGCAGCATACTACTTGAAAATTTAAACACCGTGTTAGGATCTTTTTTGGTGCTGTAAATGACAGTATGTTGCACCACAGTCATAAAACCTATCATCTAAAAAGTAAAAGAACTGAAATGGAGTCTCCAAACTAAGTACTTCATTAGGAAGGTCAAAATGTCCTAAGAATTTTGTTTCATTGTCCTCTAGGTGCAATTTGTTTGTTTATTCCACAAATAATGATGTTGTTATTTCTTCCTACCTTTTATTTTTTCTCCCCTCTTACCATAGAAGAACCCCCAGTACTTGGAGATTGGGATGTAGAGTGCTGCTCGTCAAACCCATCTACTTCTGCTTGTACATACTCTTCCACAATCTCTTCTTTCGAGAGCAATAGCTGGTCATCATTTAGAACAGTTTCTAATCGCTACAGGAGAACATCGTCCGGCAAAGGAAACGAACTTTTAAACTCATCATCGGTAGAGGAACAGTCTTCTTCACTTCAAAGGGACATACAAAGAAGTTCTGAGATTTCTTATGACATTTTTATGCTCCTTTTTCCCATCTTTATCTACAAATGTAAATGTTTTGGACATCTAAAACCAAAAAGATATCCCCAAAAATAAATAAATAACGAAAAAATCGCTAAAAACTCACATAACTAAAAAATAACACTCCTGAAAATGTTCGGCTAAAAAGTTCATTTAGCCCATGATGTAGCAGATATGCAACACATGTAAATGTTGACGTAATTACTAAAATAATTTTCAAAAAGTATGAAAATGTAGTTAAATACAATCTACATACCTCTCGTATTAGCTAGGATTTTTTGTAAAACCAGATTATACTTATAAGTAATAAAACTATCTTTGAAAAGTTAACCTTCATGAGCCAGTTTTAGAACTACAGACTTCGAAGTAATTGATTGCATTTATCACAATAATTTTATAAAGATAAGGACCCATCGGTGGTTATATGAACTATGTACATGGTTCCCTACGTCACAATACTACAATAGTTAACATAAAACTCAATAGATGCAACTAGTGGTCATTTTAAAGTTATGTAGCATATATGCTACACTATGCACTATAGGGTTAAAAAAGGTTATTTTTCTGAAATTGTTTGTTGCGCACTTTTTTGCGTGTACAACCGATATGGCATTCGGTCCAGCACGTAAAGAACATTGTGGAACGGAACAACAACTTCGCCTCTCTTTCTTGCTGAGTACAATTTATGCATTATGCTATAAATTCTTATAAAAGAAAATGATTATGCGAGATCGTTTAGCGTTGGGTAATGATAACAAACACTCTAACCGGAAGTATTCGAAGAAGCGTCACCGAACTTCCGATTAGCAGCGCCATCTATTCAACACTTCTCAGTTCAACCCATGAATACTGAGTCAGCATCAGGGGTAGTAGAATAAGATTGATTATATTATGTAATTTTATCGAAATATTATGGTGTAATTGTCGCACACCTTAGTAAAAACAATTTGTGTTCACAATGTTCCATTTAAATATTGTTGAACTTTTGTTTTATATATCAAAAGTTACTAAATAATTTAAGTGAGTATAGGGACAACTAATACGACATATTTAAGTGGCAGTCACATCTAGATGTCCTAAACAGTCAATAATTATATAGAAAGGATATAAAAAAATAAGAATTAAATTTTTTTATTTACAATTGAATCGTTAACTATCAACTGCGTTATTATTTTCCACTGCTGTGGAAAGCTAGACCTGGAGAACCTAGAAGATCATTGCGCTATTCTTATTCCCTTACAGGGGGTCCTCCAGTGGCCTAGTGGATAAAGGCGTTCAGATAACAATCAGATGATTCCTAGTTCGATACTGTGCGACGGACTTGACAAAGAAAAGTAAAAAAGTAGTGATCTTGCGATCGAAAGGTTGCCAGCTTCGCTACAAAAATACTAGAAGGTCGTCCAGAACATCCAACAAATTATACTGGCGTGTATACGGGACTGGTGCACGATAAATCTGATCGGGGTCCAATGTCCTGACGCCTATTGAGGTCGCGTCGGGTGCCAGCTCAGGTGTTCTCCTCGTCATCTGACCATGGTTCAAAAATATGGTACATCGTTCCCGGGTCTTTACTTCGAGATAGGCCCCGCACCGTCGCCAACAGCCCATTGTGCAGCTCTATTGCGAAGTTAATTAATCAAATCAAATTGGGGGAAGATTGGTTTGATTAATTAACGTCTCATTAAATCTGCACAGTGGGCTATTGGCGACGGTTCGGAGCATATCTCAAAGTAAAGACCCGGGAACGATGTCCCGGGTCTTTACTTTTGAATTACTTTTGAATTTTACTTTACTAGTATTTTTGAGCCATAGTCAGATGACGAAGACAACACCTGAGCTGGCACCCGACGCCTTTAATAGACGTCGAGACTTTGGATCCAGATCAGATTTATCGTGCACCAGTCCCGTATACACGCCGATAATTTTTGTGGATGCTCTGGACAACTTTTCCAGTATTTTGTAGGGAAAGCTGGCAACCCTCCAATCACAAGATCACTACTTTTTTACTTTTCTTTATCAAGTCCGTCGCACAGGATCGAATTAGGAATCCTCTGATTCCCAGCTGACTCCTTTATCCACTGGGCCACGGAGGCCTCAACCTTCCCTAACACGTGCAATTGTATTCAGGTCTGGTGAATATGATGGCCAATCCAATCCTAAAATATTCTCAGCGTTTACTAAATGGTTGCTTTCAAATCGATTTCTTCCAGGTGGAGCCTTTCATTCAAGAGGGCCACGAGTCGTTTGTCCATCACATCCTCTTGTATGAGTGCGTTGGTGCCACGTCCGAGGAATATGACCCTCAACTCGATTTAAAAGGGCACGAGTGCCACAGGCCCAACATGCCCGACGCCATGAGGAAGTGCGAGGGGGTGGCACTGGCATGGGGGGTCGGGGGAGAGGTGAGACACACGAATCTTTGAATGTTGAATATACTGTCTTACCACTTCGAGAAAATCACAGACATATACATCGAAAACTAAAAGCACAGTCGTATATCCAAGTATATACTTCGTACCAAGTCGTATATACTTATTTGTCAAATATACATTATTAAAAAAGGTACTTAAAAATTAGTACCTGAACCTACTACTATTTCTTTGAGTACATTTGCATCGTAAATGAGCGATGACGTACTCAAGTTTAAGTAACCGTACTTTCTCAAAAATCAGCAGTTCGATTTGATATTGTTAATATCAGCTTCGGTTCAATCCATCTTAATAAAGCGACCTGACACACTTAAAATATTTCTTCAGAAGACGGTTTCTCCCATTATATTTGATGTCGATTGCTTAAATGGAAACTTTATTATTAGAACTCAATGGTCTTACTTCCCATTCTTATTTGTCAAATATATACTTTAAAAATATATACTTAAAAATTAGTATGTTGGTTCATGTACTCATTATAAGTACCTTTTTTACAGTGTATATTTGACAAATAATAATGGGAAATAAGATAATTTAGTAATATTTATATTTACAGTGTTTTGTGCAACTCCATTGTAATATACTCAAATCTATTTAAGTAAAGTGTAACTATTGGAATATTGAGTTAAAAATTATTTGACAAACATTAACTGTAAAAAAAAATATGTGCTTAAAAATGAGTACATAGACGTACTTGTCTTTTTTAAAGTACAATTGCATCGTAAATGACCGATGACGTACTCAAATTTAAGCAATCGTATTTTCGCAAAAATTAGCAGTGTTGTTTTATAATGCTAATCTCAGCTTCTGTGTTCATACCATCTTAACAAACCTAAAATATTTGTTGTGAAGATGGTTTTCCATATTATTTGAGGTCGATTGTTTAAATGGAAACTGAGTTACTACAATTCAATTATCTTACTTCCCATTTTTTTTGGAACACTTTTTAACATTACTTCTGTTTATATCTTCTTCGCGTCGCTTCGATAGCCGAACGGATAAAACTGTGAGTATTGCGGTAATGGGTTCGATTACCCGTATATCTACGTTGTAATTGTCGGTATTTATTGAAAGTGATTTATCTAGGCAAGCTACTGCTCTTTTTATTTATTTTTAAGTATATGTCTTTTTCAAAAATGAAACTTATTTATTCGGAGCTATGATAAGCATCGAATGTAATCAAAAATGAGTACAATTTACTTATTTTTGAATACCTATTTTTAACAGTGACCTATTTTTAACAGTAACTTTCGAAAAACGCAAAAAGAAAATTTCGAACTTGCGCTAATTTTTTTTTAATCTGTACCACAAAAATTTTATTTGGAAGAGACATACAATGTTTGTGTAGGAGGAAATCTCCTTAAGATAGTTAGGTCTCCACATTAATACCAACTCTTTATATCATTAACCTTAATTCCATTGGTACCAACATCTCATTTGAGCCAAAAAATTACATACAATGATTGTTCTTTTAGCTATTGACATAAACTGTAACTGGACTTCATAGAATTTCATATATCATATGAAATCCTATTTACTACCAAAGAATATTTATTAAAAGTTTCTATCATTTATTTTGCATGAATAATATTAAATTCTCCAGTAACTAACTCTTATTTTCTCTCTAAAGGATCTGGTTTTTCCAGAACACGTTGGTTTACCAATGGAGCCAGGACTTGCCAAATATTACATGATGGAAATTCACTATGACAATCCGTCCATGAACCAAGGTGAAATGAGCCCTCTCTAGTTTCAAAACCAGATAGATCCATTTTCAGATATTTTAAAGGAGACGTTTAAAAACGATTAACAGTACATACTTGTTGGAGTTAAAACGTTGTAAATAGACTGAAATCTATAAGTTTAGAAGGAACACGAATGTACTTGAAAAACGCCATTTTATTCCGTTCGTTCTACTAAATTACAAAAACACGTTGCCACTTAAGGCAAACTAAAATGTCACTTGTTATTGAAAGACTCAGCCGCAACATCCTCCCCCCCCCCCCCCCCCCCGGTCAACCTCGAGAGGGATGACCAGAAACAGGGCGTGATATTTCCTTACCATCCACTCTTAGACCGCAGGACCTAATCTTGCCGTCACGTCCCGATTGTAGGCTCATTACTCGGGCCTTCTTCCACACGTGCCGTGTCAGCTTCGCTACAAAAATACTAGAAAGTCGTCCAGAATATCCAACAAATTATACTGGCGTGTATACGGGACTGGTGCACGATACATCTGATCGGGGTCCAAAGTCCCGACGTCTATTGAATGCGTTGGGTGCCAGTTCAGGTGTTTCCTCGTCATCTGACCATGGTTCTAAAATAACGAGGTGCATGTATGAATGTGTGTGTGAATGTGTTCCCGGGTCTTTCCTTCGAGATTGACCCCGAACCGTCGCCAATAGCCCACTGTGCAGCTCTAGTGCGACGTTAATTAATAAACCAACCAAACCAAACCATCTACGCGTGCCGTGGACGTACGTCTACTTGCAGCAACAATACTGTTGGAGCTAAACGCATTACTTTGAATATATTTTTAGACTGGATTCAGAAACTCTGGTCAATACCGCTTTGCAAAGTGATGTTGTACATTGAAAACTTGTAAAAAAAATACAAATAACACAATTTTGCGAAAATATGGATCTATTGGCTTTGAAACAAGAGGGCTTAAAGGCTTTATTTATATTCATAATTAAAATCCATACTCCGGGTTCATGAATTCTCGACCATGAATCAAAAATAACAAATTTCTGAATTAATATTTTACCTTTCATTTTATTTGCTGCTATATTTTTTTGTGATTTACCATTTAATTTATTTGACAGTTGAAATATTTTGACTATTATTAATATTTAAAACGTATAACTAACTTTCACTTTCAATACTTATTTGGTTCATGTCAAGACCCATGAATAAATTCATTTAACTTCTATAAAAATCCTCTTCACTTTAAAACCAGTGCAAAGAACGGGTATTTCAACTCAGCTGTATTAATGTTAATACTTCCTGATGTCTTCTAATCGTATCTGTATCGTATCATTTTATTCCAATCGCATATTCAATTCTCCACAGATATAGTAAGTGACAATTCATTAATTTTTTAAGAAAGTTTGTAGCATTACTAAATGGAGTGGCCAATATATTATTAGCAACTGACTTTTTAATTAGACGAGTTATGACGTCACACTGTTTCGGCCAGAGGGCGAGGGAGATATATAATAAGGAAATTTGCTTGCTTACAAAGTCAGTAAAAGCGTTTTGTTCGTGCGAAGCGTTCGGTAAAAAAAAAACTAATTCGCTGAATTTATGTGAAATATTCAAGAGCAGACCGTAGTTGTTTTAAAAGACTGGACTTTTAGTCAAAAACCTGATTCTCAGGTTTTTATGTCAATTAAGCTAATTGTTTTCCATCTATTACAAATAGGTAATATATAGGATAAAACTTTAGGATTCGAATGAGCTCTTAAACCTCAAATTCAAGAAATACGGTGAATCAATAAACTAATGCACTAATTGTACCTTACGTAATTTATTTGTTATAGTACGCATTTATTATAGCTATTTAAATTGTAAGAAATATATCTGAAAGTTTAAAATATAATGTAAATATTTTAAATTTTACTTTAATCACAGTTATTTTTTTCGTATAGGCATTGTGGATAGTTCAGGATTTCGCTTGTACTACACTCCAAAACTGCGAAAGAACGATGCCGGAACACTGATGCTCGGTTCCACAGTCAGTTTGAGACTGATAGTCCCGCCGAGAAAAGACGAGTACATCGTAGCTGGACACAGTAATCCCGCGTGTTTAGATCCGGTAAGGAATCTATATGCATTCTCTTACACGGTGATCAAAAACGTTGTATTACTTTCCGTGATTTGGCAACACAAGGACGTCCATTCTTGAGCAACAACGTCGCCACGTTAGTCCTAGCACACAACGGGCGTTTCTTATTTTACCTTAGCATTTCAAAAACCCATTAATTCATGGATACTACTTTCGATTAATTTAGCTTACATTCGGTAGATAATAAGGCTTATTATTATTATTTTTTAATAAAAGAAGTTCATTTCGTATAGGAATGTAAACAAACGGTTATCCTTTAATTCGGGTCTTTAATGCGGAAGTTTCACGTGACGTAGTAACATGAATTCCCTACTTTTAGTTTCGATTTCTTCTCTTTAGCAGACAAGCCTGTGGTTTGGTCGCTCCGCTCGCTTGCTTATTTCACTGAACTTGGTATTGTATTTTAACGAGATAATGTAGCTGTGTATTTTCATCATTTATTTTTAACAATGCAAAGTTTAAGTAAAAGACCCTTTGTTAGTAAATTTCGGCTTATTACATATTTATTCATATGCAGAAAAACTAAGTGAAATTTTCTTTTTCTATATATCGTTTGATATTTTCTCCTGTTTGAAAAAAACATTTTGGATCAAATTGATCGGAGCACAACTTTGAATATTTCGTAGGAACGAAGTTTTCTCGTTATATCCTAGCTAGCCATGCTTTCATCAGATTAGAATCAGAATGAGGGAAACTGTGAAAAGAAACTCTTCTTGCAATACAATCCGCTTTCGAAACAGTGTTAGAGCAACCGAATGAACTACACGAAATCACCATGTTAGTATTTTAAAAAGAAAAATCTTAAAAAGTATATTGCAGCAGCTGTACTTCCATACTAATTCTACGGATTTTTTTCGGCGTCTAGAATACTTATGACTTATGACTGCAGTTCTAGGCCCCCGGAGTCTAGAATACGCATAGAAATGTATAAAGACCTAGAAAGAGGAAGGGTAGAGAAGCCGATGAAGCCTGCAAGGGCGAGAAAACGGGGTAGAGTTGGCGAGAAACGGGGAAGAACGGGGTATATGGCTGCCAGATTGATGACATTTATCGCTTGCTTTGGATTTTGCTTCAACTTTTACAACGCTTGACGTTGTTTTACATAATAATTGCATTATATAGTATTTTAATTACGGCAATATTTTAGGCATTAAAACCATAAAATAACAAAAATTAGCGTTAAAAGTTAAAAAATTATGACCACACATGTGGTTGTATAAAACTTCTAAATATTAATATTTCCCTTTAAAAGCAACGCAAACAACATTTTTTCTCATAATCTACAATATTACCTTGTTTTATTGTAATTTACAGCATTATCAAAAATGCTATATTTAGAGCGCAATAATTTTTTTAAAAAAGCGATTTTACCATTGAAACTCCCATCTACCGACCAATTGAGGGAACAGTTGGCGACGGCCGCCATACCTTCAATTCCCCTATTGGCGAAACTGGCTTTCAGCCTTCCAGCAACCCTATTAGAGTTCAGTGATACGTCTCCATGTTCCGTTGGAACAGCGGTCTTCTTCTTCTGGGCGTGAAACTCCCCCATTCGAATCGCTTCGTTTACCGCGAAGATCTTATTTGCTCGCTGACGTGACGTCATCGGAGATTTATTTGTAGCGTTTGTAGATTATTTCTCACATTATTTCTTTTTTATATGCAACTGAACGGAAAAAGACGGCATATGGGGCAACTGTACAATTTTATCTAAATTGAAAACTGGTACAATTGTTTTCTGTTTATAAGAACCTCCTATCTACTAAAAAGTATCGATAGCTGATAACATCCGTGGCCGATTTGATTCATATTTGTGATGAACGTAAGGGGGGATAAAGGGTTGGTCACTATGAATATACCCGCATTGTTATAATTGCATGCTCATTTTTTAAGAAGCTTTCGTCATTTTTCACGAAACAGACGCCTGCTAATGCTCTGATTAATTACTGAGGAAACTCTTTTTTTTAAACGAAATTTATTTCGTCAAAAATGAGGTCGATTCCAAATAAATACCGACGGCTCTACTGGAACCAGGAATAACTTGATTCGAAGTCACGCGCGCTATCGACCGTGCCGGAAAACCTCTTTCGATTTGCGGCAATAAGAACCGAAATTGAGCTGATACCACAGGAAAGAATCGGAGTAAATTATTTTTGTTAAAAATTTAAAGATTCTTGTTTCATCAAATGTAAAGTGATGCTATAACGAAACGGTTGTCAAAATTGACGAAAGTGACCTTGAAAATCGCTGAATGCTGAAAAATGAGTGTTATTCCTGATAGTGCGAAAGATAACACGACTTGAGTGACCGTTTTGTTCTAGTGGGATAATAATAATGAAATTAATGAACAACTAGCATGCCCTTACGATATTTCGCATGAGCGCCCTCCCCCCCCCCCCCCACCCATTCATATGAAAGATGTTAGCGAATCTTTTATGGCCCCGTGCTCGAATTAAAGCGGAATCATCGCGATTGCACAACATGCGCAATTAAAAAGGAGGTTGTTTTTCTACTTACATAATTCACTTAATTACAGTTTACACACACAAAAAAAATTTAATCGATGCCTTTTTTAAAGGCAACTAAGGAACGAAAAGGGCAAGAGGGGCGGAATTTTTTCAAAAGAGGCGGCATTTTTGAAAAAGGGGCATGAGGGCGCTATCAAGATGAAAAAAGGGCGGGCAAGGCAGACCTTCCTTCAAAAACACGCCTAGAGTGAACACTGTAATGTCGTAATAATAAAAAAATTATAATGATTTTTTCAAATAAATTTGAAAATGTAAATTAAGAGGAATCTTATTATATAATATTATTCCTAATCTTTTTTTTATAGGTGATACCACGAGATGGTATAAACGTGCTTGGCGCATTTTTACATGCTCATTTGTTGGGTAAGCATTCTAAATTTAAGGTTCATTATCAGAAAATTAGATTTGTAATTTATAACATTAGATTGAGGCTGTTCACACGGGTATCTTTGGTGTATCACTAATTAGTGTGAAGGCTGTATAGGAAAAGCATTGTAAATACTTTAGTTTCCCCCTTTTTTTTGCAGGGCGTCGTTTAAAAGCGAGGCATTTCAGAAATGGAATAGAACTTCCGCCTTTAGCAGAAGACAACAACTATGACTTCAACTACCAGGTACGAATCAAAATATTTGGCTTGTACTTTTGATTATTCACATCAAATTGTGATTTGAAATGAGTTACGGACCTTATGAACGACCTAGTATCTAGATTACACATTTAATCATTTTTAGATGTGACATCATGCACAAATATAATTGGTTGGTGGGAACCATGTGGTTCGTTATTCACCAATCGGCTTGTATTTCCATAAAATTAATTTTAATCTAGATACCAAGTCGCCTATAATATTATTTAATAATAACCCATATCAATTTCCGAAATTTATACGTATTTTTTATTTTTTCATAGGAATATAGGTATTATCCAGAAGAAGTCAAGTTTCTACCGGTAATAAACATAATTTTTTTATAATTTATTTCTTTGTACTCTGAAATCTGATGTTCTACACTGTTAAAAATAAATACTCAAAAATAAGTAAAATGTACTCATTTTTGAGTATATTCGCTGCTCATAGCTCCGAAAACATACGTTTTACTTAAAAAAAAACATGTACTCAAAAATAAGTACTTATGGGTAAAAATGAATAAAAAAAGCAGATGACAGCCTACATATGTTGCCTTCATAAATCCCTGTCAATAAATATCGACAATTACAACTAAGACTTATCGGGAATCGAGCCCAGTGCCTTATCCGTTGTACTACCAGTGCGACGTGAAGAAGTCATAAACAGGAGAAATGTTAAAAAGGTGTGCCAAAAGAAAGAGAAGTAAAATAATTTAGTGTAATAATTCAGTCTCCATTTAAGCAATCGACATCATATAATATGAAAAACCATCTTCTGACAACTATTTTAAGTGTGTCTGGTCACTTTTTGTTAAGATGGCTTGAACAGAAGCTGAGATGAGCAATATTAAATCACACTGCTCAATTTTGAGAAAGTACGGTTACTTAAATTTGATACGTCATCGCTCATTTACGATGCAATTGCACTCAAAGAAAAATAAGTAGGTTTAAGTACTCATTTTGAAGTACAATTTTTTTACAGTGTAATTTTACAAAATGAATAAATATAAATCAATAAAAGAAGTTTCCATCTTTGTAAATCAACAATTATTTATTTAAACGTTCTTTGGTTCTATTTCTCTCAATCTTTAAGCTCTATTTTCTGTTTAGGGTGATCAAGTAACAGTGGAATGCGCTTACGATTCTTCCAAGCGGAATTTGACGACCTTTGTGAGTACATTTTCGTGTATTAGACACTTTCATTTTTGTTTTCGGGAGGCAATCAGACCAGTCCCACCCGGGGGGAGGGGGGGGGGTGAAGAGGGAGTAACCCCCCTCCAATAATCTGGAAATCCTGAAATTTGGGAAATTTAACTTCTAAAAACCCCGAATTGGAAAAATGTATGCCTGAAGAAAATTAATAATATTAGCAAATGAAAGCTAGGGAAGATTAGAAATTTTCTAACTTGTAAGATTACATTTAAATTAGCCCTCAGAACGGGGCATTGCTGCATTGGAATATGGGTGCAACACATCAATGCTTGTGAGAGAATTGTTTAATATTACCTAAAATATATATAAAAAAAGATGGAAAAATTTCGAAAAGTTGGGACTGGG
The DNA here is from genome assembly GCA_963932185.1 of Troglohyphantes excavatus. Classification (NCBI taxonomy): domain Eukaryota; kingdom Metazoa; phylum Arthropoda; class Arachnida; order Araneae; family Linyphiidae; genus Troglohyphantes; species Troglohyphantes excavatus. The sequence goes on along the minus strand of OZ010674.1, from coordinate 66,364,199 downwards.
AATTTTCAGCACTGTTGAGTTGGGAATTTCGAATCGTTGAGTTGAGAATTTCGAATCGTTGAGTTGCGAAATTTCTTGTTTCAACCCCCCCCCCCCCCAAATATATATATATATATATACTAGGAGGCTCCGACCACGGCTCCGCTAACGCTCCGCCAACCCCCGGAGGATTGCTACGCAATCCTCATAGGTTTGCTCCGCAAACCACTTCTCGCTTCGCTCGCTAAAAGGTAGGACACAATAACAATGTGTCCTAGTAACAATATTTTTTTTAATTATATTACCAAAAACTTTAAACGTTGAAACTAAATTTAAATTATAATTCAACTTGGCATAAATACATTTTTTCGCCATGTAAATCAATATAAAATCATTTAATTTCTTTTAAACTACAAATGGAACCACTGGCAAGCCATTATTTGTTATTTTATTTCTACCATTATTTATTATTTTCCACGATATTTTCACACCTTTCCTGCGTTTTAGTTTAATTTTTAACATTATTGGTAGTTTGTTTTGGCATAATTGACGTTAAGCTTACCATACCTTGCCTACCAGAAGTGTGTACGTAACTAAGTTTATACGTCATAAAAATGAAGGTCATAGAAATTTAGTTTTCAAAATTGCCAACAGATGGCGCCACGTCAATGTTCCGCTCATTTGAAAACTCAAAAGCGTTTTTCAAAACTTCTATTTTTAATGTAATAGGGTTTATATTCTTCCTAATTTAAGCTGTCATCAACAAAATAATTATTTACTAATGAATTGAAGGGGCTAATCGTCAAAATGGCTTACATAATGGCAAAATAAAAATACGGGCACAACAGAATTTCGTAAACAAAGTAACTGTTGCCACTAAGCGTACAGAAAAACAGCGTTTTTCAATCACCGCGTAAGATAAATATATATAAAGATATATATATAATATATAAAGATATATATATATATATATATATATTTATATATATAAAGATATATATATATATATATATATATATATATATATATATATATATATATATATATATATATATATATATATATATATATATATATATATATATATATATATTCCTGTAACGGCACTGGAGGCAATCACTTGATTATTTAAAATCTTTATTCTGATGAACCGTTTAGAAGTTCTTTATAATTTTAGGGTGGTGAAAGCACAAGAGAAGAAATGTGTTTGGTGTTTTTACTGTACTACCCTAGAGTAGAAATATTCGGGTCATTAAGTGTTCCAAAACCAGACGTCATCTACGAAGCCATTGGAAAAAAGTGAGTTCTTTAGTTTATTCGACAATTTCACACATGCACTTTAATTATCGTTACCCTATACCTATAATATACACAGTTAAAAATATATACTCAAAAATAAATAAAATTTACTTATTTTTGAGTACATTCGATGTTTATCATGGCTCTGAATACATAAGTTTCATTTTTGAAAAAGACATGTACTCAAAAATAAGTAAAATAAATAAAAAGTGCAGTTAATTGCCTTAGGCGGTCTTCGTAAATCACTTTCATTAAATATCGACAATTACAACCAAGACTTACCGGGAATCGAATCCAAATCTGCAGGCACATCAGTCAATTGCCTTATTTATTGTACTATCAGGGCGACGTGAAGAAGTTATACACTGAAGAAATGTTAAAAAGATGTTTCAAAGGAATGGTAAGTAAGGTAATTGGGCTGTAATAACTGAGTTCCCATTTAAGCAATCGTCATCAAATAATATGGAAAATCATCTTCTGGACAACTATTTTAGGTTTGTCGGGTCGCTTTGTTAAAATGGCTTAAGCAGAAGCTGAAATTAGCAATATTTTTGAGGAAGTACGATTATTTAAATTTGAGTACGCAATCGCTCATTTATGATGCAATTGTACTCAAATAAAAACGAGTATGTTCAGGTACTCATTTTTAAGTACATTTGTTTTACAGTGTAGTACAGAATACTAAAATAATTATCAAAAGCAGAGTCGGATTTAAGATTTTTATTGGCCCCTTCGAACTTAAGCAAGAGCAACCACTTTACACGTTTTTAAGATGAGGTAGAAAAAAATATCCTTCCGCTTAAGTTTGCGTATATATAAAAACGCATTTCTGGCTTTCAAAAATACATTAAATGTTATACACTAAACGTTTTGAAATACTTACTTACTTGCAAGAAAAAGAAGACAAAGGGCACCGAAAAAAACAATCTTTCTGTGACGTCACGGTGATACTCCCGCAAAGCGAAGGTAGAATGTTTTCTCAACCTTTCTTCCGAATAGTATGCTTCTACGCAGCACGGTAAAGTACACTGTATTGAACTCTAACTGTTACTGCTGGAAGGCTCAAACCTTGTTTCCTCTATGGGCGCGTTGAAGCCAATTGAAAGCTCTGTGTCCCAATATTTTTTTTAAAGTGATTTAGTGGTGTTTTTTATTACCATAGCATTGTAGAAATATTAAATGTATATAAATATTATATTTTCTTTTTATAGAATTAATTTTTATATTGCCAAACAAATAGTTTTTGCTCTTGCTTTTTATCTACTTCGACTTTGATTTGCAAATGACTTTCTATTTTAATAGCAGATTGCATTTAAAATGGGTTTAAAAAGAAAATAGAAAAAACTCAGCCAAAAGCAATACACATCGGCTTATTTTAACATGAAAAATATACGAAATATTGCGGTAGCAAAGTAAGTGGGGCACAGCATGGCTGCCTCTACATCAGCTTCAAGTCAACAAAATATTTTGCCCTATCCAGAAGTTGCAGTTAGAGATCAGTGGCACACTGTCACTCAATGAGAGTACTCGCTCCTGTGTTTGTTATTATTTTAGCTCAGTGCCTTAAACATGTCGCCATCTTGGCAGCCACGTAGGTATAGATTTTTCATGGGGATGGTTCAGTAACTTGAGCAACGGATTTCTTTAGGTAACTTATCCCCCCCCCCCCCCCCCCCATTTTTTAAAACTTTTGAATTTTTATTCAAGCAACACGTTGGTATATAAATATCGTAACAGCAAAAGTTTTCATTTATTTTTCATGAAATAGTTACCAATATCAGTCATTAAATTTTTTTAAAATTAGTAAACCTCACTCCCTAATCAATACTTATATATAAGAATGGAGTGTCTGTCAGTGGAATCGAACAAAACCCCTCATTTTGTGTTTTCTCCACGAATTAGGATACACTGATTCCGAAAATCACATTTAAAATTTTTTTGTCTGTCTGTCTGTCTGTCTGTCCGGATTTAACTCAAAAACTACTGCACGGATTTTTATGAAACTTGCACCACGTGAACAAACTTTTTTTAGTTTAAAATATGCACTTTGTTTCATGTGGATATCTGCAACCATTCAAAAGTTATAGAACTTTTTCCATTTTCTCTAACATTACGCCTATGGGAAATTTACATCTCAATCTTCCTCCTAATATAACATTATTGTTTAAAATCACCTTGGCGACCAAAAATATTTTTCGACAATACTGGGATAAACGATTTATTTTGATTGGCTGATGAGTAAATGTCGCCAAATGAATTAAAAATGTCGCCAAACGAATTAAAATTGTCGCCAACTATTGCCAAAGGAATTAAAAATGTCGCCAAATATTGCAAAATAATTTTTTTAATGTCGCCAAATGAATAATAAATGTCGCAAAATTAATTTAAAATGTCGCCAAACAGATTAAAAATGTTGCCAAATGAATTAAAAATGTCGCCAAATGAATTTAAAATTTCCCCAAATCAATAAAAATGTTGCCAAATGAGCTAAAATAGAGGTCCTATATTTAAAAATATCATCACAATTGCGAAATAAGTGTCCAAACAACAAAATTAACGTCGTTAACAAAAACCTCGCCAACCGAAGGAGGAAGATAAACCAGCTCTTTTGACTGACGCCATGTGTATTCATGTTCTGAACAACTTAACTTTTATGACAATAGTGCGTTTTGTTACGGAGTGGAATATTTCTATGGTGTTGAAATGGGCCACCCTAAAAGTTTAATTTAAGGTTTTCTATATGTATACCTCCATGTAGCTTATTTTTAAATTTTTACCTCATAAGCATATAATTGGCATTCAAAAATGAATATCTGATAATTAATTTTTATAAGAAATATTGTCCGTAAATATTGACCCTTATGAAATTATGTTGAAAGACGGATATATAGACTCCGGTCACCAATTGGCACAAAAAAAAAAAAACTTCACCAAATACGATACATTATTTCGATTTGGAACAATGCAATATTTTTTCTTTGATATATTATTGCGTCGCCAATATTAAAAACTAATGAATGTGAAATTTTTCTTCAAAAGGTTTACTGTTACTAAATGGTTAATTTTTATACAAAAATATGCAATTAAAAAAAATTTTAGGAATTTTTATTTCACAAAAAGAAACATTTTACAAAAACATCAGTTTAAACAGTAGTCGCAATAGCATGTAAAGTCGTGAACATAAAGGTAGGTACATTTAGGTATCTCAAATACTAAAAGTAATTCTGGGTAATATTCAAAGTAAATCTGGATTTGGATAAAGTTTATTTTTCACAGTGGACAGAAAGTGATACGCGATGGCTACGCTGACAAGATAAAATCGCGCAGCTCTTACTGTGCAAACTGACCACGAGCAACGCCGGGCCATATTGCTAGTTATAAAATAAATTTAGAGAACACATTTAAAGATTCCTTGTTCAGAATAATATATTGCTTTGGTTACAACTTGTTTATACGGCACCGTTTCGCGATCTTTTCCCTTTGTCACCGAAATTCAAATGCTATATAATAAAACACGATGACGTCATGTTACGTTTAGGTTGAGATAAAAATGCCCTCAAATCATATACCAGATTTTCAAATTTTCCCTCATGCAATTCAACAAGAAGTATTATACAAAAAATTGAAATTTTTCTAGTTTTTTAAAGTATTTTTGATTCTTACAGTAATTCGATTTTTAATTTTTTTTCTTCTTGACTTTCAATGGGAGGGGTTTGAATCCTGTGAACCACCCCCTTACCTACGTGCCTGCATCTTGGTGCTCTACTGCTTGCGCTTCCAGTTTCGCAAAAGATAGCATCTCCTCAATTTAGTACCTCTCAATTTAGTCTGTGTTATCCTTTCTCCCTACAGTATCACGCAATCTACTTTTATGCAGTTTTATGAAGAGACGTTGCACCTCGACTGGACCAAAGTGAATGTCGATGAAGCAGAGAAACGCCTGAGATACAGTTTACACGATACTCACTGTTATTTAGGAGACGGAGAAAAGAATTCGGTAAGTGTTAACCAATGTTAAGCAAGGGTGTCACGTGACGTATCAAGAGGTAAACTTACTAGTAGCTTCGATTTCTTCCATACAGCAGACAACTCTGCTTTTATTTTCGTTAACTTCGTTTGCATCAGGGGAAAGTTTGTTCATAATATTTTTTTTTTCAAATAAGTAATATTTTTATTCTATATATGACTAAATTTAAATTCAGAAATACTTATATTTTATCTGTATATAAGTTGCTTATAATTACAATTAGAACGAAATACGGAAAAATATTTTATTTCAACACAAAAAAAAAATGCTTCATAAACGATGAGTACAATCTATCTCAGTATATGAAGTATATATTTCTATATTGAGGTGTTATTTAATGACAAAAACTTAAAATTATAGTACAGGAACTGAAATTTATATGCTAATCCTACGGAACTTCTTCGGCGTTTCGGATTTTTCTCCATGTTCGGTTGGAACAGCGGTCTTCTTCTTCTCGGCGTGAAACTGTCCCATTTCAATGGTAAAAAGAAAGAGTAAGGGATTGTTCTAACGGCCATTAGCAAATAAGAAATTGTACAGTTGTAAATTGGAAGTGGACAGTCGTGTGATTAATAAGTTGTAAGAAAAAATAAATAGCGGAATTATTTTTTTTAATGAACACTGAACATTTATTTATTCTTTTAAATTTTCTAAACTCCCTAACAAAGATGGGTTCAGCAAAAGACAACACTTGCCATCTACTTCGGTTTCTCCACAGACACATAAAAGTTTCTTCATCTATAAAACACTGATTTATTTTTCATTAAATGCAAAGGATTAAAAATCGACCTTTCTTCCTTTTGCAATGAATTTTTTATTTTTTACAAAAACATAGCAAATTTTCCCTTTATACAAGTCTTTAAAGACTACGTAAGTTAACTTCCAAAATGAAATAGGATTGTTGTAGCATTGAATAAAATACCTCATTAGGGGGAGGGGGGGGGGGCTTAAAGCTCAAGCAACACAAACAACGGCTTGGAGCGCCGGACTAAGGAGGGTACCCAATTTTATTAAAAAAGGAAATATGTAAATGATTTTTCAGTTGAAAATTAGTTGTGAACATCAGACATTTTTCTAGGTTTATATTTTTAATTAAATCATATATTAGAATTAAATTGATTACGTTACGATTCGTTTATTGATTTATATCTAATTGTTCATTAGCTTATAGAGCTTTGATTTTATTTTATGAACGCACTCTTAACCTTTCTATAGTTGCAAAATTGCGTTAAAAATTATTTTGGAAAATTGGGATTAAAAATTCATGTTTGCAAGTGTCAGAAAAATTCTTTGATCCATCCTTTCTCGTTAGTTAAAGTGAAATGTTTCGAATATGCAATTCACTGAACTCTAATTTCTGGAATGATCAAAACTTGCTTCCTCTATGGGCGCATTGAAGCCAAAGTGGAAGCACCCATACTGTACCCCAATTTGTTTTAAGTGATTTACTTCCGTTTTTTTAATACCATAGACACTGTAGAAATAATAAATGTATATAAATATTATATTTCCTTGTTACAGAATTAATTTTTATATTGCCAAACAAATAGTTTTTGCTCTTGTTTTTTAACCACTTCGACTTGCATATTACTTTTTATTTTAATAGCTGATTGCATTTAAAAAGGGTTTCAAAAGAAAATGGAATAAATACTCAGCCAAAAGCAATACATGTCGGCTTATTTTAACGTGAACAATATACGAAATATTGCGGTGCCGTGAAAGTGGGGCTCAGCATGGCTGCTTCCACATTGGCATCAAATCAATAAAATGTCTTGCCCAATCCAGAAGTTACAGTTAGAAGTCACTGATACAATTAAATCAAGTATAAGATTTGTAAAATGTTGTTAATCTAAAACTTTTAGCCAGACCATAGTTGAAAATGCTTCTCTCCATAGCAGTGTTCGTACAAAATAGTATTTTACATGAGAATTTTAAATTAGAACGTATTAGAGAATGAACTTTTATGTTTTATGCATTTCAGATTAAGAAGTCAATATCATACCCAGAGAATTTGCAGCCATTTCAGAAAGCATCAGCATGTACACAAGGAGTATTTCACATGCACGGCCACGCTGCTGCTTCAGAAGAAAAATTAGGAACACTTTTGCAAATTTCACTTATTCTCCTAACCCTGCACGTTTTGCGACAAAGTGCTTGATGACTATTCATCTAAACTATTTCAAATATTATTTGCACTCACTTAATACATGTTCTTTCAAACATAATTGTACAGTGTGTTCAATGGCGGCCCTTGGTCGAAAATGTAAGTGCAGCCGAAATCATGTGAATCCTATTTTCCACAACCATACATGAAAGGAAATTCTTTATTATTCACCACTCAAATAAAAGTTTTCTTTCAATTTTTACAAAATGATAACATGCGAAAAAAAATTGAAAAATTATTTTTTGAAAATTAAAATAATTTTTTCTATTAAACATGCGATTCGGTCAATTTTAATATTAACTTAAATAACGAAACAACAGCACACAAAAAATTTATCACGAAAACTATTTCCGTTTGGAGAGATTCTCGGAAATTCTCTGTTCTCCCACCCTTCCCCGCGATTCACGCACAAGTTAATCAGTTTATCGAATATCAAGTGCAGCCCAAATCAGAAAATTCCTTTCGGGCTGTACCTCGTCACACATGCAGTGCATTAGGGAATCTCCATACTACGCAGAGGTTGCCATGGCAACAATGCAACCGATTCCAATCTCTGCTTTTTGGCTGCACTTTTGATTGAATGGAGTTTTTCCCCCTCCTGAATTGTGAATTAAGGCAACATGCTTGCAATTTATCGGAGATTTTGTTTACTACCGTAGTAATTTTATTTTCAATTCTAATCTTCATTTAAGAAAATTAGTAAAATATCTGATTTTAGTTTTAAAATACACTAATAAATTTAGGTGCAACCCGGCTGTACTTGCCGTAGTCCACAAGCCGCCATTGAGTGTCTTAAAAGAATAAAAAAAAGTTAAACATTGATATGCAACTGAATATTTAAAATCACTGCGTGGACAAGCAATGCTTGAATGTGGTATTGAACTTTTATACATATATATAAGCTAAAGTATTATTATAGATAGATAAACTGACGTAATCTAAATTTTCAATGACCTATAATAATATAAAATAATCTTTCTTAAGCAAATTCTTTTTTTGCCCTCTAAAAATAACCTCATTTCTTTCGCAAATTATTCAGATGGAATCTTGTCCTAATTGACCTGGATAACTCGAGTTCTACTGTAAATACTTGAGGATTGTCCTCTTGTAACGTTAATTAAAATCGAAGACATGCATAATTTTGTTACAACACAGACAATTCTTAAACCCTTTCTTTTGTGATGAAAGGAATGAATTTCTGTTATGCCCACTGAACTAAGATAATAATAGACACTGGAGTGAGGACTAAGAGTGCACGGCCATTTTACACCTTTTTGAGCCAAGGTAGAAAAATAGTCCTGTCGCATAGGTTTAAAAACACATTTCTGGCTTTTAAAAATACATTAAATGTTATACATTTGATAATTTCACATACACTCTTACTAACAAGAAAAAGAAGACTAAAAGCACAAAAAAAATCAGTTTTAAACCTTTCTGTGACGTCACGTGAGATTCCGGCATAGCCAAGGTAGAATGTTTTCTGAACCTTCCTTCCGAATAGTATGCATCCGCGCGGCAAACTACACTGTCGCTCAATGGGAGTTCTCGCTCCAGTGTGTATATTTTTTTAGCTCAGTGGTCATGAATGTTCAGAGCATAAAAAAATAAAGTAAACTATCTCAATTAAATGTGTTAAAATCTTAACTAATTATCTCTTTTTAAATCCAGTGCATATACTACTTGGAACATTTTCTTCACAATCAAAAGTGTTCTAAAGTTCAAAATCGAATAATTTTAGGAAACCTTTTGTCAGAGAGATAATGGTGTGGGCCCAGTGAATGCTTCAATTTGCACTATTTCTTCTTCAATTGCAAAAATGGAAACTGGCAATAAGAAATACACATACAATTTATTCTATTTTCTGTATACATAGCCAATTATTAAGCTCTTCATAAGGTTCAAGTGCAATGCTGTCGTCAAAAGGTATATGCCACCCGTCCTCCATGTTACCTTGGATAGTGATGCTGTGTCTCAAGGGTTTCTAAAATTAAATATTGTAAAATCAGTCATGTATTAATAAATTATATTATTACAACACAAAAATATTCTTAGAATTTTATATTGAATTCATTTCTTTTGTAGGTGGTGCTGTTGGGCATCAATAAAACAGAACAATTATAATAAACTAGCTGTTACCTGCAGTTTCATAGAAGTTAAAAAAAACATGTTACTGCATTGGTTCATTCTCCTCGTTTATTTCTCCTCTTTACTTTCCCGAAGGCAAAATAACTAGTCTATTGTTCCCACATCTTTGGATATATTTTTAAATGTTAGGCTTTCCCGTTGAAGCATAATTGTCAAAAAGAATTATTTCGATAAAGCAATTCTTGATTGTCAAGTTTCATCTGTTTAAAACAATAAATATACAGTAGACTCGCGATAACTCGAACTTCGATCGAATTTTTCGATATCTCGAAAAAAATCGATTTCCCTGCACCTTCATTACTTATTTAATGTAATTTTATCTCTTTAATTCGAAGTTTTTCGTCGTTATCTTCGATAATTCGAAGTTTTCTCACAACTCAGAATTTTGTTTTCCTCTCAAAACTACGGATTTTGAAGAAATTTTAGCATATATGTAATTGCCACGTTCTTCTTATCAGTTCTCTTTCTTATTGAGCGTTATTGAAAGGGGATACGTACAATGGATTCCTACCTGTGCCTCACCCTTTTGTTTGAATGTCACCAGACTGGATTCCCTGAGCTGTATCCCCTCCTCTTTAACGCAGAGTTAGTCCAACATGGAAGGTTAACGATTTATCGTCCTCAAGTCAGCTGGCGTTTTCGGTAAAGTAGTCACTTACTTGGAACATTACCGACTGTCTAGAAAGCAACTCCCTTAAAATATGAAGACGACACTCGACCCCTTCTCATTTTTGTTTAGGCTTTCGTGTGGTGTTGATTTGTCGCTGCGAATAATGGCGACAAAACGAAAATTAAATGCACTCTCTATAGCAGCATTTGATGAGAGATCGCTCTCAGAAGAAGAAAGATTATGAAGAATTCGAACCTCCTCCAAAGATAACTTTGTAAGAGGCTCTATCTCCCATAGAAACTATGCGTGCATTCATATTGAATCGAGGCCAGAAATAAAAACATCAGAGACATTTCAAGCAATCATGCATTTGGAAAACATAATTGATTCCGAAAAAAATAGAAATACTCACCAAACTATTTTGGATAGATATTTTAAATAAAATAGTGTAAGTATACTTGTATTTATTTTTACCAAAACAGCTTTTTTATAGGATTTTCGATAACTCGAATTTTTGATATCTCGAATTTTTATGCACTTCAATTCGAGTTTGAGATAACGAGAGTTGTCTGTATATTTTTAAATATTTCATTGTTGTCAAAATCTAATGATTTTATAACAATACAAATACTACTATTTTTAAATAGCCATTTTAAAAAAATAGCTTCAAAAACAGTTATACACAGAAAACTAAACTGAATTTTAAAATTTCCAGCCTCAGGTGTACCATTGTATATTGAATAGTATTTATATATAAATTTTCAGACATATCCGAGCAGTGGAAAATAGTGTTTTGTATGCCACAGACAAGCAGACAGACTCTTATCATTATAGATAAAAAACCTTTTAGACTTTTCTTCAAAGGTCTCATTAAAAAACATATCAATCCAGTTGAAGTAAGAAAAGTAATTTGCAATAACCTAGTTCCTTTTCAACATATCTACAGAAAATAAAGTAGAAACCTTCTGAACTACTATTAAGTATCTTATCAAGGTTCATTGAGAAAAGTCTATAAATACTGTGAATATAAAAAAAAACTTGGATATTTATGTAAATTGGAAAAATACACTGAAAAATATACTTATAGCTATAACTCATCTTTAAAATTTGATATAAAAATAATTCAATGTTAAAAACCTTTTCTCCAATTTGGCGCTATGTTTTCACCAAAAATCAGAACATAAGCTTCTCAAATACCAGTAATTAAATAAGCCCTCAAAATTCTGCAATTTTATCGTTATAGAAGACAATCCATATACATTACTGGAACCCCATCAATTGGTATTCACAGTGGTCACTTTGAATAGCAGATACAACTACCAGACCTTTGTGATTGCAAGGGCAAGAGGTAGAGTATCTGTCTATGGAGAGAAAGGTCCCGAGTTCAATCCCAGCTTAGTGTCAGAGTGCAAACTTTAATTAATTGCTTACCATAAATTGCAATTCGTTGTCGTCACCAACTGTCAGGTAAATCTGGTGCGTCTGCTGCCACCTTTTAAAGTGCCGTATGAGCACAGGGTCGTCTAGTCGGGACATGTGGTCTCTCATGAGGTCAGCCGAGAGTATATTAGCGTGGGGGCCGCTCACTAAGGCCGCATACACCATGAAAGGGTCATCTTGAGAACTGCAATGAATAATTGAGCATTAAAGGAAGGCAACCAATGCATTTGTAAAAATGTTCATAATGATTTTAAAACATTTAAAGTGTTTTTTAAAAACAAATAAATAAAATTCAAATTTTTTAACTGTTAATACATAGCAAACAAATTTCTAAGTTACTGTCCTACTCTATATGCATATAGAAAATTACAATAAATTAAATATGTTTTAGGGATAATGTGGTTTAGTTAATGTGAACTCTGTTTAAATTACAAACTTAATAATAAATCTCATATATGAGTTTTAAGATCTTAATGATAACTTTAAATTTCTAAGCACAATAAAACAAATATTTCAAAAAACTTTTTAAAGGCTCTTTAAAACATCTCAAATGAAAATGAGATATCCTAAAAGAATATTAAAGACTACACCATCCAGAGTTTAGATGATCAGGGTTCAGAACTCAGAAGTATTTATCAATCTTTGAATGTCATATTTATGTTTCAACTCTGAATTTGATACCCAGTGGTTATCATTAGAAAATTTATTGACACAGTTATTAAGCTAAAAACATCTGATATCCAAGGTAAATATATACTTTTTAACATAGGTCTGTTCGACCATAATTGTTTACACAAAAATAATACAAGCATATTTTCTAATAAATATTTAATTTTCTTTTTAATCTTTTAGTTTTATTTAAATATTCTAAGCAGATTGTTTAGGTTTACTGCGTTAATAAAATACATAAATATATCATTTTAAATGCAAATTATGTACAACCAGATAGATATTTCATAAAATCTAAACATAATTTAAAAACTATATTTCAGAAATAATCTGCTAAATTACTTTAATGGAAATCTCATTTATTATCATACAAACCATTTTACAAATGTTTTAAATAGCATTCAGATATGTTTCAAGTAGAAAAACTCTGATCATTGAAATAATCTCCCGTGAATAAAAGAAAAATATTTTTTTGTTTCTTTTCAAATACATTAAATTTATGGAATATCCAGTTTTTTTAGCAACGCTCATAACTGTTCATTTTCAAATTCTTTAATTGTTAAATTCTCTTAGCTACATCTTATAAATTAATATATAATTTAAAAGTTAACCCTATAAAAATAATTATGATTTTAAACTAAAAGAGACATGTAATAGAATTACACATTCAATTATCTTGCATTGAAGAATAGTTTATTACTTCACTACTCAAAACATTAAAAGAGAAACCATAATTTTTAAAAATTAATTTATTAAATGAAAGCTGTGAATCTCCATCTTGTAGTACACAGTTTAGGACTTTCTGAATTTTCACTGTATCTCAAAAATATAAAACTTATCCATTTTTATTATAAATCATCTTTTAAAATTATATAGCATGAAATATAAGATACTTCTTACATGTTACTGGTGAGAAACAACTTGGCTCTCCGAGAAATCTTCTCCATTATGTAACCTGGCCAGGTACGCATGTGATGCTTGCCCAGTACAAGTAACCTTTTAGGAGGTTCTGACAAGCTTTCCACCACTTTCAGCAGCTGAAAATTTAAATTCGTTATCAAAACTGGCATTTGCAATTTTTTTCTTGAAATACAGAGACATTTATTTAATTTGCTTTCGGTATATTATTACTGAATAATAAATCTTGAATCACTTTGAATTTTTTCTACTATTTTTTTTAAGAATAATCTTAAAAACATATGGTACACTTAGAAGTAAAACCATGTATATTAAAACCACAGATTTAGCAACTGTTGTTGGCAAGGAAATCTAAGAGATCAATTTTCTAATTGTGAATGACCTAGGTGCTGCCCTCCAGAAAGAATAAAAGAAACCATAAAAGAAAATATAATCCAGGCACGGCACTTGCTAGAGGTTAATACGATGATAGCGTTCCATGAAAAATCATAGTCCTTGCCCTGGCAGTCAGCAACACAATTGCGTTCTGGTACCACCAGCCAATTGACATAGGTGGGCCAGTCTCTGCCTTCCGTTTTGGACGAAGCGAGGGCCAAAGAGCACACTGAGGAACTCCAGGATCCCCTTTTCCACCTGCACGGGTCGCAGCACATAACAAACCTTCAGGTTAGAAAATACTAACAATTTAAATCATAGAACCTATATGTGAAAAAAACGAAATTTTATATATATGAAATATATGATTTATATAAAAACCTAAACGTCGAGAAGACTACTGAACGCAATGAAAACAAATTATACGCAATGCACATGGTAAGGCCGTCGCAAAAGGAAAAGAAGAAAGCTAGGCCCGGCTAGGGTACATTGAGCTTGCCACACTCATGCTCTCAGAAAACAGCTCCCAAAAAAAGAGACAAAATAAGAAAAATATATCCCTAGAGTACCTCGGGGTTGTGAAGTCCGTGTTTACTTAAAGAAAGTAAACCCCCTGAGGTGTTAAAATCATAGAAATACAATTTTTTTTTTAATTGATTTAATGCTAAAGGTTAAAATCATAGAGTAATGATACAAATAGAGGAATAAAAATGCTGAAACCACGTGATATGTGGAAATGCCAATTCATTCATGCGCCAATATTACTTGGCAGGCCTTGGCGACTTTAAGAACTAAACGAGAATCGAAGTATTGTAATATGGTTTTGTGTTCAATTTTGTATTTAAATATAGTTTTTTTTTAACGAGTGGCACAATTTAAGGGAGTTTAACAGATATATTAAGGAGATTTTTCTTACTTTGTAGTTTTGAAATAATTGCATTACGTTAATGTTATGTTTAAAGGTGTTGTATTAAAAGATAGACATTGCTTATGCGAATAATAACTATTTATTATTAGAGCAGCCGTATTGTTTTCGATTTCAGTTGCCAGATTGCTAGCATGAATACATAGTTACAGTTACAGTTATTCAATCTATTACAATACTCCCTTTATAAAAAAGATAAAAGGTATAAAAAGTTGCTGGCACAGTCCTAAAGATTTAGTCTATTGGGTTGTCTTCTGTTTCGAGGTGGGTTGCGTCGAATTGGAGTGAGACAGACAGGTTCAGCAGCTGAAGGGATTTGGGCATCAGCAGCAGAGTCTGGCAAAGGAGTTGAAACCTCTGGCAAGATTTCTATCCCCTTGGGTGTTGTGGACGGTGGAGGAAACATGGTTCCTGTATCCTGGGTATGTATTGGGATACTCGCAAGTGGTGAGGGACTAGCCTCAAAAGTAGGATAGGAAACAACATTTGTGAACTCGGGTTTGGGAAAGTCCACTTCAGAAGCTGGACGTAGCTGATCTAAATGGGCAGAGAACTTCTTTCCATCTATCTCAACGATCCAGGTTTTGGTACCTCGGGGTTCTATTAAAACACCACGAACCCATTTGTTACGGGAACCTCTATAGCAACGTACCCACACATTCTGACCAGAGAGTAGACTCTTTTTCGAAGTATGTGATCTATCAAACAGCTGCTTCTGAATGTTCTGTTTCTTCTGTACATGGTGTGTTGTACAGGGATGAATCAAGTTCAGGAGAGTCCTGATGGGACGTCCAAGGAACAGTTCAGCAGGAGACAGTCCAGTTGTGGAATGTGGAGCCGAACGATATGCAAGCAGAAACCTTTTAACCTTATTTACAACAGAGTCACAGTCCTTGCCATCTTTAAGCATTTTCTCCAGAGCATGTTTGAAAGTTTGTACCGATCGCTCAGCTAATCCATTTGATTGCGGATGATAAGTTGGCACAAGTGTATGCATAATTCCTAAAGACTTTAGGAAATCTTTAAACTCGTCGGAGATAAATTGTGGTCCATTGTCGGAAACCAACTCCAAAGGCAGTCCATACCGTGAAAACAGTTCCTGTAATGCATTGATGGTGTGTGTCGAAGTTGTCGAGGACATCTGCAGTACCTCCAACCATTTTGAATGACTGTCCACTACTATCAAGTAGTTGGTTTGATTCTTCTGACCATAATCAATGTGTATGCGATCCCAGGGTGCCTTCGGCCAGATCCAGGATTGCAGAGGTGTAGTAGGTGGGTTATTGGCTGTTACCTGACATGCTTCACATTTAGCAGAGATACTCTCAATGTCTTGATCCAATCCAGGCCACCATATACGACTTCTAGCTACTGCCTTCATCTTGGTTATTCCTAGATGTGTGTCATGAAGCAAGTCCAGCATGCGATTCCTATGTACTGAAGGAATAACAACCCTCATTCCCCAAAGGAGACAATTTCCATCTACGGATAATTCATCCTTTCTGCTGAAATATGGCTTCAAGTCGGGGTCTTGATTACAGATAGGGAAACCGTACTGTACATACTTGAGCACAACTCCAAGAACCTTGTCTGTACGAGTTGCCTGGACAATGTCATCAGAGGTAATCGGCATGTCTTCCACGTAGGAAACTTTGAAGATATCAGACGGATACAAGTCCTTGTTTAGGTCTTCAATTGGTAAGCGTGAAAGCGCATCTGCATTCTGATGTAATTCACCTTTTTTGTATTTAATTGTGTAATTAAATGAAGATAGTAGTAGGGCCCACCTTTGCAAGCGTGCAGCAGCCATGGTTGGAATAGCTTTATCTGGTGCAAAAATTGTCACTAGGGGTTGGTGATCTGTATACAACAGAAACTCACGACCATATAAGTACTGGTGAAACTTTTTACATCCAAAAATAATCGAAAGAGCTTCTTTCTCAGTTTGAGAGTAATTGGCTTCAGCTTTTGTTAGAGTTCTCGATGCATATGCAACAGGTCGTTCAACACCATCGACAATGTGTGACAGGACTGCTCCTAAACCAACAGGGGAAGCATCACATGATAACTGTAAGGGCAGTCTTTCGTCATAATGGGCTAACACACTATCTGACATCAATAAAGATTTACACTTTTGAAAAACTTTAGTCACATTCTGAAGACCAATGCCATGGAACATCTTTGTTCAACAAATTGTGAAAGGGTGATAACAAAGTAGATGCATTTTTTATAAATTTGGAATAATAGTTAAGAATTCCTAAAAAGGATTTTAGCTCGGTAACATTTACTGGTACCTTGATTTCCTTAATGGCATTGATTTTTTCTTGTGTTGGGTGAATGCCATCTTTATCAATAATATGACCTAAGAACTCCACACTGGTTTCTAGATATTGACACTTTTCTTCATTTAGATGGACATTATATTTACGAAAGCGTTAAAACACTTTCTCAAGTGTACTGAAATGTTCATCCACTGTTGTCGATGAGATGAGAATGTCATCTTGAAAGCATATTATATGAGGTATGCCTTGCAACATCTGCTCCATTGTTGACTGAAATATGGCAGCAGCAGAAGTTATACCGTACAACAGCCTGTTTGGGCGTACCAAACCCATTGGTGTGTTTAGTGTAAGCAGTTCTTGGGATGCAGAATCCAACTCAATTTGTTGGTATGCATGAGACAAATCCAATTTTGTGAAATATTTTCCACCACGAAGAGTAGCAAACAGATCTTGTTGAGTAGGTAGAGGATACTGGTTCACATCCAAGTACTTGTTGACAGTCACTTTGAAATCGCCACAGATCCTAATAGAATTGTTCTTCTTAGGAACAACTACAATTGGCGTAGCCCACTTGGAATGCTCAACAAAGTTCCAAACTCCCCTCCTCTCCGTTTGTTTGACTTCTTCACATACTGCGGTTTTCAGGGAATATGGCACAGGCCTCGGTTTGCAGAAAACTGGTAATGCATCGTTACGCAATCTGAGAGATGCTTTAAAATGCTTGATAGGTGAGGTGTTTGCTTGGAATAGATCTGTGTATTTTTTCTTTAAAGAATCAACAGTCTTGACATTGCCAAGGGCAGCATCAACAGCGAAAATTTCATTCCAATTCAGCTTGAATTTTGATAACCAGTTCTTTCCAAACAAAGATGGTCTATTTCCTTTCACTATCACTAAAGGTAATTTGTAGCTTTGAGAATTGCACAAAACTTGAACTTGCGCTTCTCCTAATACCTTTATTGCACATTGATTATAGTCTCTCAGAACTATTGATGTTGGCTGTATTTTCACATTTGGTAGATTTTGAGTAATCCAGTGCTCTGATGTAATGGATACATCCGCAGCGGTATCAAGTTCCATTTCTGTGGCTTTATTGTTGATAACTACTGGTACTGTATACTTTGATACTTGCTTGATTGATTGCACTGTGAATAGACGATACTCCTCTGATTCATTGATCACTTCAATCTTTTTTGCAGATTTGTTTTTCTTTGACATGCAGGCAGGAGAAATGTGTCCAACCTTTGAACAAAAGTGGCAAGTTGCATTTTTGTATTTGCACTTGTTTGGATCATGAGAAGAGCCACAGCGAAAACACTTTCCAGATTTATTCGGCTTTGCTGCAGGAGCTTTGTTGTGTTGTACCTTGTTTACAACAGGGTAGGCAACTTTCATATTGCTGGCATCGCTGTCTGCAATTTCCATAGCCAGCGCTATTTCTGTAGCAGTTGAGAGCTGCAGGTCTTTTTTGGCTAGCAATCTCCGCTGGATCGTTTTCGAAGACAGTCCACATACGAAGCGATCTCTTATTGCCTCCTCCAAAAATGCGCCAAAGCTGCACGTAGATGCTAGCATTCGGAGCTCAACTAAATACGTTGAAATATTTTCTCCAGCTTTTTGATTTCTTCTGTGGAATCGAAATCTTTCAGCAATGACAATAGGTGCAGGCTTGAAATGATGTTTTAGTGCTTGGGTGAGTTCTGTGTACGTGCATTTGGTAGGTTGTTTCGGTACCAGAAGATTTCGTAACAGTTTATACGTACTGTTTCCGATAACGGAAATCAACACTGCTTTCTTTTTTTCATCTATAACGTCGTTAGCAACAAAATATTGCTCTAACTGCTCGATATATAGATTGAAATCCTCTTGCTCGGAATCAAAATTCGCCAAGCTGCCGATTAGGCCTAACTTACCTTTAGTGAAAAATCTAAAACTGTTACACAATTTTTTAAAAAAATGCACTTACGATAATCCCATCTTCGTCGCCATTGTTATATTTAAAGGTTTTGTATTAAAAGATAGACATTGCTTATGTGAATAATAACTATTTATTATTAGAGCAGCCGTATTGTTTTCGATTTCAGTTGCCAGATTGCTAGCATGAATACATAGTTACAGTTACAGTTATTCAATCTATTACAGTTTTTATGTAAAAAATTTACCATAAGCGAAGTTGTTTAAATTGTCATTTTGTATACTTCAATAAGAAAATATGAACAATAAAACCTGAAAATATAAAGAAGTTTCGCTTCTTCGAGTATTGAACACAAATAAAATATTTTCGTTTCGTTAATGAAGAGGAAATATTTAGCGCATTGTTTGAAAATAAGTAAATACGTACATATATGTTAAAAAGTTGAATACGGACAGAACTCCTTATCACCAAAAAAGAAGAAAGTGCGCCAAATTTGAAACTCCTGCAGATGTCTGTACGCCAAATGTGGCAGCGCTATAACCACGTGATGTGGGTTTTTCTTTTCAATATTGACACAGCGGCCTTACGAGAGTCTGGCATTGAAGGCGCTCTCTATTTAATATTACAACTCTCTGGTTAAAATAGCCAGCTTAAATACTGCTTACTTGTAATGCAAGTGTCTTTGGATTCCTTTTACCGCGGAAAGTATGGGCAGCATTTAATCCATCCAAAACAATGTCAAAAGGTTTGTTGCTGTTGATGAATCGAATGTAATTATTGAATTCCTTCTCTGTTGAGTTGATAAAGAGATCAGACTTCTTGACGGATTTCTCCAAAAACGAGTCTTTTAAGTAAGCGAAATCGTCTTCAGTGAAATCAACGACTCGCAAACTTCTTTGGCAGGATTCACATTTGCCATTTCTGAAAGGATGCAAAAAAATAAGAGGATTGTCATTGAAATATTTGAGAAATTGATGGCAATGATGACGTGTGATGTAAATTTAGTTAACAATTTAAATACAGGGTGGCAACAAAATTCTGGAAAAAAAGTTCCCTGATATTTCCCTGACGGTGTCACAAAATTTCCATGACTTTAAAATTACATTAAGAAACGTTGAAATATATGCTTTGTATAAAAACAAAGTATTCACGCTACAATACAATAAATTTACTGCATTATACATAAAAATTTATAAGCAATACTTATTGTCAGTCAAAATAATAATTTATGGATACAACACAAATTATACAATTGTGGCAGGCATAATAGTAATTAATCATGTTCTCTGTAAGCAGAGAATGCAAATTTTTCCAACTATTTCTTTTGGAGATAATTTTAAATGTTTTATATGCTTAATATCTCCTATTCCAATCTTCAATAAATCACATTCATTAGCCTCTCACATGTTGCTCACAATTTCAAGGTCCAATGTGCTTTGCTTTTGCTGCTCCCTCAGCAGTGGTTCATGTTTTTACAAAAATAAAACTAAAAATATGAAAATGTGCATAACCATAATTTTTTTAAAAAAATCTTTTTCAGAACTAAAAGGAAATATTGACAACTAAATTACCAAGAATAGAGTGCATAATGGAGGATAATTGTCGTTTTAATGATCCAAATTTGAAAATTTCCCTCATTTTTTGTGAAATTTCGAAAATTTCCCTGACTTTTCCCTGATATTTCCAGAATAAAAAAATTCCATGACAATTCCCTGATTTCCCGGTTTTCCAGGTTATGTTACCACCCTGTAAATAGTTTTTCACTTAAAGGGGAAAAAAATCATTCAATTGTTTCTGGCGTTCTTCTTCCTCAACACAAAAAACTACTAAGTCAAAAACATGCTCAGGTAAATTCTGAAGTATAACAAAATTTATATTTACAAAAATATATTTCTTTAATTAGAGGGAGTCCCAGTAGCAGAAATTTTCTAAACAGTCTGCGACAGCATTCTCATGAGTCACAAAACTGCAAAAATTTACTTTTAAAGTAATTTAAATTATTATTTATTTGCTTTTAGACAGCATATTGTAAGATTCACAGCAGGCAAGTCTAGTAAATCACGTTTTACTAATCATTGAAAAATAACAAAGTGAAATTTTAATGCTAGAATACAAACTGCCATTTTAAATGAAAAAGAAATCATAGCATAAAATAAATCACATTTTTTGCAGTATAATTTTGTTTTAAAATACTAGAATTCACACAATATCCTCAGGAATATTAAAATATTCCAATTTATAAAATGAAGAAATTTCAAAATTCTGCAGAAAAATCCGCAGAGAATGTTCTAAAGTAGTGCAGACAAAAAAATTCGCATGATGCAAAACTTAATCTGCAGACATTTGAAAAAATCTGCGACATACGACGCACGTCGCCGCGTTTCTGCTTCCGGGGAGGGAGTCAATATAATTTTGAGAGAGTGTCAATCATTTAGGTATAAAATTAAGGCCGGAAATTGAAGTTTAAAACATTTATTACTCCAGAGCACGACACATTGTGAAGCTGACCACAAGACGGATAATTTTTTTAATTAGAATGAACTCTGGACACATCTGGTTAGTTAGTCAAAGTTTCAGTTCGCCTTTTAGATTGTGTGGGAGAGAAAGTCAGTGATGTGTGATATGCTGACTCATCAGGAATCTAATGGCGGGAAATTGCATCAAGAGATGAAATATGTTGGATGCTTTGGGACTAGGAAAAATGAGTTTATAGAAAGGGACAATATACAGTTAAAGAAAGTTATTTAAAATGATAGTTGAAAACAGGGTAATAATAGAAACATTAAAAGAGATGATTTAAAAATGGGGAAGAGTTAGATAATATCTTACACACACACATATATATCTGGCAAAGCAAGTGTGTGTGTGTGTGTGTTTTTAATTTGCGAATGTAATGGTTATATTTTTATGGTGTTGTAACTCAGCTAGCCAGCAATCAAAAGTGGCATTAAAAAAATATTATGAATGTTTATGTATTACAGGGTGGCAACAACAGTCTGGAAAAAAAAGTTCTCTGATATTTCCATGATGGTGTCACAAAAATTTCCTTGATTTTACAATTACATTAAGAAATGTTGCAATACATGCTTTGTATCGAAACAAAGTATCCATGCAAAAATAATACTATAAATATATTGCATTTTAAATGAAAAATTATAAGTAATACTAATTGACAGTTAAAATAATAATTTATGAATTCAACACAAATTATGCAATTGCAACAGGCATAATTGTAATTAAACATGTTCTCTGGAAGCAGATAATGCAAAAAAAGCAAGTTTTTTCAAATTATTTATTTTGTAGATAATTTTAAATGTTTTATATGCTTCATATTTCCTATTCCAATCGTCAATAAATCCCATATTCATTAGTCCCTCAAATGTTGCTGACAATTCAAGGTCCAATGCACTTTGCTTTTCCCTCCAGCAGCGGTTCACATTTAAAAAACAAAACAAAACAAAAAAAACTGAAAATGATAATGCGCATAATCATGCTCTTTTTTAAATTCTTTTTTAGAACTAAAAGGAAATATTGACAACTAAATTAGTCAGAATAGAGGGCATAATAGACGATAATTGCTGTTTTAATGATCCAAATTAAAAAAATTCCCTGGTTTTTTGTGAAATTTTGAAAAATTTCCTGATATTTCCAGAATTAAAAATTTCCATGACAATTCCTTGATTTTCCAGGTTATGTTACCACCCTGTATTAGATCTACTTTGCTTTGAAAGTAAAATAAATAATTGTTTTAGATACATATAGCATTGATCAATACATATAGTAATACAATACAAAACAATACATATAGTATTGATATGAGTTCAAAAAGAAGGTAAAATGAAATTTGTTTACAATTATGTAAAAGAAAAACTATTTTGAATGCGTATGATACTTACCTAGTGACTTTTGTATAAGAAGTTTGCCATTTGCTTGAGAGACTGAAAAAAGGAGAAAATAGTGTTGAAATTCTAATATAAATAAAAAATGTTTTTCAATTATGATTGACTATCTAAATTTTTATTATTTTTGCAAATTATAGTAAGATAAATATATCTATATTTACATATAAACTTGTAATTGAATCCTAACAGAGATCATTCATTTGTTATAAGTTTAACCCCAAAATAGAAGGCTCTCATAAAATGAATAACCTTTTTTTCAAAAATTTATAAATTTGTTTTAAGAATTTTCCATGAGCTTATAAGTTATGGTAAAGTACATGTGGGATCTAAATAACAAGGAGTGTGCAGAATAGCATACTCACTAAAAAATTATAAAATTTTATGGCAAACAGCATCAATTGTGCTAATATATCATTGGTAATTATCTAAAAATTCATTCGCATGTAGCATTCGCCATGAGTATTATGTCTATACATCATCACTACACTATAGCACATATCTTTTTATGAGCAAATGCTGTTCTTTTACCTCAGTAAAAAATATTAATTTTTATATTACCACCCTTCAATATAGAACCAACATTTATTAGTCAAACTTTTTTTTAATTTTATACCAAAACGTAGGTTGATACAAATCACAACTTAATCAAGAAAGTAGAAAGCCTTATTTTTAAAATATGGAATAGTTTTCCTGAAGCACCGATTAATTTGTTAATAGTAATTAAATTTAAAAGACAAAATAATCAGTATTGCAGGATTGTTAGGATTTGTTAAACGGGACAGTAACCTTGTTAGGCTTAAGTGTCTGTAGTTTGTCATCATTATTTGTATATGTCCACTCCAAAATAGCTTTTTCACAATACTTTTTACCAAAGTTTTAATTTAATTAAAAAAAATAATCCAAATTTGTATAAACATGATTATTGCACACCTTCCATTCTCTTATCTGATTACAATGATTAAATAATGCATTTATTTGGCATGGATATCTGGGAAACAGAAAGAAAATCTTAAATTTCATTACCCTTGAAAAACCTTCTCAATTACTTTAACAACGTCCTCGCTGACTATACACCCCTTCCAACGCATGTATTCCAGAACTTCCGTAAGAAACAATTCTGATCTCCTTTTATTCTCCAACCTCAGTCTCAAGGCATAGAGAACGAACTCCTTAAACACCCGGTCACTCGGCCTGTCGTCTGACCTCAACCACTTTGTAATGATCTCCCATGCGAGGGACTCATTCGAGTTCCTGATCGCAGCGCAAGCAATGCTATTCTTGATTGTCATGTTAGGTTTGTGCGGGATCTTCTTCAAATAGTCCAGAGACAGACGCCAATGGTCGGTGGAACAAAGACCCTGAATTATATGCTCCGCCCTCTTGAGGTCCATCACGGGAGAAGCGTCCATGTACGGCTTAATCTTCTTGAATGACCTTAAAATGACCTCCTGACCGCATTGTTCGATATTCCTCCCGCAAAGGTCCATGTATTTCAAGTGCGCCAAGAAATTTACCTCAATATTAACCTCCTTTAAGTAACTCAAAAACGCATGCGCCTCCTCGACCTTGTTCAAGGTCAACAAGCAGTTCATGATGATGCTCGAGAAGTTGACCTCGGTGAGGATGGCGAGTTCGTCCATGAGGTTGGTTCTGACCTCGGCCCATTCCTCGCGAGTGAGGAGGTTGTGCGAGGACAGGGTGTCCTTGATCTTTTCCTCAGTCACCTCGATCTGGGAAGGGGGGTGGAAGCGGCTGCCGTAAGAGCCCTCCCGAGCGTCCGGGAGGGAGGTGCGCTTGAAGTTGACGTTGATCTTGATCTGCGGCTGCTTGTGGCAGCTGCGATTGGCAGACTGGAAATGGGGGTGCTTTTCTATTGTCTTCTTTTGAATTGGGGGGAGGGGTGAAACTGAAAGGTGTCCGGAGAGTTGGATTGAATAGAAACGTTCCGGGTGATTCTCTAGAATTCGACTGATGGCGCGGAGAGTCATTAGGTGGCAACCACGTTGTTGTCTGAAGGCAGCTAGCATTTTAAAAATTATGTGGATTTGGAAACTCAATTATTACACCACCTCTCATTACCTGAAATAGAAAATGTGTCAGATAACTATAGATAAATACAAGACCAGTAAAAAAAATTAGTTAAGATAGTCAATTTTTAATAGTATGTTTTAGGTAATTCAATTGTCTTTAAAATGAATAATGTTTAATCATGAATGTATTATTAAAATGATGCATTTATGTATTATTAAAATTGATGCATTTATGTAATATTTAAACGATGCATTACGTATTATTAAAATGATGCATTTATGTATTATTTAAACGATGCATTTATGTATTATTTAAAGGATGCATTTATGTATTATTTAAACGATACATTTTTTATGTATTATTAAAATGATGCATT
The DNA here is from genome assembly GCA_963932185.1 of Troglohyphantes excavatus. Taxonomy (NCBI): domain Eukaryota; kingdom Metazoa; phylum Arthropoda; class Arachnida; order Araneae; family Linyphiidae; genus Troglohyphantes; species Troglohyphantes excavatus. The sequence goes on along the minus strand of OZ010674.1, from coordinate 66,339,142 downwards.
TGTATATTATTTAAACATCAAAAAGTTATTACAATCATACTTTGTTTACATGTACTCCAATCGTTTACACTTCCATCCGCTTTCTAATTCAAAAGTAATTTAAATTTCCCTTGAGAATTACTACATTTCTGCAATTACTGAATTATTGTTAAGCTAGGTTTTAAAGTAACTTTAAAAATAGATTTTTAAGGCATTAAATTGCAATATTTCTGAAATTTTTTCAATAGAATGTTTCAACTTTGGTTAAACTTAAGTTGAGAGCAATCTCCACAAAAGTACTTTCTGATAGCCAACTTAGCTGACAGAATTAGAGAGAAGTATGAGAGACGAAGTATGGAAACCTAAAGAAAAGAAGTATGACAGTGTACTGTTTCTGGAAACAGTACACTGTTGGGGGGGGTTGAAGTACCATGATCAACTGAGTTTATGGAATATTAGTCATACGTTTTCGGATTTTATACGAGTTAAAATATTAGTGATCAATAAGTGATAAAAAAAAGTAATTAAATGGGGGTAATATTGAATGTTTGCAAGTGCAATTAATAATACAAATTTTATAAAAATCAAAATGTGGATTACTTGCCAACCATTTATTTCCACGCGTTTTGGTGTTTACATTTTTATCTGCCCGTGTTGCCAGGCTACTTTTCAACCTATGAAACTGAAAAGAAAATCTGGATTAAAAGCAAGTAAGTCGATTACATTTAAGATTAAAACAAATAAAGTTTCAAATGTGAATATCTGTTGTTATTAAAACTTATTATTTAAACGTATTTTTAAGTTTAAATAATATTCCAAGAATAAATATTAATCCAATCCCTATTCAAATTAAATGATTGAGAAAAAAGGGATCAGCCACTTTACTGTTCCAAACAAGTAAGTAACGTTTTCGATAGTATACTGTATGATTCAAACTAATATGATTCTAGAATAGGCTATTTTGATTGTGGAAGATAAGATAATGCAGGTCATTATCAGTGATTTATCAGTATTATCTAATTTTTCATTTTGCAAGTTCTTCTCGTAGCTCCCATGAGGTTCAACATGTGTAAGACCAAGTTTGTTTGTACTCTATTTTAATTATATTGTATCCGTAATAAACTACAAATCATATTTAAAATATTTAGATTTATATTTAACTTTAGACCTTTTAAATGAGGTAAGTTAAATAGGTATTTAGTTTTATTAAATTTGTATGTTCAAAAATTAAATTTCCCTGGTTAAAAAATAATTTGTGTAATTTTTTTTTTAAACCATTTCATCTACTATAAACTTGTTTCAAATATAATTTTTCTTTGTCTTATGTTAAAACTTATTAAATATTGTATTATGAACTTGTTGTTATTAAATTAATTTAGAATTGCTTAGCTTCAAAATGTGATTATATAATGAATTTTGTAAGTTTTACCCCTCTTGTACTACTTTTAAAAGGAAAAATTTATATATATATATTCAAAATAAGGTACTTTAGAGTGGTTTTTCTTTTGTATGTCTATTTTTTTAACAGTATTTAAAAGCATATATAAACATTTTAAGCACATGGCTACCAATAAAGCTTTTTTTTTTAGGAAATCACTGTTATGATAATTAAATGTAAGACCATGTATATTCATTATATCATACATGTAAATAGGATCAGATTATTGAATAACCAAAATAAAGCTAAAATTCATGGATCTCCTTAAAAATAACTTTTTTAGGTATTTCACCCTTCTTGGTAACAAGTGTCGAATCCTATCTCTTCTGCTATGATAAAATCTAAAGGTGCAGATGTAGTATAGGACATTTGGCGCATTTTTTTTGGTGGGCATTTTATAGGGGCGATAAATTTATAGTATGGCAACCCCACCTGACATTGGTTGTATTTTCTGATTGCTGTGTCGACTTTCAATCTGGCAACCCTATGCCATGTTTAACGGCAATTTTCCGTCGCAAAAAAAAACCTACACCAAATGTCCTTATACTATATCTGTTCCAATCTAAACTATGGTCCTTTAACTCCCAACTTTTATGCCATAGTATTATCATTTTCTTTTAAATTTAATTTTCTAGTAAACTGAAAATGGCACATAATTTTTTACAAATTTTTTGGATCGCTCATTTAGAAACTTTCAAGTGTCCAATGTCCATTTTGAACCATCAGGCTTAATGAAGGTTAAAAATATTAACTTTATTGCAAAAATATAGTTAAATATTAACAGATTTTAATAAAAATTACAATAGCAAAAAAAAAACGAGTTATATGCACAACTCTCTGTGAGAGTGACTCTTAAATTTTTCGACGTCCATTTTGAACCATCAGTCTTAATGAAGGTTAAAAATATTAACTTTGTTAGCAAAGATATAGTAAAATGTTGACGGATTTTAACAAAAATTACTATAGCAAAAAAACCTGATTTCTTCGCACAGCTCTCTGTGAGAGTGACATAATTTTTTTTACTGTTATTTACAAATTAAACTAACATGTCTACATGTGCCAACATATTGTGCTCCATTCTTCATGTCTCATCCTACACATTTGTAAATAGTAGATGATTTTAGTGCCAGACCACCAGGAGCAAAAGGGTTAAAAAAATGTCAGAGCGATTTGATACTCGGCTTAGAAAATAGAGGAATATTTTGTTTGTAATTTTATTTTTTGAATCGCCAAAATCATAGAATAACCATTCTACGATGTTATTCTTTTTATATGTATTCTTGGTATGGAAATATTTTTAAGTATTTCACCCTTCCAACATGTTACAGGAGTCCCCATTCACCACTCAATACCGACAATTGTCGGATTGGAGATTACGCTCATGACATCCACCTCCACTTGCGCAACAAGGAGAAAGAGCGCCTACCTTTTCGAGGTCACTCCACCCAACTCGATCTACGCCCTCGCATGCTGGAGTTCCTGGACAGCATCTGCTGCAGAAGGATGTTGTGCAGCCCTGTTCAGCACCTGGCTGCATACCTTCTGGACGTTTTCATGGAGCACCATTATGTCGCCAGGGAGCACTGGCGTCTGATTGTTGTTGGGTGTCTTAGTGTAGCAGGTGAGATATTGAATTAAAATGCAAAATGAAATTTTGTGTACCTTCGGATGCTCAGCATAAAATGCTGTCTGTTTATAAACATTAAAATGATTTTTGTTTTAAGCAGGGTTGTAGTGATATAAATCAATCGATTTTTTTTTTTAAATCACTGATATAAATTAACTTATTTCAGGTATGAAAAATTGTGTATACAGCTTCAAAAAGTGATTTCATTTTTTTTTAAATGTATATGTTTCATTTAATTGATGTAACTAGTATGTTTCGTATCTTTATTTTTAAGAATACACAAATAATGTCGACCATCTACAGGCTCTAGGACCAGCTAGGTTGGTCCTGTCAATCTATTATCCACACAATTCCCCAATGCCAATCCGATTGCTTTTTAAAAGTACCCACTCCTGAAGAATTAAGCCATACAATCAGGCAAACTATTCCACTTGTCTATAACCTTATAAAAAAAATAATGCCTTCTAATGTCCTGATTAAGCTGTGACTTGTATAATTTGAATCCATGACCTCTAGTCACGTTGGCAATATTAAATTCCAATCCCTCCGCATCACCCAATTTGAATAACTGTATAAGGTCTCCTCTAATCCTTCTCTCATCAAGTGTATATGTATTTAGAGTTCTGAGTTGCTCTGCATAATTCATTCCTAAAGAACCCTAAATAATTTTCATAGCTCTATGTTGAGCCCGTTCTAATAAATCAATATCCTTTTTAAGATAAGTTGACCAGAATTGTACTGCATATTGAAAGCAAATTATATTTTAGTTAAATCTCCTAGGAGCAGCACAGTAAAATGCAGAAAATGAAATTAAAAATAAAATAAACATATAAAAGGATTATGTTCATAAAGAAAAAAACACAGTAAAATGCAGAGAGTGCAAGTTTTCATTTTAATATTTTTATATAATGCAATGTATGTTATGTTCTGTCGACACTATTTTTTTTCTATTTATAGCTGTTAAATTATAATTTCTCTTAAAAAAAAAAAATTATCAAAAATATTATAACTCAATTCTTAAGTATATTGCAGCATCCTCTTATGATATGATGGTATTGCAACTTTCTGTTCATTAGATGTGTCCTTCCACCTTATCAATAATTTTGAAAACTTTATGCCTCTGAGTGTATTCATGTTCTATCATATCCATTCGTATTCATATTCTATCCAATTCATATTCTGTACCTACTCGATTGTTTTGGGTTTATTAGTTTATTAATAATGTCTACCTTCCTATCCTGTATACTTTGGCCTTTTTCATAAAAACATACCACAATTATAAATTTTTTATTTCCTCAGCTAAACTTGAGGAAAACAATGACCTCATTCCAAGTAACAAGGACTTCAACATGCTTCTCGGAAAGAAATATGCGCTCGTGGAAATCGTCAACTTTGAGGTGTGTGTGCTCACCTTTTTCGAATGGAATGTCATGTTCCCCACAGTCGCACACTTCTTGGAATACTACGAGTTGTACGCTCTCCTTCCTTCAATTGACGGCCTCCGCAGAGCAAGGTGCACTTACGGGCTTATCAAGAGATGCATGCGTCGATATCTTGAGTACTTTCTCCATGTTGTGTTGGAAGGTAGGTTGGTTAAGGTTCAGTTCAAAGATCTGGCTATAACATATTGTCCCATTAGTACTATAGCTAGTAACCCCATAGGAAGATTAAGGTATTGCATGCAATTACATATATACCTTATATGTAATTGCATACGAAACCATAACCTTCCTATGTATTTATCTAATTGTAGTACTAGTGCAAAGATACTATATGTCAGTTTTTACAAATGTTAAATGTGTAAATTTTAAACATTGGAGACCAGACCAAATATAATGTATAAGTTTTACTTCTATTTATATTAACCTTAAAATCCAACAATTGATTTTGTTTTCTTCACGATTACAGTTAAGGTATTTAAAGCTGTAATAATAAATGCACAGCTTTTACATATTTAGCATTTACAAAGTTTGCTTTGTATAAGGTTCACCAATTTAAAATAAATAGTTTTCGTTACACTTTTATGTCCATTATCATGTTTGTAGTAGAGGTATATTTGGCTTATTTTTCGAAAATATTTTAATTATAACTTGTCAATTTATATAGATGGGAACCTATACAAGTTGCATTTGCATACAAATTGTATTAATTTTAAAATTTAAATATTAAAAAATGTGCTATTATGTGAGGTCAATTTTTGTAGCTACAATTTTCTATATTAACTTTAGAATCCTAATACTGGTTATTTTTACTCATTTGTTTACTTTTAATAAATGTTACTGCTATGTATAAAGTATTTGTAAATGTAATAATAAATGGACCCACTTATTATTACTTATATCATTATATAGGCATCTAACATAATTTTTTCCAAGTTTGTTTTAAAAAAAAGTTAATCCATTTAAAATAAGTAGATTGTTACACTTTTATTTTCAATTCAAGTCTGTTTTAGATAATTGTAATAGAGATTGATATGGCAGATTTAAAAAAATCCAATTTTAATATTTGAATTTTTTCTACAAGGAGAATATATTCAGCTAATACTGTCAAATCCGCAACTTTCTGATTATGCGTCCATTGCTCTGTCAACCAGGCCATTTCAGACTTTCATATGCATTATATGCTTTGGCATTTCAACGGAAATTATTTAATATTTTTTAGAAATTATATATTCCTTAAAAATTTAACAAAAAAAAACAACTTCAAATTGCTCTTGAACAGTATTGTTTTGGAGGGTAAAAACTGGCACAAAATTAAAAAATTTATTAAAAAATTAAAAAATTTAATATTAAATTACTTTTGTCAATTTCTTATTCTATGACTTTCCTTAAAATATTTCCTTTTAATATAGGAATATAATAATAATATAGTTTATAAAGAGTTAATATAGTTTATGCAATATAATACAGTTAATATGGTTTTCTTTTATACAATTATTCCTATTAATATACATAAAAAAATTAAACATTTCAGTTAAAAAAGCTTTTTGTTCTATATTGATAATACTCTATTTTCTTATTTAAAATATATTAACTTTTTATTACTGAATTTTTTTTCTTCAGATACATCGTTCTATGCATATAGCCCATCTGTTATAGCAGCTTCTTGCGTTGCATCTGCGAGACTTCATATGGCATTAGCTCCCACGTGGAACAACACTTTATGCGATGTCACACAGTATAATTACAAAGAATTAAAGCCATGTGTTCGTCAGCTTATAAGGTACTTGACTAGTGTTCATTTGCTAAATTAGCATTGTAGTTAAGACTCATTTTAATATGGCTTTTAATATTGGACTAGCAGAGTGGCCCAGTAATACTAGGAACTCATTAAAATACATAGTTTCAAAAATTCCAAAATATTTTTATGATTTTCCAATGTAGGACATGACGTCTAATTGTATCAGGTTTGTTAGGCCTATATTTTCGGACCCTAACTTTTATTTTAGAACCCGTAAACTTCAAATCAAGTCCACATTTTAAAAAAAATTATCAATGCTATTTCACTTAAAATCACATATAAAAATTTCTTTGCTGTTACTCATCAATTTTAAACTTGCATTATTAAAAAAAAAATATTGTCTTTATCGAATTTTTTTTATCAGTTTTTTCCATTTGCATAATCAGTTTTCATTCTAGAAATAAAAAGGGGTAGGATGCTGTCAACAATAAAAAGGCATCCCAATGTTAAAAAGGCACTTCTGGTTAAAAGGGCACTTTAAAAAAAAAGTTCAGGGTGGGCGTGGCCACCCATTGACACATCGGACATGTGCTGGAGGAATGGGGTGTTCAATTCTTAGCATGAGTGTAGCGATTTTCTCTGTAAAATCTTATACCATCTTCTTTTCAAAAACACACACAAAAAACTTAGTAGTTCATATGCGAGCATAGACAATCAATAGGATATGTGGAATAACCCTGTGCTCGAAATTACCGCGGAATCATCATGATTGCTCAACATGCGTAGTAAAATAAAAGTTTGTTTTTCTACTGTCATAATTAACTTTATTCTAATTTACAAAAAAAAATATCAATGCCTTTTTTAAACACAGCTAGAACAAGGACACAAAGACGCTTTTGTTTTCCTGAAAAGAGCAAGAAGGGCAGAATTTTTTCAAAACAGGGCTGCATTTTTGAAAAAAGGACAAGACGGCACTATTGAGATGAAATAAAAGCGTGCCGCCCTTTAAAAAAAGCATAGAGTGAACACTGAAATTCAATTCGAAGATATTATCAAAAAGTAATAATATCAAAAGATAATATCAAAGAAGATAATATCAAAAAGTAATTTTGTAATAAAAAATAATGAAGATATATTTAAAATTCCATTAAAAATACTAGCATATGTTTTTGAAAGTGTCATAAAAATAAAGTAGATTGGTAGTATCATAATAAATGACAGTAGTTCGAGTTTTAAATGTATGCTATAAATAAAAAACAACTAAGGGAAATTAATCATTTAATTTTATAAAATAATACTCTAGCTTCTATGGGAAAAAATATTAAGCATCTATAAGCTTAAAACTCAGAATATTTATTTCCTATTAAATTATTTATTTATATAAATAACATATTTGAATTTGTTTTTTTCAGAATACTTCATAAGGATATGCGAAAATTCAAATCCATTAGTGAAAAGAATGCAAATTCAAAACAGGATACCCTGGACATATCTTGTTTTTCTAAAAGTATTGAAAATCCACAGCTTGACCAACCAAGCACTTGTTTATAAAACATCTACCAGTATTAGTTTACAGTGTGTTTCCATTTGTCTAACAGTGCAAACATCTGAAATATGAAGGTTTTATTTATTTGTCTTTTATCCTTTTTCCAATTTCAAAATATTTCTCATACTAACATTCAATGTGTTGTATTTATTTTCTACTTATTCTTTCAAAACATGTCTTGTGTGTTGCCAATTCCAGAAAATTCCATTTGTTTATTTTTTATGTTATGTTATAAATTAATATTTTTGTGTAACTATATTTTAGTTCCTATTTTTAGATTTGACATGCCTAGGTATTTCAGAAATGACAATGAGATTATTTTACTCATTTTAAGAGCTTTTACATGTTTATATTCACTTTTGCATTATCAGTATTTTTTTTTTGGTAGTATTTACATATTACATTTTAGAAGCTTTATTTTTTTAAAAACCTTATGATATTTATACAAAGTTTTATAGCATTTAATTAATATATATATATATATATATATATATATATATATATATATATATATATATATATATATATATATATATATATATATATATATATATATAACTATAAGAACTATAGAAATATATATATAAGAACTCTACAAAGGTATTTTATTAAAAAGAAAATATTTACAAGTATTAGAATCTCAAAATTATTTTATATTTGGAATATTTGTTTTCTCTTTGAGCCATGTGTTGTAAGCTTTTCAAATAAATTATTTTGTTTTAATAGAAGCATAATTTTTAGACATATTAGATTGAATGTCTATTGAACGGTTGCAACCTATTATTTATTTGACCATCATAATTAACTGATTCAATTTTATTTATATTCAATTTTTCACATTAAGCTTTATAAATAGTGTAATTTTAATATGTACTTAAATTTTTAAATATAAAATAGAATTATATGGCAACAATAGAATATAATAATCACACATTTTCCATTTTTATGTTATAAAAATTTCTTTACTGTGTAATGAACAAACTATAACTGAAAATATATCTCGATTGTTTAAATGGACAATATGTCTGGATTATTTTTAAATTTTTACAAAACATCATTGTTATTAATAATAATAAATCTATATTTGTTATTATTTAATTTTTTAAAAGCCTACTCTAGTGGTTATGATAATACTCTTACATTTGAAAATTCTTTTTCAAATCTGTTAAACGCTAACTTAAATTAAATTGCAAATTTTTTCTGAATCAATATTATTATCATGATACTTATGTACCAAAATAAATTACTTTTGGATGCACTTTTAAAGTTTAAATCTTCTCTTTGTAAAATCCATTTAACAAAACTCATAAGCAACTATTCTCGCATTTTTGATATTCATGTTGGTGTAATGTTGACTTGTTAAAAACATATTTGAAAGAGTTTGAACTATTATTTTTTTACAATGCATTTAATTTGACCAACAGTTGTTTTTTGTACTTTATTGTAAAACAATCACAACATTTTCTTTAACAAAAATAAATTTTATTGCTCATTAAAATTACTTTGAAATTTAAAAGTCAGCAACTAATGAATGTGCATGAAATGACATTACATCTACAAATGTTTCAGTGTTAAATGTTATGTTATCTTTTAAGTGACATTTCAATTGCAGACGTGGGTGCAAGGCAGCTCCACTTTTTTCTGATTTACATTCTTTCAAATATTCCCATAGAGAAAAAAAATCCTCTATCGATTAGTGCAAGAACCAGACAATTCTAATGGCTATAGAAATATAAAGGAAAATAAGCTGTACTTTTGTATTATATGATTCAAGAAACGTTGTGTTTTTCGCTTTTCCTGAACGATTTTGATCCCTTGATCTGCCTTGTTCTATACGTCTTTGCTTTTTTGGGATGACATTGTAATAATAAGCATCGATGAGTTTTAGCATCATAATAAAATATATTACTAAACATGCAATCATAAGGATTATGAGATACCACTATTGTGCTCACATAAATTTATAAATTCACACCGCATTAATTTCAAAAAGTTATTCCTTATAATAAAATATTTCTGTAGTAGCTTCCAATCTAACCATTGCATTTTTTTTTAAATTTGTTATTTTAAATATTTCACTGATAATATGCCATGTGAGGTTGGCTCAAGATAAGAATTATAGATGAATATTGATGTTGATAGTGAGAAGTTATGTTTTTAGTGTAATAAATATATTTTCAGAATAGTATTTAAAAATACCCCTTTGATATTATTACAAAATTGTAAATTGAATGTATATATTTATATATCATATGTTAAAAATTATATAACTTTAGTGTTATACTCCATTGTGAATCAAAAACATGAACACTTTTTGTAAGTTTTAATTAATTTATTGCGAGATTTAACTTATATTTTTATTAAATCATTCTATAAAATACATATTTGTTGTATGTTGTGATAATTTATTTTTTGATACTCTCTATTGTGTTGTTTATCAATAAATTTTTAATATAAATATATAGTTTTCGTTTCATTTGTGGTAGCCATTTGAATAGGCAAAAAAAAAAATTGAAATTGATAAATGCAATAGGGATCAAATAATGCTAAAATTCAATACCTATACTCAAACCAACAGTTCGTCTAGAATTAAATTGCCCAGAAAAAGGGTACACTTGTCATACCTGAAGAATATTCTAAAAAAATGATAAATATAAATTTCACACAATATAAAATTTATAGTTTTTTTGTGTGCAGGAAATCCATCTCCAAGCCTAGTACCTAGAGATATGAGATTCTTTCCAGCAATGGCAACTGAAAAATAAAAATATATTTACGAGCTTTATACACACTTAGTATACCCCACTGAGCTTTAATAATATAAACACTGTAGCGAAGACTTCCATTGGGTGACAATAAAGAAAATGGAGGAGATAGATAGGCCCTTTTTCATAAGCAGTAGCCCACAAAAGAAGCCCACGGTGCAATGCACCTTGGGATACTGTCAACAACAATGCATGCAGTGGCGGCTCGTGAAGTACAGCCGGGCTGCACTTAAATTTATTAGTGTATTTTAAAACTAAAATTATATAGTACTTTACTAATTTTCTTAAATAAAGATTAGAATTGAAAATGAAGTAACAAAATCTCTGATAAATAGCAAATCTGTTGCCGTAATTCACAATTCAGGAGGGGGAAAAACTCCATTCAATCAAAACTGCATCCACAAAGTGAGGTTAGGATCCACAAAGTGAGGTTAGGAATCGGCTGCATCGTTGCCATGACAACCTCTACGTAGTATGGATTATTCCATTACACGCTTTATTGTTGTATAGAGGAGAGTTGCTGCCGAAAGGAATTTTCCAACTTTGGCTGCACTTGTGAATTCGATTAATTGGTTGCTCGGGCATGAATTGCGGGAGGGGGAGCGGAAACCTAGAATTTTCAAGAATCTCTCCAAACGAAAATAGTTTTCGTAATAAGTTTACACGTGAGTTGTCTCAAAAAAAAATGTCTTCAAAAAAAATTTCAGGAAAAAATGTCTGATACAAATTTGGGTGAAACTTCTATCCGACAAAGCAATTGGAATTCTAAATTATTTTAATCGTTTTGGATTCACACTTTTATCTTTAATATTTTATTTTTCAATAAACAAACGTTTTATACGACTTTATTTAAAAAAATATATATTTAGACTTAAGTAATTGTCTCTATCAAGTCAAGGTAACACAGAACATTATAAAACAAAACCGTAATAAGAACACTTTCATACGTTTTTTTTGAAATTGCGAATTTGAAAACAGAAATTGTTTTCAAAAGACAAGATGGCTTCCGAACCCACCAGGATGTGTTTAAGAAATTTAAGATGTTATATTTTGAAACTTTGGGTAACATAACAATGGAATTTGATGTCAGATTTAAAGACATAGCGAATGTCTATATATTTTTTTTAGACTCGCCGATTCCTTAAACTTTGAAGACTTTTTAATAAACATCCCAGAAATGGCTCTTGAAAGTTTGAGAAACTCGCATTCAATGAAATATGATATTCATAGACTCAAAAACGAATTAAAACTTTTTTTATTTAGATTCTTTATACAGGGATTGTAGTGTTCAAGAAATAATTAAATAATAATTATGCATAAGATATAACGAGACGAATGACATATTCAAAGAAGTATATAAACTCTTATGTTTGATATTGTCAATTCCTGTTACAAGCTCAACAGCTGAAAGAAGTTCCTCTTGCTTAAACAGGTTAAAAAGTATTTAAGAAATTCCATGTTCGAAGAACGATTGACGGCATTATCAGCACTGTCAATCGAACAAGGAATAATTGATTATCTTACCCAGGCACGTAGGTATAGATTTTTCATGGAAGGGGTTCACCCCCCCCCCCCCCCCCCCTCCCGTTCCACGAAAAAATTCAAAACTCCCCCTACTCTCATTATTTAAAAAAATTATTAATTTTTATTTAAGTACACAGGAATACATTGGCAGATAAATATCGAAAACAGCAACATCATTTTGTTTTCACGGAATCGTTACCAATACCATAGTCATTACCTATTTTTAAAATTATTGGGTTGGAGGGAAAGTTCTGTCGTATTTTAAATAGGCAGGTGATTTTTCTTGTAAATAAAAAGAACATCTTGCTAGTGAGTCAATCGGATTTTTTTTTTGTTTTTTTAGACTGCTGTATAATATAAAAGGTGCCCTTTTTTACCGTTCATCATTTACTTGTGATATTTAAAGGGAAAAACATGTCAGTAGATAAAGTGCATTTACGGCACTGCATTTTATATGAATTCCAAAAAGGAAGCAATGCATCGGTTGCATGTAAAAATTTATGTGCGGTATTTGGAAAAGATATTGTAAATGTTCGTACTTGTCAAAGATGGTTTAGCAAATTTCGTGCCGGGGATCTGAGCCTCAAAGAAAGTGATCGATCTAGACGACCATCCAAGCTCGATAATGATGTTTTGCGATCCATGTTGGAAAATAATCCACATTTAACAAGTCGAGAAATTGCAGAAGAGTTTGGCATTCATCATACAACTGTTGGAGATCACATTACATCTGTTGGGTTTGTGTTAAAGCAAAGTGTTTGAGTTCCACATGAATTAACGGAAAAGAATTTGTCTGATCGTGTAAGAATGTGTTCATCACATCTGATTGGACACAATGTGGAGTCGTTTTTGGACAGGCTGGTTACTGGAGATGAAAAGTGGATTCTTTACGAGAATATTAAGAGAAAAAAATCTTACTGCAAAATTATCTAACGGGGAAAAAAATTCACGTCTTTTGAAAGTGTTTCTAAGGCAGTTGCTGACTATTTTAACTCCAAGGATGAGAACTTCTACAAAACAGGAATTCACAGGTTACCTGAAAGATGGCAACAGGTTGTAACAAATAACGGAGCATATATAATTGATTAATATTAAACACATATTTTTATAAATGAATTAAAATATTTTCTTTAAAATACGACAGAACTTTCCCTCCAACCCAATAGTAACTGTCACTCCTAAATAGGAAATAAATTAGAGAACAAATTCAAATGTTGGGAACCCTTGCTTAGAATAATATTATATGTTTGGAGCAACTTTGTTTATACCATAGAGTAATGATACAAATTATTATTTTAATATTCTAATATCTGGTTTACACGCCCCGGTTTGACGATATTTTCCCTTTGTAGTTGAAATCCAAATATTAAAAAATTAGTTATTAGTTTTTGATAAAAATGACCTTAAAACATGTTTTAACGCCTTTTGAAAACTATTTTACGAGGTAAGACTCTTCGGAAAATACCAGGTTTTTCCTCATGTCACTCAACAAAAAATATTAGACGATAAATTGAAATTATTACAGTAATTCGATTTTGAATTTTTTGTCTTCTTGACTTTCAATGGGAGGGGTTTGAACCCCCTGAACCCACCCCTTACCTACGTGCCAGAATTCTTACCTTTCGTAATTTTTATCTCTTATACTTATGAGTGCGTTTTTAAATAATTATATAAGTATCTTTAAAATCATTTAAAATAAAAATAAATTAAACCGGTAATGATACACGCTTTGTTTGTTTCGTGCAGGAATTAGTTTTATCCCGTACATTATTGCATACGAAACCAAATTGGAAGCTAATGGCGGATTTTACGATAGCCTTGATTTTACGCTCCTTTCAATTTGCGCAGGCAAGAGCTTTGTTGATTTCTCCAAATTATATTTCGTGCTGCCATCTATCATTTATTTTTTATAATAAATTATTTTCATTTTGTTTGTTTAATTTTTTTTTTATTTTTAAATTTACAAAGAAAAAAAATCATCGTATTATTTTTTGTTTTTAATATTAACATTCGGAATCACATTTTTACAATTAACTAGTGAAATTACTCATACTTCGCAAGGCTTTAACTAAAACGGCGTGACGTGCTAGAGAAATAATACTTTATCTCTCCTTCAAGGTTAGAATACATATATGCATATTTAGATTTTCTCTTAGCGTAAATATTCTTTTAAAATTAAAATTTAACCAATCTCGATTTGTAATGAATAATAACTTAAATTAGTATAAAATAGCGATTTAAATATTTGGTTAAATTAAAAAAAAATTCCCAATATATCTCAAAAAGATATGCAAACTGTTACAACTCCACAGATTCCCATCCACAATGGTTTTCGAATTTAATATTATAATTATATAATTGTAATATTAAATTTGAAACTTTTTTTTCAACCGAAGAAGCACTAGCCGATTACTGTGACAACTCTCGGACATGCAACTAAACGATTTAGTTGCAAGCAACTGGAAAAAATTAAGTGTATCCGCTCACTGAACAACTTTTAATTGCACAAAGTATTATCCTTCGGCCATATTGACAGGGCCTGATTACCGAATAAGCCCAGCTTACACTTACATTTTTGAGGGGCCCACAAATTACACATTTTATATTAATATTTTACACACTTAACAAAAATTGATACTAAATTTATCTTAAAAATGTGGCATTACTAACTTTAGCAAAAAAAAGTTGCTACTTGTGTTAAATTTGGTCGAATATTGGAAAAAAAACAAAAACATACAAAATATGAGGAATATTCATTTCTTAATGTTTTTTTTTCTTTGTGTTTCGTTTCAATGCCATTCAGAGGCAAGGATTTTAGTGCATGTAAAATCTCGATTTGATGTTCCAGGGTCTATTTGAGAGCAATAGGGCCCCCATTTAAAGGCGAGTGTCCCTTGTTTCAATGTCTTAATCGGTTACCATATTAACGGCTTTGAAAAATAATCGGCAATTTGGCGATTTTCTATGGATTATTGTAACTGGAGTTTGGCGGATTTTCTCCTTCACTTTGGCGATTGTAATATCTGAGACCTGGCAGCCCTGAGATACAATTAAATAATCAGAATCAGCTGGTGTGTGATTCTTTAGTTGCTCAGTTGATGAAAAGTTACAGTGCAGTTGTTGCTCATGCGAAGTTTCCGTGATTGGCGATAATTTATATTTTAATACTCATGGGGGCACTAAAATGTTTGTTTATTTTTTGGCGGGAAGGGCGGCCTGCCCATTATCGCCCACCATAACTCAGGGGCGTCGCTTCTTACCTAATCTCTCGGTTACGCCACTGAGTGCTAATATCTACAAGAGCGTGGGATGTTTCCTACTTCAACGTTCACGCGATTTTCAAATATTGCATGCTTCACCCATTCATGAATTTCAATAGAGCATAACTCAACAGAAATTTCTGGGGGGGGGGGAATGACGTTACCAAATGATTAATTATTTCAGATATCATTAATATGATCTTAAAAACTTTTAATGATTTTGTTTATTTAAATAAAGGCCGTTCAACTCTTTTTTATGCTTATTCAGTTGGTCATGTTAATCCTCCGAGTCAAGAATCCGCGCGGAAGCAAGGCGTGTTTAATCACACAGCTTGGCAAATATAGGGACGGATATCGAGAGAGCAGCTGAGGCAATGGCTGTGTTTAGAGTGTGTTTATGCGGTTTGCTCTGTCTTCAGTTATTTATACGGAAGAATGCTTTGACACAGGCGGTCACTTTATCGCAATTTTTAGATTAATCGAGTAGCGTCAGGGGCTTTTAGAACTGTATAAATTCAATTCATACCAAAAAAATAATCACCGTATATAGGGGACCAATGCACGTTAAAATGGTCCTTACGCCTATTGAGGTTGCGTGGGATGCAGCTCAGGTGTTGTCCTCGACATCTGACCAATGAATTAGTGTTCCCGGGTTTTTCCTTTGCGATAGATCACGAAGTACGTTCAATAGCCTATTGTGCAGCTCTGCGACGTTAATTCAATCAAATAACCAACTATTAAATTTAATATTTGCAATTTAAATCTACTATAAAATAAGTTATACAGTTTTTGTACATTCGCTAGGTTTTAAAGTTATGCATCGATAAAAACAATTACAATCTCAATCTTGAATTTGACTCTATGGCAAAATCGGGTGTGACTTGGCCCAAGCAGCAATAGGTCAGAATGATTTTAAATGAATGTCTTTGTATACGATTGGTCTCCAAAAACTTAGTCACCAGAATGAAAATAAAAAAAGCTGTTACGACTGATTTCAAGATTTTCCAGTAATTATTGAATAATTTCCTATAAAACCAGACCAAATGTATGTCAATCGAGCTGTTTGGCACGGAGTTAGCTATAGTGTCGGAACGAATCAGCCTAAAATCGTAACTAATTTTTTTTTTTAAATTCGGGCTCTCAGGTGCACCATTAGAGGTAGAATAGTACTTAAGTTTAAAATTTCAGGCATTTCCGTGCAATGGAAGATAGTGTTTTGCGTGCCACAGGCAGAAATGTAAAAATGTGCTTCTTGATATTTCATTTAACAATTATCATTTACTCAATAACTACCTGACACATTGTGCAGACCGACCTGCCTATTGCGAAACAAAGAGACACTCGTTCCCGAATATTGAAGTGTAAAGTTTGTTTAACTGCAATAAGAATTGTTGCAAGGAAAAGCAACATGTACAGAATATAAATAAGTATCCTCCAGACAAAACTTGTTTTAAAATTAGGACATTGTAATTCGCTTTTAGTTTCGGAATGCAATGAACCCTCTGCAAAACGATCCCCTACGGGTTGGTCGCTATAACGAAATGCCCTGTTAACGAAAATCTTACATGCAAACAAATTAACCAAATTGCGACGCTTAACCAAATAATTGGTACTTTAGATTATTCTTTTAATTTAGTTTCTTAGTATTCGACACATTTCCGCTTTTGACTTCAGGAAACTCTTATTTGGTGGCTGCAAATCATTCTAAAGGTAGCCAGGATTTTGGGGATCAGATTAAATGCTCTCCAGTTACGGATTATTTTGTTTAAACCATATTTAGATGGCATTTTCTGTTTGGGGTATTCTGAGACCCACTATGCAGTGAAGGAAACAAGTACAAATTTATGCCAATAAAATAAGTATAACGATATCTATAAGTGAAGTAAACAACACTAGTTATCGTATTATGAAATATTAGTGATACGATAACAATGACAAACACAATCAATTATTATTTTCAATCCTGTTAAAATGTAAATTTTTTATAAATTATTGTATAATTTGAAAACAATTAATAAGCGAAACATGGTTAAATTTAAGTGTAAGAGGGCACTTCGCATATGGGGTTACTCCGGCTAATCAATTTTCATAGCCAACTTTGGAGATGAAAAGACTAACACGTCTAATTCCAATACTAAAATATCGATGTCACGTATTTGGCGACATGGATTTAGATGCCTTGGCAGAGTATATTAAGTATAAGTATTCTTGCGTTTAACTTAATAACTGAGCAAACATTAATTGAGAGCAAAACATTCTATTTAAAAACTAATATGGACTAAACGATGCGCAAATTTATTTATTTGAAGCATTTCTGAGACATATAAAATAATTTCATCCATTTCAAACAATTTGGGAGTATCAGCTAACCGAGTTTAGAACTTGTAAATATGATAGTAAACATCTCAATGTAAATTTTAAAAAATATCAATAATTTCAAAACAATTTAGAAACATCAGCTAATTGGGTTTAGAAATTATAAACATAGTGTAATAAACATCGCATTGTAATCTTTTTTCGGAATGGCACAACTTTTCATTCAGTTGTTAATTCGAAAAACTGCCTACATCATAGATTTATTTATTTTTCTTCAAGTGCATTTCATGGAACAGCTGAGTGGTCAGCCGAGGATTGTTCACTTCCAGCTCTTCCCATTCCTTTGAGGAAATCACTTGGTCATGATCGAAGACGAACTCTTTCACAGCCTGCATGAGATCTTCGTCGTGATGGATATCAGCCAAAACAAGGGCGTCGCAAGCATTGGCGACGGATAGTTTATTCTTCAGCACAGACAGACATTTCTCTTTCAGGCACTGGATGCTGTATTTCTCTGCCACGTCGTAAAGCCTGGACGCTGTTTCCCAGGATATGTCTACCAGAGAGTTAGTGTAAAGGAACGCCAGCGTCCGGGCCAGGATGTCCGGCTCCACGTCCGGGACGTGGACGACACCCGTCCGGCTCTCCTCTGTGTCCCCCTTGAACATGGCCAAGAAGACGGGTGATCTGGCGCAGAGGATGATCTTATGGACAGGTAAAGAGACATCTCCTGTCTTCAAAGTTACGTCGCAGAAATTTCTGCCTCGGTACAAATGCAGCAGGTCCCCTCTCAAAGTGTTGGACGACGTTTGAGTGGCAGCAGCAGAATCAATGTTGTCTTCGGATTGAAGTGCTGATGTCACTTTGCGTTTCTTTGGCGGCTCTCTTCCATTCCAAAAGTCGCCAATTCCGACGATTAATTCACATTGCAAAATCAGGTTGTCGTTCTTAATTAAATTGCATACGCTCTCAGTGATAACCACAGTCTCTTTCCAGCACAGAGACGGAATGTTTTTGTCGTATGGTAAACTGACCTGGCCATGCCGGTAAACGGTTTCTCCGTCGACGGCTGCGATTGTACAATTTCCAAAATGCAATCTGATGTCGTCTGACGGAATCATTTCTACCGTTATGAGAGTCGTTGAAAGGTTGCGTTGCAATACGGATAAATATATGGAAAATTGTAACGAGGAGACTATAAATCTGTTATCAAAAGTGCGGTGTTTGGTGAAGTCATTGATCTCCCAGCGGATAATTTTTTGATGAAAAACGGTACGAAAAAAGTGCTCGCCAGATCCAAAATGATGCGCTTTCCAACGGATGGTCAAGGTATTTTGAGGCAGAAACATCGCCAAAACCTTCTCGTTACTAAACAGTGCAGGTTTCGGAAATAAATAATTGCATCTGGACTTCAAGTAAAGTACAACGACTTGTTTATAACTTTCTAGGATCCTACCGTCACCGCCAAGAAGTGTTATTTCAGAGTCCATGTCAGTCAAAGGAAGATACAAGTCTGATCGTAAAATATTCACATTAATGGTCTTCGTAGACCAGTCTCCTGAAGTTAAAAACATCTGATATTCAGTCGTTCCGACTGTAAAGCGCGGACTCTTCAAATCTTTATCCATTTTATCCGTGTACATGCTGATATTTTCTATCCTCCAAGTGACCGTGAAGAAACTATTTCTGGGTAGATCCGCCATAGCTGAATGTCAAGCAACTGCAACTCTAAGCGCAAAATTTCGATTATTACTCACCTCAATATACGATTGACATTACTTTTTGAGTGTATGGAATGTAAGGCGATTGCTCAATGATGATTAAAATATCGAGTTTGATAGAGACGTATAAATATTAAAATTCGATTTCAAATTTGTTGACTTTTCCTCCTCGTTCTTCTAAATATAAGTATTTAGTTTTCTTTCTTTTGTTTGTTAGAATGAAAGGCTCGTGATGTCAGCTATGGTCTAAGCCAGTGATCGACAAATCGCGGCTCGCGAGCCACATGCGGCTTTTTGGCCTCTTGAGTGTGGCTCTTCCCACGGAGTAAAGAAGAAGGTGGAGGTGCGACCAAGTCTAAAACCGGTTTGCAATGTGAAGTAAGCAATCGCTTAAAAAGTTGGAACTGGCTAAGTGTTTGGCGCTATTCCAAAGCACTACTTTGTACCAGTACTTGGCGATAATTTATTTTTCCCTCGTAGGAAAACTACTGCAAACTAGGTTTGTTTGTTCCTAGTTTGGGGTTGCTAACTTACGTCTCATGAAATCTCGCCAAATCATCTTCACCTTTTTCTTTACTCCGTGGGCTCTTCCACAAAATACCACGTGCAGGCTCGCACGTACAGTGCGATTGAAACTTCGTGACTCAGAATTAAAAGCAATAACATACAAACTTGGCTTGCCCAAATTTTCCAAGGAATGCAAGGCTGTTTCCATTAGTGTTTGTCAATCAGTGTTATAATTTAATTTTATGGACACCTTACAATTTAATTTTATCAATAAATAATATCTTTATTAAGTATGATATCAAGTTTTATTCAACGTACCTATAGTTTAACGAAGACTTAAAAACTTCAAGTAAAGTTTATTAAGTAAATCTTGGGGAGCGTTGTGGAAGAAGATGTAGTGTCGAG
Organism: Troglohyphantes excavatus; assembly: GCA_963932185.1. Classification (NCBI taxonomy): domain Eukaryota; kingdom Metazoa; phylum Arthropoda; class Arachnida; order Araneae; family Linyphiidae; genus Troglohyphantes; species Troglohyphantes excavatus. The sequence continues at coordinate 66,318,874 of OZ010674.1, read as the reverse complement.
GATTGAGAAAGGTGTGTTGAGATGGTTTGGACATATAGAGGGGATGAACGAATGGAGATAGACGAAACAAGTATACAAGACGAGTGTGGATGGGAGAGTTGGAAGGGGTCGACCTCAACGAACGCACTTCAATCAGTTCACACACGAAACGATGCGGAATTCGAGACAAGTGGTCTTTTTTAAACGTTTCGTGACGTTATGTGTGCATAGTGCCCATATATAGGCTTGGGGTTCTAGACACTGAACTAAAATAATCGCTGGAGGAATTATTCCCATTGGGGGGAAATGCAATTTAACGTGGAGCGCGGCTGAATACTGTTCGGGACAGAAGGTAGAGAAAACATTCTACATTGTCTTTTGCACTGTTAGTCGTGTTGCTTCGGTCTTGAGTATTTGATTAATTAATTAATTAATTAATTAATATTTGTTTCCTTATGTAACTAAGAAATCAAGTAAAAACATTAAAAGTGTAATATTTACCGTATTTTTGAAAGCCAGAAAAGTGGTATTTGGGATGGAAAAAGGAATAATTTTTTACATTTGCTCAAAAGGGTGTAAAGCGGTCGCGCACGCTTTGTCTTCTCTCCATTGATAATTTTAACTCAGGGGTTCTAAGTGTTTATATTAAGTATTTTACTCTTATTTCAAGATTATTTGGTGTTTATATTATTGGCGCCGTTTTTAAATCTTTTTATTACCATCATCTGCAACTTTCAGAAATCTCATTCAAATTGACCGCCAAATTCACCAGCTCTTGGCATTTCTATTTCTTAATAGTCGAACTATGTATTAAATCCCCACTCTTTTCTGTAACAACCATAAACAGGCATTTAGACGTGAAACATTTTTAAAATCAGCTACATGAAACAACATGATAGAAACATGTAACGCTTTTAGTGTGATCCATTTAGACACTATAACTCAGCGGAAAATTGTTCGATTGACATATATTTGGTCTTGTTCGATAGAATATTAGGCCCCAATAGCATTAAAATCAATAAATAAAGAAAAGCAAGCACTGAGCGTATATGGGGAACCATGGCGACAGACGTATCAATTTATGTATCCTCCTTCCTACCTTTGGCAAGTAGTTTTTATTGGCGATCATTTCTTATTTCTATCATCTACTGAATTCGTTAAGGAAGTTTTAATTGTATACATGGGGTATCTATCAGAGCAGAGTATCCATGGGTATCAGGACAGAAACACTATGTTACGTTTTTAGGTTGATCCTTTCTGACTTTAAAACTTTGTGGAAAACAGCACAATTGACATAAATTTTGTCAATTTCTACACTGTAAAAAAAAGGTACTTAAAAACGAGTATCTGAATATAGTCGTTTTTCTTTCAGTACAATTGCATCGTAAATGAGCGATGGCGAACTCAAATTTAAGAAATCGTACTTTCTCAAAAATGAGCACTGTGATTTAATAATGCTAATCTCAGCTTCCGTTCAAGGTATCTTAACAAAGCGACCTGACACACTTAAAATAGGTGTTCAGAAGATGATTTTCCACATTATTTGATGCCCATTGCTTAAATGGAAACTGCGAGTTATTACAACTCAATTCCCTACTTCCCATTCTTTTGGCACACCTTTTTAGCATAAATTCGTCAAGTTTAACGGAGACTCTGGACTGCTGTGTCTGAGGATCTGGGTTCGATTCCCGGTAAGTCTTGGTTGTAATTGTCAATATTTATTGAAAGTGATTTATGAAGGTAGCCTATGTAAATTAGCATCTACTATTCACTGTAATCTTTTGAGTACATGTCTTTTTCAAAATTGAAACTTATGTATTCGGAGCCATGATAAGCATTGAACGTACTCAAAAATTAGTAATTTTACTTATTTTTTAATATCTATTTTTACCAGTGCAATTAGTTAATCAGGTGATGCAAAAATTTCTTAACTAATACAGATAAATTTGAAAAAATGCGTTCCCCATTTTGGGTGACGCAATTTGTATTCGATACGAAATATTAAAACTTTATTGAAGTTAAACATTATATTTTATTGATAAAATAATATTCTATTTGAATTTAAAAATAATAAACGGGGTCGAAATTGTAATAGGCTCTCTCCGAAACTACTAAACGATGATGTCATTTTGGGGCCTCCAAGGACCTTTTACTGCTAATGCACAAAACCCATTAACGATTCTCTTCACCCTCAGCTGCAAATACAACTCAACTCATCATCTGCAATCGTACTTCACGTACTTCCCTCTCCTCTTCCCCCCTCCCTCCCTTGTCCCTTCATTGGAAAAAATTACGAAATCGGCGGCGGTTTCTCGGGTTCTAAGGGATGAGAAATTGAGCAAACGATTAATGTGTCACATTAAGGGGTGAACGTTGGTGTGACTCACAAATGACACTTTTGTATGTTTTTTTTTGTCTTATCTTTTAAATATAGAGTTTGATACTATGGAATGGCAACCTCTGGGATTAGAATGTTTTGACGTGAAACGTCTGAAAAACAGCAACACGAGATTCAAGTGCGACTTAAGGCACAAGCGATACAAGCAGCTGATTGGGGCGATGATCTAGGCAGTCCCGTCGCACCAGGGGGGTGGGGGGGGGGGGAGGCTGACGCCACACAAAATCTGGAAACCTTGAAATTTTGGAATTTCCAGTTTTAAAACCCTTGAGTTTAGAAAATGTATGCCTAAAGAAAATAAATATTATTAGTAAATGAAAGCGAGAGAAAATTAGAAATTTCCCAACTTGTAAGATTAAACTTAATTAGACCTCAGAATGGACACTGCATTGGGACATGCGTACAACAAATCAATACTTTTTAGAGAACTGCTTAATATTATCTAATCTATAAAAAAGTTGAAAAATGTCAGTAAATTGGAACTGGGAATTTTTAGCACTGTTGAGTTGGGAAATTGAACCATTAAGTTCGGTTTGGTTAATCAACGTCGCACGAGAGCTGCACATTCTATTGGCGAAGGTTCGAGGCCAATCGCGAAGGAAAGGTCCGGGAATAATGCTTCGTAGTTTTGAACCATGGTCAGATGACGAGGACAACACTTGTACTGGAACCCTACGCCGTTAAGTTGAGAATTTCAAATAGTTAAGTTGGGAATATCGAATCGTTAAGTTAGGAAATTTCTTGTTTAAACCCTCCCCCTAGGTGTAGGGAGCCAAATTTTAATGAAAATGGATTAGATAATTAAATAATTAAATTATATTAGATAATTATAGATAATTAAAACAGTTCTCTGACAAGCATTGAATTGTTGCACCCATATTTCAATGCAGTGTCCGTTCTGAGTTCTAATTTAAATGTAATCTTACAAGTTGGACGATTTCCAATCTTCCCTAGCTTTCATTTGTTAATAATATAAATGTTCTTCAAGCATATATTTTCCCAACTCGGGGTTTTTAGAAGTTGAAATTCCCAACTTTCAATATTTACAAATTATTGGGGGGGGGGGGGGGGGGGGGGGGGGGTTGCGACGGGCCTGAACGCACTCTTGACCCTCCAAACCGGTGATTTCTCCCAACTTTTGAAATGTCAGCATCGTAACGTAATAAATGAGTGGTCCTTATGGAAATTAATATTCTAATATTTCTCATATCATAAAAATTATAGATCAAACCCTTATAATGGTGACTCAACCCAGATTTCAATTGAGGTACCTTACTTCCGGTTCCCTTCGCGCCTTTATAAAACGATACCTCTAAACCCCACCCCCATCTTCTCCCCCTCGCCATCTTTCCTGTTTCCTGCGAAGAGGGGGGGGGGGGGATCAGGGGTTGAGGAGTGTAGGAGCTGATCGCTAAAGCATACTTCCGTCTGCATTTACAACTTGTCTGAGAAATTGTGCATCGTTTTACAGTTTATCCAGTTAGCTGTTTGCGAAATTTACGTGTTCCGGTACCTTTTCAGAGAGTTGCGCAATTGCTTATCCCTTCACTGTTAAAAATAGGTACTCATAAATAAGTAAAATGTACTAATTTTTGATTACATTCGATGTAATCAAAAATCGCAGTTACGACCAAATGTTGTTACCCATGTTCGTTACGGAAAGTTCCAATTGCGGCCCATGGCAACCTTTTGCCTGGGTGATAAACAATTGTTTTCTTCTTTGAGAATATGGTAAACCTGCACCGTTTCGGCCGCAATTGGGCTATTGCCGTTCGTTATGTAGTTTCGTTGTTCGATTTTCTTCAAAGCGCTACAAAATTATTTCAAAATAATTAAATGTTTACATTTTTAGGATACATTAACATTTTATATCAGATATGTATTATCTTTTTTTAATTTAAAAAGCGTTCGCGTAGAATGGACCTTTGATGAAATAAATAAATAAATAAATAAAAAGCGTTTAAAAAAGAGCAATAGGGCGCCAAATGTAGCAAAACAATCCCCCTTTCCCAGTTTCTGTATCTGAGTGAGTGCGCGTCAAACATCTGCGCGTAAATGGGGTCACGTGACAGCGTAGTAAAGCACGTGGTTTCCTTCAGAATTGGAAGTGGCGGGAGCAAAACACGAGCGCCGCTGTCATATGGATAAACGACTTGACGTCGAAAGGATCATTCGTTCTTTTTTAGAATACTTCTTTTTTCCCCTGAGCGTGTTTTTGTTTTGGAAGGATCCTCTCCGTTTTGCAGATGACTATGGTGCGATTTTAATTTTCGGGTGTTCGAAATAGTGACAGCCGCATCAATCGAATTCGGGAAGTACAGTAAGTTTTTTTTTAATATGTATTTTTGTTCTTCCAGAAGAAAATATGTTCTATATTATCGTCATGAACTATGAAACGCTTTCAAAGTGCATTTGGTCTTACTTGTTGACATATATTTAACAATATAAATATTTTTGTAATAGAATAAAGTTTTCTGTATTTTTTTTTCAATCGCTAAGGAATTAAATTTCAGTTATTAAACGATTTTTGAACCTAGTTTTTTAAATACTTCTTCACAATTAAAACTCATATTCGCCAATAATAAATTATTTTTGATGGAATCAAGTTTTATAAATCGTGTTTTAGAATTGCTTGGGAATAAATTAAGTTTTTAATATTAAACAATAATATGAACCAGTTTAACACTTAAACCACTGTAAATATATTTTATTCTCAAATGAACAATATAATTATTAGGGAGGGTCGAAAATTTTCAAGATTTTTTTTCAAACCGCTATAGTGCGGAAGAGTTGTCTCTTATAATAAAAAAAAACGACGTAAAAAAATTAGAATCGGCGTACATCTTCTATTAGCTCATCGCATTAAAAGTTCATAGAAATTGAACATTTTTCGTAATTTTTTTTAATATTACTTAAAATTCTACGATCGACACGCTATAGTTTGATTTTCTTATTTTATGATTCAATAAAGTTAAATAAATTAAAACATCATTAATACTTAATTTTTTTCCGGTCCCTTTTTCCATTTCAATCAGTATTATTTAACTATTTTGCCAATAATTCAACTTGATATAACACAAGCTGACGAAAAAAGAATATGGTAAATAGAATTATAAGAAAAATTGAAAGGTATATAATTTTTCAATATATAATAATGGTCAATGAGAGTATAGTTATTAAAACTTTTTTTAAGGTTTTATAATGGACTAAATATTTGATTAATTAGGACTAAAATAATTTCACATCTTTCAAATAAATAGAAATTTCTGTATATAAAAAATATTTTTAATATAAATAATTCAGTTCATTATTCAGTATTCCATATTGAGAAATAATTGTCGTTTTTGATTAATTGAAAAAATTAGTAGAAAAGCAGATATGAGCTGAACATTTAAAAGAACTTTTCAGAATAATCGAACGTTTATATAAGAAAACAATTTTATTTTTAATTCTTCTGTTATTAAAATTGTTTATTATGGTTTATTGAACATTATTATATAAATACAAAAAGGCCGATCAAAAAAGCACATGTTGCATTTATTCTATACTATTCTATTAGTATTTTCTAATATTTTTTCCCGCCTTTGCCAAAATTCCACGTCAAAAGATCGTCTGCTTCTTTTTTTCTCTGACTACAACTTTCAATCGTTTTGTGTTACTTTCGGAACTTAAATATTATTGAAATTAAAATTAATGTTTATTAAAATATTGCAGTAAGTAATTAAGTATTAAATAAAGTAGTATAAAATGTCCAATTCAATCATTAAAATCTGAAGATGAATTCCATGGTTGAATGGACTTTTGATGTAACTTCACTTAATGGTACACATTTTACGCTATCTTATGATTAGTTTTGAAATAAATAATGTTTATCTTTAAATTGTGAGTCTAGGCACATATAAAATCTTTTAGCACATCTTATCGACAAGTACGGGTAGATTTTATTCGCTGCTCTTATCTTTTAGGAGCGTAGTTGCTAATTTCCCCACTGTTTGAAATCCCCTTAAAACTTTTTAAAAATGAAGGTCAGCTACTTTGTGACGCAAGATTAGTTTTCATTCATATCAAAATTAACTATTTTTAACCGATTTAACAGCACGCAACCCAAATCGCCAAAGCGTGCCAAAAGGAGAGAGGTTATCAATTCGACTGTTATGTATTTTTTAAATATTTTTCAGATATTTTTATAATTTTTTTGTTAGACATTTGAGGTTGTTTCACTTAGGCACCTTTATAAAATAATATCCGGCATAAAAAACAAATTCGGGCATTTAACTATCCGGAATTCTCAATTAACCGGACCTTTTGAAAACAAATATTGTCCGATTTCGAAAATTCTTTTTTATTGGATACAGAAAAATCCACTTTATCAAAAACTGAAAAAAATAATTGGTTATCCGTCTGTTATAAATCCGGGAAAATCGATTAACCGAACTTTTTTAACAGTTTCTCTAATTTCAAAATATTTTTATTGGTGAATAAAGATTTTTCAGCAGCGACATTTCGTCATCCGGCATTTATAAGCATGCACTGGGATTTTTTTTACAATATACATTGTTGAGACAATATAGTTGTTTACTGGCATTTATTAAACCGGATTCGAGACGTGAAAAAATGTAAGCAACAACTTGAATTTCTTGGTGAATAATAGTAGGGTCCGAAGCCCCCTGCTAAATTAAAAACTAAAATAATTTTTTTTTGTTTAAAAAAAGGAAAATCCACTTTAATAAAAATGGGATAAAAAGTAAAAAATATTTTTTAATTTTACAAAGAAGTTGAAAAAAATTAATTATCTATATATATAAATGCGAAATCCCCACTCATTCACTCATCACTAATTCTCCAACTTACCGTATACCTATGAAGATGAAATTTGGCAAATTTGTTACTTATACCTTAAATAGGAAAAGTAAGCTATTTTTGTTCAAATCGAACGTATTTAAGGGGTTGTAAAACCCCTTTTTCGATGTTTGTAGCGACGTTAGTTTGGGTATGTACAGATCTAAAAGACCAAGAGTGCTGAAATTTGGAGCACAGATTCATCTTGGGCCGTAGAGATGCACTACGAAAGGATTTTTAAAAATTCGAACTCAAAATGCCAAAATAATGATTTTTTAGAAACCTTCCCATAGGATTAACATGGAGAACATGTAACAATGTAAAATATAAAATTGAAACAATGGAAAATTTTAATATTATGTAATCAGGAGCATTCTGATTGGCTGATGACTAAATATCGCAAAATAACGCCAAATAAATAAAACCTACGCCAAGTTAATAAAAATATCGCCAAATAAATTAAAATTTCACCGAATGAATAAAACTTTTCGCCAAATGAATCAAATATTGCCAAATGAACTAAAATATGATCATATTTGTAAAAATAACATAAAAATGGCGAAATTAGTGTCAAAAAATTATAAAATATATGTCAAAATGGTGAAAATATGATTGGACAACGGGATATTCCGTACTACAATTATAAAAGTTAAATTTGGCATGGAGGTACATTTTAAGCCAAAAATGCTCACAAGTACAGGATTTTCTGGTAGCAGAATTAAAAAATTCGAACTCTAACTGCCAAAAGTAAAAATCTTCGCCACTTATCCACACTCATCACTCATTCTCTAACTTTCTGTACGCCCAGGAAGATGAAATTTGACAGAGTTGTTATTTATATCTTGCATAGAAAAAGTAAGCTATCGGGTAGGTAGGTACAAAACACACTGTGCCGTAGTAATAAACGGCCCGTCGCACCGGTGGGGGGGGGGGGGGGGGGGGAGGGGATTTAACTCTGAAAAAGAAAACAAAACAAAAAATCCCACATATCATTCGTGCTACGACCAAAAGTGCAAGCCATACGAAAAATAACTTATCAAACTGAAAAGAAAAATACAGTATGAATAATATAAAGGTTCAAGACAGGAAGCCCATCGCTAAATAAAAGTTTGTAATTTAGCCCCCGTGAACTCAGTTAGTTTTGTGTTTTATTTATTATTTTACCTGCCGAGAGGCCAGTTATGTTACCACTCTACATGTGAGTGAAGTTCTGTTGAGTTCTGTAATAAAGTTAATAATGACAAAGTAGCAAATCTTTCAGTTGAGTTCAAATTTTAAAACACGTTGTCGCCCGTGGATGTTGGTTCGCACCACGGGTCGCTCGGGTTCATGGGCCCGGTGTTCGCCGGCGTCCTCTCGGTTGGGCTGGGTTGCCTCCACGGCTGCCGAAGCTTCAGTTTCTGTGAAACATCTCGCTGTATGCCTTCGGGCGGGCCAGTCGTAGAAAGTGGACATAGAAAAAGTAAGCTATCGGGCCCTGGACAATAGGTACAAGCCACACTGTAATAATTGGTTCATGAATACTTTGAACCCCACGTGGTAGGAATGTCAGTGGGAGAGTTTATAAATGGTCAATCTGGTTTACGCGGCATTTCTTTACTCAATGTTATGTTGTTTATCCACGAAGGCTGACTTCCCGTAGAATTATTGGGGTTGCCTTAATGCGGTATAAAGATCAGAGGGAAAAATGGGTTAACAAACGACCTGATCGACGCGTCTCACTTTCCTATACGACGGTAGGTCACTTATCGCCAATAGCACGATTCCCCGGGGGGTAATGAGAACGAAATCGTCTGCAGTTAAGGGCGACATTAACGTTGAGGGGTACAAAGGTCAGAGGGAGGAATGGGTTAATAATTAACTTGGTCGATGTGGCCTACCTTTCTTTATAAGATGGTATACCTATACGACGAGTTACGTGGGCGGAATCGAAAACTGTTGTTGTGTACTCCTCCCCTATGTGGTGCAAGTGTCAGAGGGTGAAACAATTTGCGTCCATTGTCTGTAGGGGATAGGGTTTCGATTTTTTTTAAAAAAAACTTAGTTTGGCAATGCAATAAAAAATTTGATTCTGAATATTTTTTATTTTAAAAAGTTCAATATTAAAAAAGTGCGGGGGCAAAATCTGAAAAAAAATGCTGGGGCTCCAACGTCCATTGTCTGTAGGGGATAGGGTTTCGATTTTTTTTAAAAAAAAACTTAGTTTGGCAATGCAATAAAAAATTTGATTCTGAATATTTTTTATTTTAAAAAGTTCAATATTAAAAAAGTGCGGGGGCAAAATCTGAAAAAAAATGCTGCGGCTCCAACCCCCCCCCCCGAAAAAATATGAAAATCTTGAATTTGGTAAGTGAACCTTTTAAAATCATTTGGTGTCTAATAAAAGTTTTTCGGAGATAATTATTATTAAAAATATATGTGTTAAAGGTTAAAATATGGATGTTAATCAACGGGAGTAAGGTATTCATATATCCACGTTATTGTATAGCCAACTTCTCCATATTATTAATCTTTCCAGTTCTTGCAGGACCTTGCTAATAAAATTTCGTTACAAATTGGAACTTTTAACAGTTTGGTTCCACTTGATGGGTGAGAAATTAAGAAAATATTTATTTCGCTATAATATTGTATTTGTATCAATTTTGTAACTTATTTCCTTCCCGTGCGTAGAACGGGTATTTCAGCTAGTTTAATATAAATTTTATACGTATATTACAACTTTTTGAAGTTGGTGCCAATTTACAAAAAGCATACTAAATTTTGTCGGCGATTTAAACATAAAATTGTAATAAGTATAAAATTGATATTAAATAATTAAATTTTTTCAACTTGGTCGTAAAATTAAAAAAAAAAAATACTTTTAAGCGCATTTTCCTTAAGTCGGTTTTCTTTTTTTTTTTAAAAAAGATTATTTTATTTTTCCCTGTTTGGTTTTAAATTTAGCAGGGAGCTTCGCCCTTATTATTATTCACCAAGAAATTCAAGTAGCAACTTGTGCTCAACAATGTATATTGTAAAACAAGCCCTATCAATGCCAATAAATGCTGGTTAAACGAAATGTCATTGTTGTGCAACTTTTGTTAAACAATGAAAATATTTTTAATCGGAAAAATTGTTTTAAAAAAATCCGGTTAATCGCCATTTCCGGATATATAACAGCCGGATAACCGATTATTTTTTTTGTAGATTTTACCTAAGTGGATTTTTCTCTATCTAACAAAAAAATAATTTCGAAATCGGACAATATTTTTTTTCAGACGGTTCGGTTAATTGAGAATTCCGGATCATTAAATGCCGGATAACCGGATTTTTTTTCAAATGGCTCCCAAGTGAAACATTCCCTATTCAACATTTTTTTTCTGTTTTATTTTGGGAGTTTTGGTTGACGCTTTGTTCACTCGGTTAATAAAAAATAAATAAAAGAGAATGTGTTAAAAATATAAATTAAACTTTTTGAAAGTGAAAACAAACTTGCCAACGTCGTTTTTTTATCACCTTCCCCCCAATAGTAATTTTTTTTATGAATTTCAGAACGGTATCCATTGCTAAAAAAAATTGGAAATGCTCATTAGAAAATTGCAGGTCAAATACTTTGGCGGGAAAAGCAATTAAGAAGCCATAACTATGCCACCCGAATTTTCGTGCACAATGCCTGCACCCACTGCGGTGTGCCATAACGTCCGATCCATAAATAATTAACATCCGCAAGGAAGCGACTCATTTTTATTATAACATCTCTCGTTTTATTTCCTGCTAAAAAACTCATCTTCACTCGAGCATGACATTCTTTTGACAGGAACAATTCCCCTCAACTCATCTCTAACCATGCGTCACCCACAAGCACGGCTCTGCGAGGAACGTGCCAATCTCCCTCTTCATTTCGAAGATCTCCAAAAGACTTTCAAAATAGTTCTCTTCAAAACAATCTGTCCATTGTTTTTGTTTGGATGTATATCGATATCGGCTAAATTGACCGTAACACACATTTCTGGCCAACTTCGAACACCGTTACATCTCGCGTTTGGGTGTTATAAAATAGTCGCCATCTTTGATTTGGTTCTTTCTTCTTTGGAGTTTTGGTTTTAGATGAGCAGTACCGTTTTCCTTGTGTAAATTTCTCTCTTGTAACAACTTTTTCGGCGCGAAAGAGTGTTAGTTATCGTTCTGTGCGAATAAAAAAATGGTTGTGTGTTTATCAAACAACTATTCGAAATGTGTTTGAGCTATTTTCGGCTCTAACACATTTTCAACGCTTTAATGGAAATAGATTAGTAGGATGTGTATGGAAATCTCTATCCAGTAAGAGGTATTGAGAAACAGAGTTTAATAAACAATATAAGGAACATTTACGCTAATGTTTACAGTTGTAATGGGAGAACATACATAGTTTTCTAAGATGTGTTTACTTCAGAAGTATGTCATGTACTATTTTACACCATTGAGTAAATTTTTTGTTTAAACCCTACACTCCCTTGAAGAACATAAGGCAAGTAGCAATTTAATTGTGTATCTACTCACTGTAGAAAAAAGGTATTTGAATTTTTAAGATACCTGAACCTACTCGGTTTTTTTGTGTTTTTAGTACAATTGCATTGGAAATAAGCGATGACGTACTAGAATTTAAGCAACCGTACTTTTGCAAAAATGAGCAGTGTGATTTAATATTCCTCATCTCAGCTTCTGTTCAAGCCATGTCATAGCGACCTGACAAACTTAAAATAGTTGTTCATAAGATGGTTTTCCACATCATTTGATGTCGATTGTTTAATGGAAACTGAGTTGTTACAACTCAATTATCTTACTTCCCGTTCTTTTACCATGCTTTTATAACATTATACTTTACTTCTGTTTATAACTTCTTCGAGTCGCTCTGGTAGTACAACGAATGGCTCTGGACTTCAGGTAGACGGATGGGTTCGATTCCCGGCAAGTCCTGGTTGTAATTGTTGAAATTTATTGAAAGTGATTTATGAAGGCAGCCTATGTGGGCAAGTAACTGCTATTTTTCAAAAATGACACATGTATTCGGAGCTTTGATTAAGCATCGAATGTAATCAAAAATGAGTACATTTTACTTATTTTTAAGTACCTATCTTTAACAGTTTATACTTTTTCGATTGACCCCCTAAAAGCAGTCTGAAGATTCACTGAAGGAATATGCAGATTCACTAGTGAATGTGCGAAATCAAACAATTTCCGCACTTTCACGTATCGGCCTAGTGTATCTGCAGAGTCACCAGTGAATCAACAGATACATTGATTTTCGCACTTTCATATCTACTGCTTTATGTACAAACTATAAAATGTTCGTTATTTCAAATTTTTCTTGTCTGATCATGTTGAAATTCTTCTTTTTAAAAAAAATGATTCGATTTTATTCTTAGTATATTCGATATTGTTTCTTTTCTAGGTACTCTCTAAAACTCATTAAAACTACCCCCTAACTATATAAACAATATATGTATATTTAAACAAAATTGCCAAATTATCTAAAAAATTCGAATTTTTCTGAAAAAGAATAGTTAAATGCTAAACAAATCGACGGGGAAATTATTGGGGCATAGAGACCACCTCCCAACCCCCTTGGCGACGGCCCTGAGTAAAAATGCCAAAGTTGACGCCTAATCGGAAGTATAGGCTTCGGTATGTAGGAGGGGACAGGGAGTGGGGGAGAGAAAGACATGTGGTTTAATAACCGGGAAGTCATTTGCACACTGTCAATGCCACCTGTCGGTTTATCTGCGGAAACTGGATGACTAAGGCAAAAGGGGGTGGTCACCTCAAACTTTTCCGGTGACGAGTCCGCTTTGGTTGGTTCAAAACTATGGGTTGAACCCAAATCTGAGTTCGGTTCATTCGAGCCAGTTCTAACCTTTAATGATGGTTTATTTGTTAAGAGATGTTTGCTTGCCTCAATGGTACATATTTTTCAAATGCGTATAGTTGAGATAGTTCCATGGCTTCGGTTCTTCTTATCTTATAAAAACAGTTTCTTGTATGTAAGAATAAATACTTGATACAGTGACAGCAATACATAAATTTCAGAAGCTAGTAAATATAAGTCGTTTTAAAATTGAACATTGATGGTATTTTATAAAATATTATAATACAAGAATCTAAAATTAAATTGTCACATTTATATCACCTAACACTGTTAAAAATAGGTACTCAAAAATAAGTAAAATGTACTCATTTTTGAGTACATTCGATGCGTATCATGGCTCCGAATATATGTTTCAATTTTCAAAAAGATATGAACTCAAAAATGAGTACAGTGAGTAAAAAGGAATAACAAAGAACATATGCTAGCATACATAGTCTGCCTGCATAGATCACTGTCCATAAATTTCGACAATTACAACCAAGATTTACTGGGTATCGAACGCATATCATCATTCACCGCAGTCCGTAGCCTTATCCGTTAAACTACCAGTGCGACGTGAAGAAGTTATATATAACTTCTTCACGTCGCACTGGTAGTTTAATGGATAAGGCTACGGACTGCGGTGAATGATGATATGCGTTCGATAAGACTTGTTTAAAAAGTGTGGAAAATAATTGAAAGTAATATAATTAAGTTATTAACTCAGTTTCTGTTTAAACAATCGACATCAAATAATATGGAAAACCATCTTCTGAACAACTATTTTAAGTTTGTCATGTCGCTTTGTTAAGATGGCTTGAACAGAAATTGATTTTAGCAATATTAAATATCACTGCTCATTTTTGAGAAAGTTCGATTACTTCATTTTGATTATGTCATCGCTCATTTACGATACAATTGTACTCAAAGAAAAACGAACAGCGCGCTAACCAAAACTCCAAAATAAAACCACCAGAATTTTTTAATTAATACCGCCAAATCGCGCGCCAAGTTAAGAGGTTATCAATTCGACTGTTATATATTTCAGTGAAATTCTAACAAAACCTTAACTTTCAGATCGAAAGTTATCTATTTTATTATATCACGTCTATTGTGAAGAATGGCCACAGTATAGAACAAGACTAGTCTTTTAAAAGGGGAATGTACTTCTGTAATGGCAGTTGTTCAATTCAACCATTTCTCACCGAAAAAGCGGGAAAAGAATTCTTTTTATTTGTGTCATTAACGGAATTGAAGAGTTACAAACCGAACAAAGTGCCTCGGTGGATTTATCTGGGCAGTGTGCCTTGAAGAGAGATAAATTGTTGCGGACTTAATTGTGATAGTTGGGTTGTTGTTTAATCGAACAACACATCGGGTGGGTTACATCACAAAGTTTTCTGCTAACTTTTATCGAAATCTACACACCACGAGCAGTTTTTTGTGATTTCGTTTCTAGATAAACAACTCTCCTCTTCAATTGTGTGCGGTCATCTCGAGAACTACTGCGGCGATTTTTTTCCTATTTGGTGTTTATATAGATTTTTGTAATGCCTCTTAATGTTGTATAGAGAACTCATTGCAAATGTAAAATAAATTGTTTGAAAGAGTATAAATTATTTCTTATAACTTTTACACTGTAAAAAATAGGTACTTAAAAATGAGTACCTGAACCTACTCGTTTTTCTTTGAGTACATTTGCATCGTAAATGAGCGTGACGTACTGAAACTTAAGTAATCGTACTTTCTTAAAAATGAGAAGTGTGATTTAATATTGCTAATCTCAGTTTGTGTTTAAGCCATCTTAACAAAGCGCTTAAAATAGTTAAGAAGATGGTTTTCCACAATATTTTAAGTCGATTGTTTAAATAGAAACTGAGTTATTACAACTCAATTATCTTATTTCCCATTATTTTGACACACTTTTTAACATGTCTTCTGTTTATAACTTCTTCAAGTCTCCCTGGTAGTACAACGGATAAGGCACCGGACTTCGGTGTCTGAGGATCTGGGTTCGATTACCTTAAGTCGTGTTTGTTGTAATTGTCGATATTTATTGAAAGTGATTTATGAAGGCAGCCTATGTAAGCCTGTATCTACTCTTTATTCATTGTACTCATTTCAGTACACGTTTTTTTTTTTCAAAAATGAAACTTTTGTATTCGGAGCTATGATAAGCATCGAATGTAATAAAAAATGAGTACATTTTACTTATTTTTGAGTACGTATTTTTAACAATGAACTGTGAGTGATTTTTTAATTTCATCTAACTCAAGACTGTCAGGTCTCAGATTTCGAAATCACCAAAATGAAGGTGAAAAATCGCCAAACTCATATTACCGCAATCCATACTAAATCGCCAAATTGTCGATTGTTTGCGAAAGCTGTTACGCGATAGCGACCGAAAAGTTATTTTGTGCAATTAAAAGTTGCTCAGTACAATTTGATTTTTTCATTTGCAACTAAATAGTTTAGTTGCCTGGCCGATAGTTGCTAATGCCATATACTATCCATATAAATAATTCTTTGTTTTATTCCTAAAATAATACTAGGTTGTTTCCTTCTCCCGTAATTTCCATTGGCGATCAATCCAGACAAAAAACATCAACACAAAACTTCCATATCCGAAACTTCAACTAAGTACTCAAAACATTTTTCTACACAGTCGCAGTCTTCCTACTTTCCCCTCGCGATCTATATTTAGGTAGAAACACGAAGATCTTTCGAAAGAATAAATCGAGTGTTTATCTAAGACTCTTTCTTTTCTTTTTCGTTTTTCCTCGACGTAATTTATGCTATCTGCGACAAACTTTTCTTGCTTTCTCGTCCATTTGTATACTTGGGCCTCGTCCAGTATTTGTTTTGTCCGTAATGAGTATTCCCTTCTTTTTTTGGCAGAGAAGAATACTCGGTGAACTGATGTGCGGGGAGTGTTAATGTAATCTAGAAGAGGAGACTGGGGGGGATTGTTACCTAACACATTAACCTGGTAATTACCGGGGCCTGTATTTAGAATGGGACCCCTCTGTTTGCGCTGGTGTAATTTGTTTGGAGATCATTTGTTCTCTAGGTAAATGTGTTTTTGCACCTGCCTCGTTGTTTTTAGGTTCTGTATTAAGAGTTCCTAAGAATTTGGAAACTTTGAACATTCATTGTTAAAGTTTTTTTTAACGTGATTCATTCTTTGAAATAGGTATGGGTGCATTGTTCAACTAGGTCGAAACTTAAACAAGGCTTTTGTAAAATCTCCAAAACTCTAGGGGGAATCAGCCTATGTAGATAAATGACACATCATCGTGTAGAGGAAATGGAGATGCGTCTACCAGGCCGATTATTAACACATTCTCCCTTCTGACCTTTGTACCGCATGGGGGAATGTCAACTTTGACTATAGTATACGCTTCCGGCCCCATAAATTATGCGGAAATCATTCTATGGAGATATATGACCTACCGTCGTGTAAAGGAAGATGGGCAATTAATCAACTCCACCGTCTGATCTTTGTACCGCGTGGGGGAAATGAGTGAAATTTCAGTCAAATAAGCTGTAGATAGAACAGGCGCGCCTACAAAGTATTCGCGAAACAAACTTTACGGTACAGTAGGGACTATGCCTGCTCAATTTTTTTAAAGTTTGAAAAAAAAAAAAAAACTTTACAAGTCTTAATTTATAATCAGAAGGATTTTTTTTATTTATATAATCGAACTTTTCTGGCTCGACGATAGCGCGCGTATGTTCGGACCATGAAATTCCTGGTTTGAGTCGTACCGTCTATTTCTATTTAAAATCATAGTTATTTTTGACGAAATAAATTTCCGTTGGAAAAAAGACAAAATAAATGTCCTTAGTTTGACGGAATTTTTCATCAGAGCATTTCTCAAACACCTGTTTCTTCAGAAATGAGCAATCAGTTTTAACAGTGCAGATTTTCGCAGCAATACACAAACACATAATTCATAAAATCCCAAAAGTGTTCCAAGTTAAAATACTTTTCTAATCTAAATCACTATTGGAGCTTTTTAAAGGTATCTCTATGAAAATAATATTTTTATAGAAATTAAAAGATTAAGGAAATTGTCAGAAATATAAATTAAACTCTCTTACTTAGATTTTAGTTTTTATTTATTCGAAATATTTTTGACCTCTGGTTAGAACCGTGATTGTGAAAAGGCTTGTTTCCTCTAGACAACTATACCAAAGTGCGGCGCGTGCACTGTTAAAAATAGGTACTCAAAAATAAGTAAAATGTACTCATTTTTGATTACTTTCGATGCTTATCATAGCTCCGAATACATAAGTTTCATTTTTGAAAAAATTATGTAGTCAAAAATGAGTACAAAGAGCAGTAGCTTGCCTACATACACTACTTTCTATAAATGTCGACAGTTACAACCAAGACTTACAGGGAATCGAACCCATACTCTTATGCACTGCAGTCCGTTGTACTACCAGGGCGACGTGAATAAGTTATAAACGTAATAAATGTTAAAAAGGTGTGCCAAAATAATGGGTAGTAAGATAATTGAATTGTAATAACTCAGTTTCCATTTAAGTAATAGACATCAAATAATGTGGTAAACCATATTCTGAACAACTATTTTAAGTGAGTCTGGTCGATTTGTTTAGATGACTTGAACAGAGGCTGAAATTAACAATATTAAATCACACTGCTCAATTTTTAGTAAGCACTGTTGCTTAAATTTGAGTACGTCATCGCTCATTGTACTAAAAAAAAAACGAGTATGTTCAGGTACTCATTTTTAAGTACCTTTTTTTTTACGGTGTGGTAGTACGGTTGCAAAGATATAAGCGATATGAGTGTTACATGTTTTCGTGGTATTGTTACATGCGGTTTTAGCTAGCCGAAATTAAAGACGTTTCACCACAGCACTAATGCATTTTTATACAAAAGATGTATGGAACTGTCCTTGTTATAAAATCCTTGACATCCCAATCAAGTGCAAATGGATACATTTTACATGCGCCACCGCCGCTCGCGAGTTCCAGCCTTCTCTGATCTCTTTTAATAACAATCATCATAGTAGTGAAAGTAGCCATTTTTTTTCTTCTTCTTCGAAAATGGAATCTTTTATGAGAACAATCGAATGTCACCCGACGATATCCCATCTGACCTTCCAGTCGTCGTCGGAGGATTAAATTGAGACTGGGCCGTTGCCAGATTCCTTGCTGTTTTTCTATAATTGACTGGCCAGACAAACATGTGACATAACTGGAAAAAGGAAACGGTCATTATTGCATCAATGAGACATTCATTCTGATTTCGCCAAACAAGACGAAAATCGCCCATTTGGCGGTATTTTAAAGGTTTCCTTATTTAAAATGAGTATTTTTGGGTATAGAATGCAATATTTACTACAGGCATAAGCAAACGAGGGCCCTGGACCCATAATTTCCAGTCCAAATTCTCTAATAATATTTCGAATAACATCTTAAACGCCAAAAATGGCTGTATAATTTATTAAATTTATGTTAATCTTAATTTTAAATAATAACACAAAATCGTTAACCTCCTAAGAAATTTATACAATTAGGTAGATTGAATGGGCAAGTAAATGTAGGTGGTATGTAACATTTAAAAAAATATTTATAGTCATGGACGAATTAAGTACGTTTTGGCCGTTTCTTGATACTGACAGCTGCACTGTAGAATCCTTATTAACAATAAATTTCAATGGACATTTCTGTTGTCGAGATTAAATGTAGAAGGATAAACAACTCAATTTTGCATTGATGAAAAGCATACTCAACGAAAAAGCAAACGATATTTTTTACGCATGAAACAATGTGGAATTCTAGAAATGTGATTTTGTTAATGTGGCTGATGACGTCATGAGCATAGAGTCCATTAGATTTCACCTAGAACCCATTTTCGCATTGATGAAAAACAAACAAGTCAACAAAATAATCAAACGATATTTTTTATGCACGAAACGAGTTGGAATTCTGACAAGTGCCTTTGTTAAAACATTTCATGACATCATGTGCATAGAGTCTCGTAGAATTTGTCGTAGAATATATGTAAGTTCACTTCAAGTACTTTTAACGATATTTGGGTTCCTTTAGGTTGGCGATTTCTGACTTTCTGTGTTTGCAACCCTGCCGGTTTCGCCAATCTAAACATCTCGCAGGAAAAGATCAGAAAGACTTATGTTCAAAATGTATGAAACCCATTGTCTTTTCCCATGTTAAGAGAGTTCATTACAATGTCACCTTACAGAAGTCCGTTACTTTCACCTTGTTAAAGACAAGACACATGCTTGACCTCTTGTACAGATTGCATCTTGAGAAATTTAATTTTCAGCCATTGGAGCTCGGTCTCTACGTAATTTTTATTTTAATCTGTCATGCGTATTTATTTTCTTGAGAAATTTGATTTTTGATTTCTTGTGTACAATGTGACTTGCGAAACTTATCTTGTTTACGACTATTGCATAGCTGATTGCCACAAAGCAGAATATTTCTCTATATCATGCAACAAATATCTGGTAAATACTTGCGGACATCACAGTTCGAAGACTTTACCGTAACCGGAATGCGTGCATTCAGTGCCGTTACACAAAAATCATTTTGAGGGGGTTTAAACAAGAAATTTCCCAACCTAAAGATTCGAAATTCCCAACGCAACAGTGCTGAAAATTCCTAGTTCCAACTTATCGACATTTTTCATCTGTGTTATATATATTAAACAGTTATCTCACAAGCATTGATTTGTTACACCCATATCCCAATGCAGTGTCCGTTCTGAGGTCTAATTTAAATGTATTCTTACTCGTTGGACAATTTCTAATATTCCCTAGCTGTCATTTGTTAATAATATTAATGTTCTGCAGGCATAAATTTTCCCAACTCGGGGTTTTTAGAAGTTGGACTTCCCAACTTACAGGGTTTCAAAATTATTGCCCTTCCCCCCCCCCCCCCCCCCCCTGCGCACATTCTTAACTCAAGTCATAAAATGTTGTTAGTTGTTAACCCTTTTACGGTCAAAATGTGACTCTTAATCACGAAAATAATGTCAAGCCATAAAATATTGTTAGGTATAAACCCTTTTACGGTCGAATTGCGACTCTTAGACTAAAATAATGTCAAACCAAAAAATATTGTTAGCTATTAACCCTTTTACGGTCAAATTGTGACTCTTAGACTAAAATAATGTCAAGCCAGAAAATATTGTTAGCTATTTACCCTTTTACAGTCGAAATGCGACTCAGACTAAAATAATGTCAAACCAGAAAGTATTGTTAGCTATTAACCCTTTTACGGTCAAAATGTGACTCTTAATCATAAAAATAATGTCATGCCATAAAATATTGTTAGCTATTAACCCTTTTACGGTCAAATTGTGACTCTTAGACTCAAATAATGTCAAGCCAGAAAATATTGTTAGCTATTAACCCTTTTACAGTCGAAATGCGACTCAGACTAAAATAATGTCAAACCAGAAAGTATTGTTAGCTATTAACCCTTTTACGGTCAAAATGTGACTCTTAATCATAAAAATAATGTCATGCCATAAAATATTGTTAGCTATTAACCCTTTTATGGTCGAAATGTGACTCTTTGTCATAAAATTGTCAAGCCAGAAAATATTGTTAGCTATTAACCCTTTTGTGGTCGAAATGTGGCTCTTAGTCACAAAATTGTCAAGCCAGAAAATATTGTTAGCCATTAATCGTTTCGGGGGGGGGGTAATGTAACTGTTCCGCAAAAAGAACGTAAATAGCTAACATGTTCCTCGACCGCAATCGTTTAAAGAGTTTTCAAGAGTTGCGAGTAAAATATACTTTTTGAAATAGCCGAAAATATTTGCCATTCAAATAGTTATCAATCTTTTGTTTTAATGTTTGTTGCTCATTGAATTTATGATGTGAAATATGACGTCACCACTGGAATGTGCACATTCTGAATTTTGCGGTTTGGAATACGACTTACTCTGCCCTGTAATTACCTCTACGAGATTTTTTTTACGTTTTTCAGAAAGGGATTAACTGTGCTGATGAAATAGGCTAATTACATCGGAAAATTATTTTTCCTTCATTTGCTTTTCAAAGAAACGTCATGGGAAAAAAATTCGTATAAAGTACCCAACGAAAAAAGTCAGCATAAAACCTTCATCAAAGTTGTGAGAATGAAGGTTTTTTTTCCAAGGTTTTATAAAGGAATTTAAAACAAAAAATATCCAGTTTTTTTTTTATTGAAGTTTTTAATTTTCCTGCAAAATTCAAAAGCGACATTCGTCACCAAACGGTACAAAGTTTATACAAGGGGGTAATGAGTTAACAAATAGCCTAGTCTACGCGGGTCACCTTCTTCTACACGATGCTATGCCATTTATCCCTATAGAAGGATCACACATGAAGTTATAGGGTGTAAGCGTATATTGCAGTTAAGAACGACATTCCCCCACTCCACGCGGTACAAATGTCAGATGAAAAAAATGGGCTAGCAATCGGCCTGTTTAAAACATCTCACTTTCCCTTGCACGATGGCATGTCATTTATCCCCATAGGATGATTCCACGTAAAGTTATAAGGATGGAAGCGTATACTGCAATTAAGAACGACATTCCCACTTTCCGCGCCGAACAAATGTAAAAAGGAAGATGGGTTAACAATTAACCTGTTCGAAACGTCTCACTTTCCCCTGCACGATGGTATGTCATTTATCCTCATAGGTTGATTCCGCGTAAAGTTATAAGGATTTAACTTAGTATACGACTCTGTGCAGCGACGTTCCCACTGATCTCTAACTGTAACTGCTGGATGGGACAAGACATTTTGTTGACTTGAAGGGATAACAACTGTACCCCACTTTCATCGCTACCGCAATATTTAATATATTTTTCTTGTTAAAATAAGCTGACATGTATTGCTTTTGGCTGAGTTTTTTTTTCTATATTCTTTTGAAAACCATTTTAAATGCAATCTTCTATTAAAATACAAAATTATTTGCAAGTCAATGTCGAAGTGGTTAAAAAACAAGAAAAAAACCTATTTATTTGGAAATATAAATATTAATTCTATAAGAAGAAAATATATTTATATACATTTAATAATTCTACAATGCTATATGGTATTAAAAAAAACCACTAAATTACTTAAAAAAATTTGGGGGTACAGTACGGCTGCTTCCACCTTGGCTTCAACGCGCCCATAGAGGAAACAAGTTTTGAGCATTCCAGAAGTTACAGTTAAAGTTCAGTGGAGAGACACCCCATACTAATTTTATCGGCGTATTTACATAAAAATTTACTATAAATGCCACAATTACTCGGGGACAACCTAAGTTGAGCCTAAACCAATTGAATATTTATACATATCATAGCTTCCGCTTCAGGTTCAACTTAGGTTGTCCCCGAATATATAACTTCAAAATCAACCTACGCATCCATTCCAATCCCCCACCAAATGACGTTCCTGCGCAACAATTCTTCCTGATTTATGTCACTCTTTACCAATGAGTCATTAAAACTAATCTTCCTTAAGATTACTACGACTCGGACAACAGGACCTCCTAACCTTGCATTGTTTCACTCCCTCCCCCTCTGTCACAAACAATCCATAAAAAAACCATTCAAATAAAAATACGCACTTCAAAACAAGACACACTTTGGCCATTTGCCAAAGAATTATAATTAAGCCTTTTCTTTTATGGAATTAAGGTCTTCGAAGGCCAAGGACAAATACCGCCGGAACCGGTGGCAGGAGAGAAAGTCACAGTGAAACAACAAAAAGAGAATTCTCGAAAACTAGTTGGGTATTGGCTATGAAGGGGATACCGACCATTCGTTTCTGTTGGACGAATGGTCAGTATCCCAAGAAAAGTTGCCGACACTGATCTTGTGTGACGTATGAATGGTTTCTTTTCATGAAAGGTCGCACTAATTCAGAAAGTCACTATATTTTTAAAACTTTTTTTTCTTATTCCCTATATGCCTTATTTTTTAAATTAAATTGTATTGAAATTTTAATACCAGAAAATGTATCGTTTTGTCCGTACTCAACTAAAAAAAACTTCAAATTCATTAACTATAAAAAAAAAAAGTTAGATTGCGTTATCTGATGATACTTAAAAATCAATTTTAAATCGGCTAAATTTTAAGGGGGTCCGATACCCAAAATTCGCAAAAAAAGTCATTTTTTTTTTATATTTAAAAAATAATATTCAAACTTATCTTAATAACTCACAAAAAACTGCTTCAAAAAATTCCTATTACTTTTTTAGTTATGAATGTTTTAATGATGTGTTCCTATAACATAGTTGTATCATATGTAAACTTTAAAAGCAAATATCTCTGTTCGTGGTTTTGAAATTTAATGAACACTAAAAATGCTAAGGCTTTTTTACTATTATACTTAAAATCATAATTTTTCTGTGTATAGCAAGATAAATATATTTTAAATAGATGTATGCATTCAGATTTCCTATTTTTATCATAATTTGTTTTTTAAAACCACTTTAAATGGAATATTATTTTTTTTCGTCAATTTTTTTTCCAAAATTTCTAATATATTTTATTTTTTTAAAGTGATGTATCTGAATCAAAATTTGAATGCATACATCTATTAACATATTATTCAAGATCTTAAATAAAAAAAATTGCTTCAAAATATTGAAAAACAAAAAAGGAGTAGGAATTTTAAAATTGTTAAAAAATTTACTAAAATTTTAATTTAAAAATAAATGTGCAATTTAAAAAAAAAATGGAGCGTCTTAAAATGGTTTTTTATGCATATTTAGAAAGAGAAAAAAAATTGGATTGTACAAGTATAAAAATAAAGAAAAAAATGTCGAAGGTATCGGACCCCCTTAAGCAAAAAGGTTGTATTCAGATCAAAAACTAATTCAATGTAACTTATACCAACCGATTATTGATAAAGTACTCTTTACTTTTTTTTCTATCATAAAAAAAAATAAAAAAAAATTCGGAGCGTAAGTTTATTGAAAGCATTTACGTTACAAACAGTGCCATCGCACAAAAATATTTGGGGGGGGGGGGGGGGGTTGAGACAAGAAATTTCCCAATTTAAACGATTCGAAATTCCCAACTTAACGGCGTTGGGTGTCACCTCAGTTGTTGTCTTCGTTATCTGAACCACGGTTCAAAAATACGAGGCATTGTTCCCGGGTCTTTCCTTTTAGACAGGCCCTGAACAAACGCCAATAGTCCAATGTGCAGCTCTAGTGCGATATCAATAAACCAAACCAAACTTTACGATTCAAAATTCACGACTCAACAGTGCTAAAAATTCCCAGTTCCAACTTATCCAGTTTTCCAATTGTTTTACGGATTAAGTAATATTAAGCAATTCTTTCGAAAGTATTGATTTGTTGCACGTATGTTCAAATGCTGTGTCCATTCTGAAGTCCAACTGAAGTTTAATCTTACAAGTTGGACGATTTCTAATCTTCCCACTCTTTCATTTGCTAATAATATTAATTTTCTTCAGACATAAATTTTCCCCAATTCAGGGAATTTTTAAAACTCGAAATTTTTAACTTTTAAGGTTTCCAGATTATTTGGGGGAGGGGGCATGCTCCCTCTATCCCAAACTCTCCCGATGCAACGGACCTGGTTACAAACCTATCAGAATACAAATATATACTAAATTAATAGTCCTATCGGGTAAAAGGAATTCTTTCTGAAACTTGAAAAACAAAGAAAAAAGTAGTTTACGTTTGGCAAGAAAGGAAGTTCTAACACAATAGTCAACCGCAACTTGCCTTAAACAAAAACATAAATACCAGGCACAAAACATTCGCTGATGGCTTTGCTAGGAATTTATCCTAAATAGTTCTATTTCTTAAAACTTTCCTTGTTCGAATCACATTCCTGTTCTCTTAACACATATTAAACAAGTGCGGTTGAGAAAGAAGTAGCTAATGAATCTTTTTGGCACAAAGAAACTTTGATGACAATTTAGTTGGATTTCTATTGTTAATTTCTTGAGGTGTAACATTGTCTTTTGTGTTGTTAAACTATTGAAAACTTGTTGTACAACGTATTGAGTAATGAAGAATGCGATCAATTCTAACTTCTGAATTCAGAAACAAATATCGTCTATGCCGTTAGTTGGGCAATAGGTTTGACTTTGTAAATATACACTGTTAAATATAGGTACTATATATATATATATATATATATATATATATATATATATATATATATATATATATATATATATATATATATATATATATATATATATATATATATATATATATGTAATTTATTTTATAACTCTTCCCCCTTTAAAATGTACTTTAATTAACTGTCTTTAACTTTGGATTTAGTCCCCTTTTCCCAGTACAAAAACATACCTCATGTGACTACTTCCCCTCCCACGCCACTTCAAAATCCCGAACCAAAACCTAAAATTGCGAACTAAAACTGAGATGAACCAATCAGAGGTATCCAGGGTGCAGTCTCCTTCTAAAAGTATACCGTATTATATACAGATTCCTGATGTAACCTCGAAGCTAGGAGGTCTTGTTCTGAGAAATCCTGAGAAATAAATGTTTGAACTAATCATAGGCCCACAATTTTATCCTTGCATAATTGGACATATATCACAATCATAACGACTGCAACTATAAATAATAAATTTTACATATATATATGTATATATATATATATATATATATATATATATATATATATATATATACTCGAAAATGAGTAAAAGAAATAAAAAGAGCAGTTGTTTGCATACATAGGCTGCCTTCATAAATCACTTTCGATAAATTTCAACAATTACAACCAGGACTTACTGGGAATCGAACCCAATCCGTCTACCGGATGTCGTCCAGGTCGTTATCCGTTGTACTACCAGAGCGACGTGAAGAAGTTATAAATAGAAGTAATTTGAAAAAGGCGTGGCAAAGAATGGGAAATAAGATGATTGAGTCGTAATAACTCCGTTTCCATTTCAGCAATCGACATCAAATAATGTGGAAAACCATATTCTGAATAACTATTTTAAGTTTGCCAGGTCTCTTTGTTAAGATTTCTGGAACAGAAGCTGAGATTAGCAATATTAAATCACACTACTCATTTTTGAGATAGTACTATTACTTGAATTTGACTACGTCATCGCTCATTTACGATGCAATTGTACTCAATGAAAAACGAGTAGTTCCAAGTACTCATTTTTAATTACGTTTTTGTTACAGTGTATATAAACTAAATATGTTTTATTAGGACTTTTAAAGTGTTCAAATACGGAATAACATATAAACCTACTCAATTTTTTTTTTAATGCGTTTCTTCAAATTCCTGGTATGAAGTGATAATACTTGTTTAATTTTAATAAATATTTTAGTTTTTAAAACCATTTATATGTTTATCTATCAAACTCCCCGAACTATTTCCTTTTTATGTGACCTGCGTGCATACATTTTTATAATTAGTTTATGTGTTGATCTGTAAAAATGACACTCATCACATATTCACTACAACGCCATCTGATAAAACTATTTATAGATATTTTCAAGTGTTTCTGTCATCGGAATGCCAATATACAACTTTCCTTGTAAATGGCGAAATAAATTATCTATTGCGGAACTTATTTAAATTGGATTACTTTGAAAGGAGCACTGTAAAAAAGAGTACTTAAAATGAGTACCCGAACATACTCGTTTTTCTTTGAGTACAATTGCATCGTCATAAATGAGTGATGGCGTACTCCAATTTAAGTAATCGTGCATTCTCGAAACTGATCAGCGTGATTTAATATTTCTAATCTCAGCTGCTGTTCAAGCCATATTAACAAAGCGACCTGACAAGCTTAAAATAGTTATTCAGAGGATTGTTTTCCACATAATTTGATGTCGATTGCTTAAACTTAAACTGATTTGTTACAACTATATTATCTTATTATCTTACTTTCCATTCTTTTGGCACATCTTTTTACATTTCTTCTGTTCACTGGGCTGCGGTGTCTGAGGATCTGGGTTCGATTCCCGGTAAGTCTTGGTTGATATTTATTGAAATTGATTTATGAAGACAGCCTATATAGGCAACTGCTCTTTTTATTCATTTTTGAGTACATGTCTTTTTCAAAAAATAAACCTGATGTATTCGGAGCTATTATGCATCGAATGCACTCAAAAATGAGTATATTTTACTTATTTTTCAGAACCTATTTTTATAAGTGTGAATGTATGTTTCACTGAAGTATCTTTCAATGAAATTAGGAATGTTTTTAAGTTATCTAGAGCATAATCGGATTCAGAAAAAAATTCTCTAAGGGGGGGGGGGGGGGGGGGTACATGTGAACTGACCCCTCCTGAGAAAATGTAAACTATTTTTTTTTTCATAAATAGTTGGTAATTAATTATTTAGTTAAGTCAACAATATGTATAATTAATTATTTAGTTAAGTCAACAATATGTATAATTAATTATTTAATTAAGCCAATAATATGCATAATTAACTATCCAATTAGCCTACTCAAAACAATTCTCAACAATTTTAGCTTTAATTTTCAACAATGAACAGTTTTATTAAATTGTAACCCGTCTGTACCCCCTTCGAAATAAATTTGAACTTTACCGAGTATTTGCCTTTGTGTATGGCTAACATTGCCAACGACATACGGAGTTGTCAATTTAGAAAGTCATTATTCAAACAAAGGGGGACCACCAGAGTAATGCAAGGTTACCATTTATCCTATTGTAAAGACGTGACTGACGCACGCCGGTCTATCATCCCAAACTTTGGTGGTCATTACTACCGTGTAGGGAAGGGAAGGGAAGGGAATCAATCTAACACTGCATGTTAGATTGATTTGTTTAGTAGTTGTTGTTCAAAGGGTATCAATGCTTGACTTCCTGATATTTGTGGAACATGATTTTTTTTTTTTATTTTACCTATATAAGTCTTTCTCAGTTACAAAAAATGAAAAAAGAAGTAGACTGGTCTGGGGGGAGGGGGGGGGGGGGGGCATTCACAAACCTTTGTGCTCCTCCCCTGGATCCGCCAATGATCTAGACCCCAAGATCTTCTTTTTGAGAGTTGCATATAAAGTTACTAACTTTAATGGAATTTTTCCGAAATGTTTCCTTTTTAAATAGATTCTTTCTTGCGAAAAACTTAAATTCGAGCACAAAAATAAATGTATAATATTCTAAAACGAATTAGTTTTAAAAGAGGGAATACCGGAACAATTTTTAAAGTCATAATAATTTTACTGCATATTTAATTTTTTTTTAACCCTTTGAGCGGAATGGCAATTTTGTTATTTTTAAAGCTATGTTTTAAGTCATCACAATTTGCATGTTTTCTGAATAGTCTATTAAGACCGAAAAATTGTGTAAATACCTAAGTAATTTATACTGTGAAAAAAACAAGTATTCAAAAATAAGTCAAATGTAATCATTTTTGAATACATTTAATGCTTATCGTGGTTCCGAATTCATAAGTTTCATTTTTGAAAAGGATATGTACTCAAAATTGAGTACAATGAATAAAAGGAGCAGTGGCTTGCCTACGTAGGCTGCCTTCTTAAATCACTTTCAAAAAATATCAACAATTACAAACGACTAACTGGGAATCGAACCCAGATCCTTGAACAACGCAGTCCAGTGCCTTATCCGTTAAACTACCAGGGTGACTTGAAGAAGTTGTAAACAAAAGAAATGTTTAAAAAGGTGAGCCAAAAGAATGGGAATTAAGATAATTGAATTGTAATAATTCAGTTTTCGTTTAAGAAATCAACATCAAATAATGTAGAAAACTGTCATCTGATCAACTATTTTAAGTTTGTCAGGTCGCTTTATTATGACGGCTTGAACTGAAAGCTGAGATTAGCAATATTAAATCACAGTGCTCATTTTTGAGATAGTACAGTTACTTAAATTTGAGTACGCCATCGCTCAATTACGACGATGCCATTGCACCATTTTGCAACATAGTTTTGGAAATTTACAAAAAACACCGAATCCGAAAAACCGAATTTAAAGTGTATCCCCATTTTTCCATAATGTAAGCCATAAAAATTTCGATCCTACCAACTCTCTAATTCTTCTGGGGGGTAAATTTCTGTTCCCCCCCACCGCCCTGGTAGGTGGAGGGCTCGCACCACATATTCAGCCTAGGGGCCCACTAACTCTAAATCCGGCTCTACATTCATAATTATTTTGTGATTGTTAATTCACAAAATACTAGTTTTAAATGATTTTGTTTGTAATTATTATAAAGTTCGAACAATAATTATTCTATGTATTATTTTAAAAACAAACAATGTTCTTCAATTAATTCTATGTCCTTTTTTTTAAATCTTTTATCTTAATTTTTAGTTGCTAAATTACGACATATCGTTGTCAAAAAAAAACATTACAACAAAATCAAGTCCTACAACAACTTTAAAAAAAAATAACATGTCGGCGTAATTTGAATTCTGTTAAGAATTGCTAATCACCCCTCAAGCAGTTCCTCTCTACATTAATTAAGTAGTTAATGAATGCATTTATCCTTGAACCACCGTTTAATTATACGGTTTCAAAAAGAATGGTAAAGTTTAGTCCATTTCCAAGTTGCTGGATGCAAATTTCAAAAATGAATGGTCGGTAAATGAGAGGGTTTAAATTGATGAAGCCCTAATGGAGATGCTTAAACGATAATTTAATTCTGGCTTGTCATTAGCGCGTTTTTAATAATTATGTCTTTTTTTAACGCACTTCGTGACGTATTAAACGATTATTTTTCATATTTTGTGAGGGTTTTTTGTTGTTTGAAAGACGATTTTAAAGTCGTTAGTTAAATTTCAACCCTATGTTAAATGTCTGAGACTTATTATGGTAGCTTTCAACGATTATACAATTAGTAATGACCTTTTTTTTATTATTTGTGAGAGTTTTGTATGTTGTTTTTGTTTTGTAGCTAATGTTTGAATTTTGTTGGTTGGTTAAAGGAAAGAATGATTTTTATTGCCAGTTAACTTCGAATATGTTTTAAATGACCTGTGTGGCCCCGCTGTTTCTGGGAAACCCGTTAAAGCATATGCATTAAAAAAAATATCAATGGTCCGCGTCGGGACTCGAACCAGGAACCTATAGTCACGAAGTCCCGCGCACTATCAACTAAATAACAAATGCACGTCATAAATCTTAGATTTTTTTTGTGTGCAATATTTCTAAAATAGAAAAATAAACATTTAAAGAAGTAAACTGAATTTTAATATTCCGAGTCTCAGCTGCACATCTTGAATGGCAATAGCCCAATTGCGGCCAAAGGGAGCCAGGTTTACCATTACCATATTCTCAAAGAAGAAAACAATTGTTTATCGCCCAGACAAAAGGTTGCCATGGGCCGCAATCACAACTTTCCGTCTTGAATATCTATAGATCTTATTATATATAAACACTTACTTATAATAAATACTTATATATAATAACAGTACTTGTATATAAATTGTCAGTATTTTATCCGCATAGGAAGTAGGCGTTTTACGATTCGCAGATAGACACTTTCTTTTAGTATAATTGATTTTTTTTTAAATTTATATTTTAAAAGTTTTACTTATAATCAATATTTTGTTATTCTAAATCATATTCTGCACTATATTAAACTGTTTTTCTAATATAAAAAAAAAAATCTAACGTAAAAAAATTTCCGCAACGTTGTGGAAAAGGGAAGTGATTTAGGAATGGATCAGGAAATAAGAGTCGAAAGAAACGTGGGTACATTTCATACATTCCACCCGTTTTTGTTCGCAATCTCTTTTCTCTCACGTACCCCTTAATAAAACTTTTCAACCCCCTTCACACGCATCCACCTACACACACAAAAAAGTTCAGTATTATTCTTAAGTTACTTGGCAAATTAATCAAACGACTCTAATTGATGACACTCGCATTCTTTTATTTTTGATTTTAGTTATTACATTTGTTATTTTTACGTTAGGTGTTTTCTAGTATTACTAATATTATTTTAGCGTACCCCCAACCGGAACGCTACGTACCCTAGGTTTAGAATCGCTAAATTAGAGAATATGAGTTGAAAGAAACGTGGTTGCATTACATATATTCGACCTGTTTTCTGCGCCGGACAGCGGCAAAATCTTTCAATGATTGAAAAATGATTTTTGGAATTATTATTTTAATATTTTTTATGAAAACTTCTTCTAATGCCTTTAATGTCCTTCATATGAAATTTGGTGCAATTCCGTTCATTAGTTTAGATATAGATGCATAAGCGCAAACTTGTATTATAGGGTCCGAGCGCCCCCAATATTTTGAAGAACTGTCTCTATTTCCTTAAAGTTAGTGCGTTTTATTAAAAATTACAGCATGATTCCGAACAATAATTTTGAAAATTTTACGCCTCTGTAATTTAGAACCCTGTAATTCAGAACCCTGTAATTTAGAACCGTTTCCGATTAATTCGCATCAAACGACCCGGTCGGGCTCGCAACGCTAAGCCAAGAAAGAAGAAATAACGCCAACTCGCCAAAGCAGCCAACAAGAAACGAACGCCCGACGGGACTTAGCTTATATATACGCTGCACAACTACCAATGTTAAATCGCATCCGTAAAACATATTCCAGAACCCGAACTTCATTTCGTAAAAAAAATAAAACCAGTATTGGTGGCAAAACACTACTAGCAACTATTCGATTAAGTACTTGATTTGATGATGCATGATATTAGACTTTTCATATTCTTTATTTGAATAGCCTTGGTTTTCTTTTGCAAATGAATACAATACCTATTACGGCATTAAAAACGAGTAAGTTCTCATTCTACTCATCTTAAATTCCATTTATTTTTAAATTATACAGACAACCAACAAAACAAACATCTCTCAAACTAATCTACCGGATCACTCATTAATTTCGAATTAAGATATTCACCGCAACACAAACAAAGGAACCCATTACACATCAAAAGCGTAGACCCAAGAAGGACTTGAGTTACGTCACTAGTATAGTATGGAATTAAGTATGTACGACAAGGATATGGAATGCGATCTGTTCCCGGCTTTCTTATGCAAATGATGTTGTCCTCTTGTAATCTGAGCTTTATTGAGGGGGGAGAAGAATTATGATGGCGGCCTTTTGAGATACTTTGGCGACAAGCTTAATATGTAATTTTCGAAGTTCGAGACAATTGGAGAAAGGTTTGCAAGAGAATAAGGACATATTTCATATTAAGTTGTTGTGTCATGTTATGGGAGATGTATATTTCGGGGGAGCATAAAATGATGCCCTTCTCTTTATTTTTCTGCTTCTTTCTTACGGTATTATCAATGCTTTGAGATAACTGTTAAATATTCCCTAAAATATATATATAAAATGATGAAAAATGTCGATAAGTTGGAACTGGGAATTTTCTGTATTGTTGAGTTGCGAATTTCGAATAGTTGAGTTGAGAATTTCGAATCGTCAAGTTGGGAAATTTCTTCTTTCAACCCCCCAAAATATTTTTTGTGTAACGACACTGCTCTAAAGGATAACAAAGTTTCATGCCTTACCAACAAACGCAAGGTTCTGATCATCTAACGTTTATTTTTTTTGTCAAAATACTAACAATTAGGGAATTTTTGTGTGAAACACTGTTCTGTTATATAAATTAAAATAATATACATTAAAACTTTGATTTAAAAAGTCAAAAATTATACTAAAAAAAAAGTTGAGATTCCACCGTGTCTCATTAAATAGATACAATGATCTTCTTTATTTTCCCCTAAAGTTCCCCACACTCCGTAAATCATCCCCACCTCAATGAACCGAACACGAAAGAAACTCTTCTTCTAATAAAGCACCCATCACCACCTGCCTTGTTCTTCTTCTTCCGGATGCCATTGACCGAGCCCCCTTCTTCTTTTTTTCTTCTTTCTCTTCTTTTTCTTCTTTATTTATTCTGCTTTTTCGTGACATTGATCTAGTTATAGGGGGGAAAGGAATAAAGACCCCGATTTCCTGATTCGCTTTTCTTATTTCTCTTCTCCTACCTTCGGACCAGATAGACCCATTGACCCCCTCTGCTCATTTCATTTCAGTTCTCGCCATCTGCGAGCAGACGATGATGAGGAAAAAAGAAATCGTGAGCGAGAGGATAAATGGCTGGTCGGGGACGGTTAATTAGATCTGCACGAAGTCCCCCCTCTTCCCGATGGAGATAGGTTAAAGAAGGGTTAGCTGTGAAGACTTTTTTTTATAGCTGTAATTTATTCCTGGCCGAGCGATGGGCTGTACAGAATGGCGCGGAATTCGTAATCGGAGGATTGCCGCATGTTAAAAATAGGTATTTAAAAATAAGTAAAATGTACTCGTTTTTGAATACATTCGATGCTTATCATGGTTCCGAATATACAATTTTGAGAAAGACATGTACTTAAAAATTAGTACAATGGGTAAAAACGAATAAAAAGAGCAGATGCTAGCGTGCATAGGGTGCCTTCATAAGTCACTTTCAATAAATATCGACAATTACAACCGAGACTTACCGGGTATGTGTCCAAAGCCTTAACCGTTAAGCTCCCAGGGCGACGTGAAGAAGTTACAAACAGGAGTAGTGTTAAAAAGGTGTGCCAAAAGAATGGGAAGTAAGATAGTTGAGTTGTAATAACTCAGTTTCCATTTAAGCAATTACATCAAATAATGTGGAAAACCATCTTCTGAACTCCTATTTTATGTTTGTCAGGTCGATTTGTTAAGATGGCTTGAACAGCTCGTTATAATATTTTTTTACAAATGTGTGTAAAGCATATTAACATAATCACATGGTCAAATATATATATTTTAAGTTTACAAAAAAGTGACCTTTCTTATTTTTGTATAATTAATCAAGGAAATATTTTATGAAAAAGGATTATTTTACCTTTTTATAAGCAAATGATTGTATTTAACAAACTGTCTTTACGTAATTTTGTTTTATGCAAAAGAATTTTTTTTGATAACCAATTGGGAAAAAAAGTCACTAATTTCAGTTGTCACATTTTTTTTTTTAAATATAAATGTCACAAAATCGTAAAGACAAATTAAAGTAATATGTTTGAGAATACACTGTACCAAATTTGGAACAGTTTCAATAAATAAATCTAAACTTATATCTATTTAAACTTGTTTCAAGCATTTTAAAAATCATCACTGAGAAAAATGAGTTCAAATTTACACATTCAGGCAATCGCACCAGAGCTTAATATTAATTTTCAAAAATAATTAATTGTGCTTAAAGTAGAAATATAATTCTAGTGTCGTTAGATTCTAAATCAAATGAACGGTTTTTTAAAGCAATAAAATATTTCTGGATATTTTCAGTGATTTTTGCATTTCATACACTTTAAAAGTGAAATTATCAGAATAACTAGTGAAAAACAATTATTTATAATTATCCTTAAAGCATTGTGTTTACATTGAAATTATTTTTAATTTTATCATTTGAAAGTAATAAAATAAATAAAGCGATTGATCTTCGTTATGTACTACGTAAATATTTTCTAATTGATAGTCATAATTTTGTGTTCATAGTAATTGTACACTAACTGAACTGAAACTTATGTTCATTGTACACAAGTTAGTTTCGCTTGCTATTATAAAAATTGAAAAAAAAATTACATCTATATTAAGCGCACTCGTAATCGAAGGGTTGCGAGTTCCTTCCTTGTTATCACTTTTTTTTAGTTCAATAGTGTAAATAATTTAATAGGAATTTTAGCTTTAAGTCTAAATTTTAAAACATTAAAATGCAACTTACCACTAATTGGAAAGTTTAGAAACCTGTAGAATTCAGAAACTCAAAAGTACGGAATTGTAAAATTGAAAAACTTTTAAATGGAAAGCTCTGAAATCGCAGTTTTCTTCTATTTATATGTTTGTCGCCAAGCAACAGAATACAAATACATTTTTAGTGATATTTTATACTGAGGTGACATTCAAAATGGAAAGAAAGCACTTAAAATGTAAAAGAAATTCTTTCTGACATTTTATCTTCCACAAAATAAAAACGGGAATCGAAGCGATAGATTTCTATACAAAAAGAAACTGTAACATCAAATGGCCGTTGAAAGTTTTTTTTTTTTTTGACGCAAGTACTGCAGCCTGTTAGACCTCGGTGTGATTTACCGTCAATGTGACGTCACAAGAACAAAACTAATAAGCCTATACAACAGAGCGGAGTTGAGAGGAGTTTAGTGAAGAAAAATACTATCGTTTGGCACGATGCCTGAAACTACTGAAGCGTAATAAAATATTTTGCTTGTTTCGTTCTTAGAACGAAATTTCATTCTGTAAAAAGTTCTCTTTCTAACAAGATTTTTCTTTGAGCTTTGAGAGTCTTTAAGCCTTGTCAAACGATTTTGTACACTGGGTTTAATTCTATTTATTTTCTAAAATGGGAAGATAATATATTTTTCAGTGCCTTGTTACTGGAACTGATTATTTTTTAGGAAGTATACAATATTCTATCCGTCGCAAATCGAAAACTTGTTTATCTACTTATTTTTTAATTACTCCAGGTAATTCAAGAAACTAGTTGCATATTTTTAAAACAATAAATAAACTTACGCTCAAGTAGTTCTAAAACTTGAAAATTGATTTTTCGTATTTTTAAAGAACGTTTTTTGATATTCTGTGCACTGTAGTGTAAGGATAAGTTATATTAGGCGATAATGGGCGTCTTTATTCAAGTGCAAACGAATTTACAGTTACCAAATAATCTTTCCAAGAAGTTTCATCATCGAAGTTAATGTAAGGAATCAGTCTGCAAAGACTTTAAGGGCGAATAATAATAGAGGGCGAAGCACCCCTCTAAATTAAAAACTAAAAAGGAAAAAATAAAATTATCTTTCTAAAAAAAGAGAAAAACCGACTTTAAGTAAAATGCGCTAAAAAGTAAAAAATAATTTTTAATTAAAAAAAACGAGTTGAAAAGATTGAATTATTTAATATCAATTTTATACTTATTACAAGTTGGGGCCAATTTACAAAAATCATACCTAAATTGTGGCGCCGATTTAAAAAAAAGTTTTAATAAGTATAAAATTGATATTAAATAATTAAATTTTTCAACTCGTTCCTAAAATGAAAAATTATTTTTTACTTTTTATCGCATTTTCGTAAAGTCAGTTTTCTTTTTTTAGAAAGATTATTTTATTATGTCTAACTTTTTATTTTTAGCAATTGTTCTCTCCGTTTTTGTAAAAACACGTGTTTGTCGTATCCGTATTGCCATCGCTTGTTGAACTTCAAATGTGTACTTTGATTTTTTACTTTTAGATGAAGTTTTTGAGAAATAGTTAAGCCGATTAACTCGTATTTTATTTCATCGAACTAGAAAATAAACGTTTAAAGATTAGTACGGATAATAAAAATGAAATAGGTGATAAAAAACAGGACGAAAAATGTTTTTAATAATAAAAATTGATTTTCAATAATTGCTCTCTCATACTTTTCAGTAATTTTGTCAGTAAGACGGTAATATTTTTAGAGTACAAATAGAAACATGCTTTTAATTTTATGCAAAAGAATCTTTAACGCTTACTAAAATTTCGTAACAGTTGTCAGGTCTACTTAAGCAGTTTGAATTATTTTAAAACTACACTTAAGCGGAACATTGTGGCAACTGAAGAACTATCAAAAGAACTCCCGTGCAACACCCCCCCCCCCCCCCCTCGCCCCCACACACAGATCCTACACACACCTATTCGCTTTAAGGTTGAAAGATTATCGAATCTTATATAGCCATAAAATCAAAAAAAAATTTATGGCTGCTCATGGATGGCAGCATTATCAACGTCTTGTTTAAAAACCGCTAAAAGGAATTATTTTAAAGGCTTTTTTTTTAAATAACACGTCGATATTTATGGGATAAAAGTACGATTCGACACTGGACCATGAAATTCTCTTTCTTTTGATATCCCATGTGTTAAGATTCATTATGTCTAAGGGGATTAAAAGGGTCTTCACTACAGAAAAAATGTATACTAGCATCCCCATGCGATTAGTATCGCATGTACAATCTACAACCCCCCCCCCTCCCTCCTCACACATTCGTTATAAGGGTGAAATATATGAATGTACTTTTCACAGCCAAAAAAATCATAAAAGTTTAACGATTCTGCTCATCCATAGATGGCAACATTATCAGCGTTTTTTTTAAAAATAAATCACGTTTAAATTAATTCTTTTAAACGCATTATTTAAAAAATAAATTAATGTTAATAAAAACCGTCTTTGCACCTGAAAATTCCCTTTCTTTTGACACCCCATGTGGTAAGGTCCATTGAGTACAACCAGAGAGTTGTAATATTAAATAGAGAGGGCCTCAATACCAGACCCTCGTAAGGCCGCGGTGTCAACATTGAAAAGAAAAACCAATGTCACGTGGTCATAGCGCTGCCACATTTGGCGTACAGACATCTGCAGGAGTTTCAAATTTGGCGCACTTTCTTCTTTTTTGGTGATAAGGAATTCTGTCCGTATTCAACTTCTGAACATATATGTAGGTATTTATTTATTTTCACACAATATGCGCTAAATATTTCCTCTTCATTAACGAAACGAAAATATTTTATTTGTGTTCAATACTCGAAGAAGCGAAACTCTTTATATTTCTCCGGTTTTATTGTTCATATTTTCTTATTGAAGTAT
The DNA here is from genome assembly GCA_963932185.1 of Troglohyphantes excavatus. NCBI lineage: Eukaryota > Metazoa > Arthropoda > Arachnida > Araneae > Linyphiidae > Troglohyphantes > Troglohyphantes excavatus. The sequence continues at coordinate 66,281,183 of OZ010674.1, read as the reverse complement.
ACAAAATAACAATTGAAAGAACTTCGCTTGTGGTAAATTTTTTACATAAAAACGTAATGCAATTATTTCAAAACTACAAAGTAGGAAAAATCTCCTTAATATATCTGTTAAACTCCCTTAAATTGTGCCACTCGTTCAAAAAAAACTATATTTAAATACAAAATTAAACACAAAACCATATTACAATACTTCGATCTCGTTTAGTTCTGAAAGTCGCCAAGGCCTGCCAATTAATATTGGCGCATGAATGAATTGGCATTTCCACCTATCACGTGGTTTCAATGATGGACACACGGAAATCAGCATTTTTATTCCTCTATTTGTATCATTACTCTATGAGTACAACGGCCAGAAAAGGGATCTTTAGTACAGAAATAATATATATGATGGTTGCTAGGTGCAACGACGCCTAACTTATATATCCTATTTTCAAACCCTGCTGGCGACGGTCCTGATTTTAGTGCACTCATATCCAACAATTAAAAGAAGCATTCAAGCACTGAAATCAAAACCCTTCCAGCCGATCTTCTCCAGACAGTTTCACCATCCACATTTATGTCCCCGTTTGGCACACTTGGAATGCAATGAGACACCGAACCCTCCCTCTCAAAGTTCACGAAAGCGAATCGTGTGATTGCATAGATGGAAGCATATCCTTCAACTTTCAGGAAACGATGCCCATAAACCCCAATAAAGTGAATCGGGTCCCTTCTCAATGAATGAAGAGGACAGAGCTCGCGTTTTCCCGATAACAGAGCTGGGCTTTGTGAGTGTCGTATCGTCTCGAGTGCAGAATAATGACCACTTGAAACTTGTCGCCATACTTTGGAGAGGTTCTCGTAATTCATTTTAGGAGATTTGTAAAAGGCGTGTATTTCATTTTGTCAGTGAAAGACACATTAAAAGGATGGATCTGAAACTCTGTTTTAAGTAGGCTTGTGGGATGCTGACATTTTTCCGTCACGATTCGTCGCCAACTAATAATCGATATTTTCCAATTAATCGATGTTTCTACATATATACTTCATATACATATTGTTGATAACTCGATATTTCCAATATATCGGTATTTTATGATTATAATATGTTCTGTAGCATTAAGTAAACATAAAGATACTCACGTTTCTAAACTGGATTGTTTTCAAATCAAGGGATAGTACAATTTTCCCTTTTATTACACTGTAAAAAAAAGCTACTCTTAAAATTGAGTACCTGAACATACTCGTTTTCCTTTGAGTGCAATTACATCGTAAATGAGCGATCACTTACTTAAATTTGAGTAATCGTACTTTCGCAAAAATGAACAGTGTTATTTAATATTGCTAATCTCAGCTTCTCTTCAAGCCATCTTAACAAACTGACCTGACAAACTTAAAATAGTTTTGAAGAAAATAGTTTTCCACATTATTTGATGTCGATTGCTCAATTATCTTGCTTCCCATTCTTTTGGCACATCTTTTTAACATTTCTTCTGTTTATAACTTCTTCGAGTCGCCTTGATAGCTTAACGGATAAGACTGTAGACGGACCAGGGTTCGATTCCCGGTAAGTCTAAGTTGTAATTGTCGATATTTATTGAAAGTGGTTTATGAAGGCGGCCTATATGGGCAAGCAACTGCTCTATTAATTCATTTTATTGGGTTTTGAGTACATGTCGTTTTCAAAAATTAAACTTATGTATTCGGAGCCATGATAAGCATCGAATGTAATCAAAAATGATTAAATTATACTTATTTTTAAATACCTATTTTTGAGAGTTGCCTTTTGGTGATTGAACTCATTGGCCACGATTCGGGGGAAGAGAGTTACACCGCACTTTTTTGGATTTTGCCCCTACACTTTTTTAATATTGCACTTTACATTTTTTTTTACTGCATTGCCAAGCCAAAAAAAACAAATTTCGTGCCCTTACTCCTTCCCACTATTACAGACGATGGACGCAAACCCATTCTCCATCTGACATTTGTACCACGTCGGGGATTCTTCGAATCAGTGTTCAATTCCGCCGCTATAACTCCATGTGGAATCATCCTACGAGGATGAATGGCATACCATCATGTAAAGAAAGGTCGGCTGCATCGACCACACTGATTATTAACCAATCCGTCCGCTAACCTTTGTACCGCGTGGTGGAAAAAGTGCTGTTAAATCTCGATGATTGTGTTAAAGAAATTTCTTGAAGGAAGCCCAGACATTTTTTGTTATTTTTAAATTTAATATGAAAGGTAACTTGTTTCAAATCGGCTTTATTTTAAATTAATATATATATATATATATATTTAAATACATGTTATTAAATATTTTTTACTGTTCATTTTATGCTAATATACTTCAAATAACAAAAAGTAGTGAGTATATATAAAAGTGCAATATTTATTAGAATTTTTATTTTAACAATAGTAATGGCGGTCAAAGTATTTAATACCCCCCCCCCCCCCCCCCACCCCTATACTTAAGCTTCTGGTTTCCTCCATAGAGTAATGATACAAATAGAGGAATAAAAATGCTGATTTCCGTGTGTCCATCATTGAAACCACGTGATATGTGGAAATGCCAATTCATTCATGCGCCAATATTACTTGGCAGGCCTTGGCGACTTTCAGAACTAAACGACATCGAAGTATTGTAATATGGTTTTGTGTTTAATTTTATATTTAAATATAGTTTTTTTTGAACGAGTGGCACAATTTAAGGGAGTTTAACAGATATATTAAGGAGATTTTTCTTACTTTGTAGTTTTGAAATAATTGCATTACGTTTTTATGTAAAAAACATTACCATAAGCGAAGTTCTTTCAATTGTTATTTTGTATACTTCAATAAAAAAATATGAACAATAAAACCTGAAAAATATAAAGAGTTTCGCGTCTTCGAGTATTGAACACGAATAAAATATTTTCGTTTCGTTAATGAAGAGGAAATATTTAGCGCATATTGTTTGAAAATAAGTAAATACGTACATATATGTTAAAAAGTTGAATACGGACAGAACTCCTTATCACCAAAAGAGAAGAAAGTGGGCCAAATTTGAAACTCCTGCAGATGTCTGAACGCCAAATGTGGCAGCGCTATAACCACGTGATGTGGGTTTTTCTTTTCAATGTTGACACCGCGGCCTTATGAGAGTCTGGTATTGAAGACGCTCTCTATTTAATATTACAACTCTCTGGTTTCCTCTTGATCTTACGCCGCCCCCCCCCCCCCCCTATTCCAATTTTACACCCAATCACTGCCTCTGATTGAACTATTTTTATCAATGACTTTGTTTGTGCACATTCTTTTATTATAATATATATATATATATATATATATATATATATATATATATATATATATATATATATATATATATATATATATATATATATATATATATATATATATATATATATATATATATATATATATATATATATATATATAAACATTGTAAACTTTCTCGAGACACTTTAAATTCTATGACAAGCGTTCACTTGGCCGATTGCTTCAAATATGCATGCATACGAATGAGGATTCAAACTTTTAGAAATCTCAAAACACTTGACATTTAGAGTTACGTGTTTATTTATATTTGTGAAAATGAGTCCAAAACTTCTAAAAATAAGTCGCCAACACCGATTGGCCGACATATTCCTAAAAGCGTATAATTATATCTCCACACTCCCATCACAATTCTCCACTTATTTCTTTCTTTCTCCAGATGAAATCAATCGATTTGTTTTCAAGAAACCTTTTCCCGAACTCAAATAACTTTTTTTTTTTTTTAAATAAAAATCGATAAAATTTCTTTTAACAAAAGGAAAACCCATAAATCAACCGCGTTCCATCGGACAATTTGTTCGAAACCAAAAAAAATAAATAAAACTCGTGTTCTCGGGTCTTCCTAATGACGTCTCCATGTGTCACCGTTGGGCAGCGACCGTGAATTCTGACACTTTTCAGGGTTTTGTTTAAGAACTCGGGTTCGGAACTGGGTTTATTTTATTACTTCGAGCGCGTGTGTTTTGCTTAGATCCGGATTATTCCATTTGGTGCCACGATTAAAGTTCAGATTTTTCGAATAGATTGGGAATGCTTCCAATATATGCATAAGCATTGGAGCATGGCAGCGATTCCTTTTTTTTTTTTTTTTTTGCAAACTATGATAGAATTAGTAGATTCTTTACTGTTTTCCGAATGATTCATTGCTATTTGCATTGTGTTCTTCATTGTGGATGTTTTCTACCTAAGAATTTGTCTTTTGCTTCGTACGTTATCGCTTACATCGTGCGGAATATCTTTCATTTATTGAGTTTTTTTTAACTTACCCTGGCCAAGATATTCATTGTCGAATCGCGGGTCTTTCCCTCGAGATAGGCCCCGAACCATCGTCAATAGTCCAATGTGCAGCTCTCGTGCGACGTTAATTAATAAAAAAAAACTTGTCGAATCGAGCCGTCGATTTTTATTTGAAATCGTCCTTATTTTTGACGAAATGAATGTCCTCAGTTTGAATCGTATCATCGTATTTAATCGTATCATTTAGCATGCGCGTGTTTCGTCAAAAATTACGATAATTTCTTCAAAATTGAGCATGCATTTTTAATGTTTTGTTTTTAATGTATGTGTTTTGTTTCGTACGTCATCACTTGCATCGTGCGACATCTTTCATGAATATGCTTGCGAATCCAATTTTGTCCCACCTCCAACTTGATTCGCCTTTTGTAGTTCTATTAACAGTGCAGCGACCTGCAGGGTTAATAGAACACAAAAGCAACATCTTAATACCTAATTTGGGCCAGATGGATGCAGTAATTTTTAAAAAATAAGCGCTGTTGAAGGGGGAAATTGCTGCCATGTTAGTGAAATCGAGTAACTTGGATTTTAGAGAGTAAAAGAAAGTTGTCTATTTATACCTGTAAATTATACATCATTATGTTACTCTTCTAATTTTAAAAAAACATTCATTTTTAGGGAAAATGTCATTGTTTTATTTCGAAATAAAAAAAAATCTTCACTCTTAAATGTTCCAAACTTTATTTTGAATATCCAATTTACAAATGCAAAAAATATAAGGGTTTATAATAATAATAATAAAGAGTGAATGTGTTTTAAATGAGATTGACAAAATAAACAGTTTAGGATGTAACAAAGGGTTTGTCTTCTGAACGTTAACAATCAAACATTTTGAGATTGTGATAAGGGATTTAGTTGTCGGAATTGACCTATGAATGAGAAAGCCCTTCATCTTATGATAAGACACTGATAAGAAGAGGACTTTCTTTTCAATGTATAGTGGATAACACACAATGCTTTTGTATTGCGGCGACGTTGAATTAATTGACTTCTTTATTCTTACATTTTGTTGGAATAAAGAAGTATTTTTTATTCCTTCATTGACAAGGTTTAATATTAAAATATAATTCTTATATTTGTGTATGTGTTATCTAGTAAGTATGAAAACCGTATATCTGCAGATTCACTAACGAATCTGCAGATACGCTGATTTGTTCAGCAGAATAATCTTCAAAATAAGAGTTTTCCGCACTTTCACTAGGGAATCTGTTGATAAACGTATTCCGAATCGTGAAAGTGCGAAAATGTGTTCTTTAGATATCGGATAATTAATAAAGGACATTATGTTTTAACAATTGTCAGTCGTTGTTACAATCTCGCATCACAATCACTGTTCAAAACAGCTGGTACCCCCTTTGGAGCAGTCGTTTGGGTCTTTTAATCTCCTAAAAGCAGACGGTCCAACTCGCCTTCAAAAAGCTCATACCATTTTATAAAAAAAAGTTTAAGATTTTAATGATATATTATAGATATAGCAGTTGACCGAATGTTGTATCCTAGGAAAGGCGTGATTTCCTTAAATTTTCAAAAAGTTATAAACTTAATGAGCGTAAAAAAAAAACTTTCCTGTTTGAGCAGCGGTCTTATTGGCACTTTCACTATGCCTATCAGTGTATTTGCAGTTGCACTAGGAAATCTGCAGATACAGTGGGTGAATGTACGAAATCAAACAATTTTCATCACTTACTCATATCGTCTTAGTGAATCTGAAGATACACTGATTTTCACACTTACTACATAAAATGTTTTTAAAACAATTGGGTGTGGCTGTGACGGAGCACGGCTAGAAAGATTTTACGTGTAATGTCATTTCAGTAGATTTAGGAAATCTTGGTCACTAACGAAAATCTCTTTAAGAAATTAAAGATACGCAGGCTGTTATGCCTGACTCCGAAGGCCCTGTACGTGCTTTGCTTTATTTCAAAATTTCACACATATCGGCGCTTAATTTCCTACGAATGAGACCAAATTTATGCATCCGTGCTATTTGTCACGAAGTGGATCATCCTAAAAGCGTAACATAGTGTTTCGGAATGCATCACACCCTATTAGTGTGACATGGTGTTTTTACCCTGATACCCCCCTGTAGATTATTTTAAAGACGTTTCACGTCAAAAACATTTACAGAACCAAATACTCTTTGAATTTATGATTCATATCTCCCAGTAAAATAAACGTTTTCAGTTGTCAGCCAAAGATAATAATAAAAAAAAACGTTGTTATCTTGGATAAAAGCATTATTTTATCGCCTTAAAACTTTCTCTTAAATATTATGAGGTTAAATGATAAGAAGACACCATGCCCTTTCTTTATAATAATCTTATTGTTTAAAGGAATCATATGTAAAGGTATCAATATTACTATATATGTTAATTACTTTACATTTCTTTATTTCAACATTGGATTTCTATTTCAGATGTTCCATTTTTACGGCATTCATTGATTTCGGAACTGACCCACAGGAAACGTAAGTTAATTATTTACATTTTTGTTGTGCAATATTTCTAATATTAAAAATATATATACATTGATAAATATTGTGTTCCTGTACTATTTGTAAAAAAATTAATGTATTTTTTTCAGTATGTATATTACAAGTAGATATAGCACTTTTATGTGATAGAAAAAAACCTTTTGTTTTCTTAAGTTTTTCGATTTTATACCACTAATAATTATAGCATGCACCCCCCCCCCCCCACAATTCGCCGTAATGGCGAAATATATTAGCATATCTCTTATAACCAAAATATTATAAAAGTATAACGCCCCCCCCCCCTCTCCCATACATACACACCTATTCCTATATTTAGTACACTGTTAAAAATAGGTATTCAAAAATAAGTAAAATGTACTTATTTTTTAATACATTCGATGCTTATCATGGCTCTGAATACATAAGTTTCAATTTAAAAAATACATGTACTTAAAAATGAGTACAATGGTTAAAAATGAATAAAAAGAGCAGATGCTAGTCCAAAGGCTGCCTTCATAAATCACTTTCAATAAATATACGATGCAATTGTACTCAAAGAAAAATGATTCATCAATATCAGTCACCGATTGGAAACTTTTAAAATACCGATTTTGCTGGGTTTTTTTTTCTCAAAGCGATCCGGATAATCGATCAGCTTTGTTTGATCCGGATAATTGGAGCTTTACTCTATGTCCATTGCGTAGTCAGGCCTCCGTGGCCGAGTGGATTAAGGCGTCAGCTGGGAATCCAAAGGGTCCCCGGTTCGAACCTTTGCTCAGACTAGACTAAAGAATAGTAAAAAGTAGTGATATTGCGATCGGAGGCTTGCCAACTTCGCTACCAAAATACTAAAATGTCGTCCAGATCATCCACAAAATTAACGGCGTGTATACGGGACTGGTGCACGATACATCTGATCGGGGTCCAAAGTCCCGACGTCTATTGAAGGCGTTGGGTGCTAGTTCAGGTGTTGTCCTCGTCATCTGACCATGGTTAAAAAATACGAGGCATCGTTCCCGGGTCTTTCCTTCGAGATAGGCCCCGAACCGTCGCCAATAGCCCGCTGTGCAGCTCTAGTGCGACGTTAATTAACCAAACCTAGCCAATTGGATAGTTGGAGCTTTACTCTATGTCCATTGCGTAGTCCCGAACTCACAAACCTCCGATCACATTTCCATCACTCTGCAAACCGTCCTACGGCAACTCAAACATCAACCGAAGCAATGAGAAACGAACGGTTGATAATGACATGCAAAAAAAAACGGAAGGCATCGATTACTCCATTAGTCCGTAACACACTAACTTCATCGAAGCGCACATTACAAACAAAAACCGCTCTCGGGTTAACAGCTAACGGGTTAATTTGGGGTTTTTTGGCTCCTTCGGATTGTCATCGCTGTCCTTTTGGCATCATTTTTTTTTCTCCTTCAGAAGTGATGTCGGATTTAATTATCGGTCCTGTGCGCTGCTCACACGCTTTTTTTCGCCATTGAGATTGCCGATGCATTGTCTCATTGATTTCTTTTCTACCTTCTCTGGAAAAGGATGTCACCGTGTCCTACTCTGGTCTGTATGTGTGTGTGTGTCGAGATCGTTTAATATTTGTGAAACAACGGTGTTTATATGATGATGAGGTCGCGTAAGTTGCTAATGGTTCGCTGGGTGTTAATGAGAAGTTTGAAAAAAAATCGATGTCTTTAACCCTTTTTGGGGGTAGCTCTTGTGCGACACAGTTGCGAAATCCCCATTTATTTTAATACTAAATTATGTCACAGCACAATGAAGATAAATGGGAAATTTGTACTTTAAAAATCACGAAATATGTATTTTTTGTAAAAATATATTAACCCTTTTCACTCGTATGTCCCCGTATGGGGGACATCACTCGTTTTACCATCGCGCTCGTATGTCCCCGTACAGGGGACATCGCATCTGTACCGTTGCGTTCGTATGTCGCCATAGAAATAGGAATAGGAAAAACACAGAATTATAAAATGTAATTGTTTTCTTATGTTGTGCTTTTTATTTTGTTTCTTGTTTGTAGTTTCTTTGTTGTTTTTATTGTCTTTTAGTTAGTTTTGTTACAGTTACTTACTTCTTACTAGTTATAGAAAACAGAAATTCTTTCGGCAAACTGTGATAACTTAACCAAAACATTTCTGTTCGAAGTATTTCTAAGTTGATTTGCTATGGTGGAGGTGCCGGCATTACGTTCCGCCCCTAAATATTGTTTATATAGTTTGTTTATATTATTACATTTCTTAGATTTTTAATGCGGTGTAGTGTAATATATTTAAGTATTCTTAGTAGTTTCAATAAATTATTTTGACACGTTGAAAAATAAAATATTTTGTGGCTACATTTCCATCTTAGGTCAAGGGGTGTAGTGTATTCAGGGGTTATATTTTTAAATTTTTGATTTAAGGATGATAAACCTTCTAGATAAATTGGAACACATTTCCATCCAAAAAAATTCATCTTGATCGAACATGAAAAAAAAATCCGAGTTATTTGCTAACTTTCTAAAGCATAATTACGAGTGCAAAAGGTTAACATATTTCTAAGCTTTCTAAGTATGCTAGTCTTCCATTCGAAGTTCAAAATAATTTTTAAATTGGATCCAGTTTTGGAAAGTTAAACTACAGGAAATTAGTTTCAACACCCCTTATTAAGGAAATTATGTGGCAAATTTTATTTGAATTTAAATGAATCAATTTATAAAATTTTAGTTTTTATATATAAAAAAAATGCCAAACATTACTTTACCAAAACAAAATATGTTTCCTAAAAATTCATCTTAATTTCTGTAAACAAGTTAAATACATTTTGAAATATTTAAATTATAAAACTATTACATTTTAATTCAATTGACAATTTCGGTGGGACACAAATATTAATGTACTATACTTAGTTTCAAACTAAAATTGCATTTTCGAACTAACTCATTAAATTACTGTTTTAATGACATTCTAATGAGTTAATTTAGATTTTATTATCCGATTAAATTTTTTACTCAAGAAATATTGTTATTATAAATATTTATAGTCTTAATATTTGGGTCATTCCATGATAGTCCCCAACGCAACAGTTTGTTATAATTTCATGATAAATGTTAATAAGCATAATAGAATAAACCAATAAAAATTGCTAATGCGCTTATTGTACAAGAAATTCATAAAATAGATTATTTTACGTTAATTAACGTAAGATAAAATAATAACAAACCACTGCGGAGGGGAATGATACTGTGAAATTTCTCATTTGTTAACTTTACAAGATTTTAAAAGATTTTTTCAAAACATTTAAAATTTTATGTATTCCTTAAATTGTCATGACATCAATTTTGTATTTTTATGCCTTCAACGTCATCCGCTTTTATAGATTTAAATAATTTAATAAGGTTCCTTCTAGTCCTCAAACATACTTTCATAAATAGAATTTGTTTATTAGAAACATATATTTTTATCTATATGCAATAAAGAAAATTGATGAATTTGAAACATTTTGCATGAGCCAAAAACGAAAAAATTATCTGCTTCGAACAATTCTCAAACCTTTTCCCTCTCTTTAAATGTCAAAGCAACTTAAGAAAAATATATATGAATGAAATCCTCACCAAACTCAAATAAGAGGTCCACTGATCAAAGTTTAAAAAGAAATTCGAAACCGAAATCCATTCAGGGAATAATGCATGAAGTTTTCCCCTCGCTATTCCCTTTGGAGCTTCCAGACTAGGGGAGAGATTACAGAAAATTTCCTGAAGCTTTATTCTCGGGGGGTGAGACACCGAAAATCCCCATAGCTCAAAAGACTAATCATTTATGTCTCGGGTTACGTCTCGGCTCTGACGTCACTCTTTCGTCGTTTTCGAATGTGATGCCATATTTTTATTTGAAATTATATGCCTGTATTTGAATTCAGGTCGGAATGTCTTGCTAAAAATACTAATATTGATTTTAAAATGCAGGAACATAATAACAATTAAATAATAAGTTTTAAGTTTAGTATTTCAATATTTTTAAATGTAGATATTTAAAAGCTATAAAGCTACAAATAAATACTTCACAAGTTAGCTAGGTTTGTGATTTTGCCAAATTGGTTTAGTCCTGTAGACTTAACAAAATCACAAACCTTGTTGGCAAATTTTTTAAAGTGAAACTTTTTAGTTTAATTAAAGAAAAAGCCAAATGTTTCGCAAGTTTGTCAACTAGGTTTGTGATTTTGCCACGTTTGTAATTCCCGTAGACTCACCAAAACCGCAAACCTAGTTTGCTAACTTGCAAAACGTTTGGCTTTCTTTTTAAAGTGAAACTTCTTATTTTCATTTTTCGTCAAGTTGGTTAATTCCAGTATACTCGACTAAATCATAAACCTAGTTGGCAAAATTGTAAAACATTTGCTTTTTTTAAAAAAGTATAACTTCTAAGTTTCGTTTTAAATAGTCAAATGTTTCACAAGTTTTTCAATCAGATTTGTGATTTTGCCAAGTTGGTGAATTTCTGTAGACTTAGCAAAATCGCAAATCTAGTTCGCAAACTTGTAAAACATTTGGCTTTTGTTAAAGTGAAACTTCTTGATTTCATTTAAAAAAAGCCAAATGTCTCACAAGTTTGCCAACTTAGTTTATGATTTTGCCAAGTTTTCAGAAATTTACCAACATTGCAGGACAGGTGCCTACCCCCCTGCCGTCACCCCTTTAACTAGGGCCCTGATGGTGACCAAAACTGTACAGCATATTCTAGATCAGTGGTCGGCAAACCGCGGCTCGCGAGCCGCATGCAGCTCTTTGTCCTTCGGAGTGTGGCTCTTCCACAATTATCACATGCAGGCGGGCACGTTGAAACTTCGTGGCAAAAATTAAAAACTACAACATACAAACTTGACTTACCCAAACTTTCCAAGGAGATGTAAGGCAATTGTTCACATTAGTGTTTGTCAGTTATTGTTATGATTGAGAAATGTATGTTAAGATAGTTTGGACGTATGAAGAGGATAAACGAAAGGAGATAGACGAAATATAAGACAAGTGTGGATGGAAGAGTTAGAAGGGGTTGATCTCAGCGAACGCACCTCAATCAGATTGAGGACGATTTTAGCAAATGCCAGCTTAGGAGTACCCTAATTAAGTTAATAACAATGTATATAATACCTATAATAATATATATAATATGTATATAATATAGTTTAAGTTTAAAAAATGTGGCTCTCAAAAGAAATTTCAATCGTTTTTCTGTTGATATTTGGCTTCCAAAAGAAATTTCAATCGTTGTTCTGTTGATATTTGGCTCTGTTGACTAATAAGTTTGCCGACCACTGCTCTAGATGAATCACTACCAAACCTCTATACAATGGCAAGATCATACCACCTGCCTGCACTTTGCATACGCAAGGTCAAGGTTCTCCAATACCAAAACCACACACAACCTCGTGTATCATTTCCCACTTCGCCAAAAAACACCAATTAGCCAATGATCCTATCTCCGTGTTCCATCTCCTCTGCTCCACCACAATGGAGCAGGACCGCAAACGCTTCAATTGACAGGTCAGAAGCAGCCAGCTTGACCTACAGACATAGTTGCCCAAGTCCCTCGAGGGTCAGACATCTTAGAGGTAGGTCACAACTCTCTTCTCGGAGAGGTTTTCACCGTCTCTTCTTGGTCCAAATCTTATTTCGTTACCTTCTTTTCCTTTTGGCATCGTAGTAACCTTGGCTGTTGGTAATCTGTGTGTGATTCAGAAGACTGACGTGTATTTGCCGCCGGTGTGTAACCTATAAATAGTGTTATCAACACAAGAGTCCAATGTTCCTTTTTGAATTTTGAGAAATGGCACTTCCTTCTTGTAGCAGCAGACTATAGAAGAAGAAATTGTTTTTGCGTGTTAGTGGAATGTAATGCTTAATGAGCATATCATTATTTTTAAGTATGCATTGTTAAAATGCATGCTCATTTTTGAGACATTTTCGTCATTTTTGACGAAACAGACGTGCTTAAAACGTGTTTACAAATTATACATTTCGTCATTAAAAATAAAAAAAATAAAAGTTTCGAAAAACTGAAGGAGACCCAATCCATAAATTTCCTAAAAAGTTGCTAAATTTTTTTTTGCAGAAAACGGTGCTATCTATACATATTTAAGAAATTCTGTAAAAAAATTCAAAGCAGTGGAAGAAAGAGAACTTGTGTTTTTCTTTACATGTTTATATACCTACCTACTTTTTGTATACAACATTCATCATTTACTTGAAATATTTTTTTTTTTAAATTTTGGTCACGTTTAAAATGCTGGGGCTTTGTAAAAAAAATTCTTAAATTTAAACTGCTAATAGTCTCTGAAACTTTAATATATGTTTCATAAACCTATAAAGAGCTTTTTTAAATTAAGTTATAATTTTTTTTTACGAATTAATAAACATAAAAATTTGAATATTTTTTAGGTTATGACTTTAAAAGAAGTTTTTGAAAACAATTAAAACACAAATTTGCAAAAATCTCTTCATACGTCTGTTTGATGTTATTTAATCAATTAAAAAAATTAAATAATAAAAATTGAAGAAGGAGGAGTTTTTTTTAAATAGCATATCATATTTAGGCTTAAAAGCGCAAAAAAAATTAAATATTATTTTGTTTCTTTGATTATTCTTCAGAAAGAGATATCCTAATAAGGCAAAAAAATGTATTTCTGAATTCATTAATAAAAATACTAGGATTTAGGGTTCGCATCTCCCTTACTGTCAAGAAAACCCAAACATTGAGAATAAACAATTTATAGATAGTTTTTCTTCCTTGAAAAACATAATACATCATCCAGCATAAATACTCAAATTACTCATTAAATAACATAGACACAATTCTAGAATTTCGCAATCATATTTAGAAGATTTCCAACTATAATTTTAGCAAATAAAAAAAAAATCGAGAATTTTACAATGTTTTGTATTTTGTAACCATCTTCTGAACAACTATTTTAAGTGTGTCAGGTCGCTTTGTTAAGATGTCTTAAACAGAAGCTGAGATTAGCAGTATTGAATCACACTGCTCCGCCTTGAGAAAGTACGATTACTTAAATTTAAGTATGTCATAGTTCAATTGAGATGCAGTTATACTCAAAGAAAAACGAATAGGTTCAGGTACTCATTTTTAAGTATTATTTTTTTACAATGTGTAACTCAGTCAAATAGCTTTGGTAAAAGCTCCTGTGAACAAACATGTTTTCTATTCAAATCTTGGTTACGCACCGTCGCCATTTAAATAATTTTAAAAACTGACGCCAGAATAAACTATTTAAAAACAAATTGGCGTTGTTGTTTTTGACATAAATAGAGGTCACTTAATTCCACAACTCAGCACGTATCTCAATATCTCAAAACCTCTTGCTCACTCCACAAAAATCCACTCTCGTTTTGTCAGACGAACACAAACGACAAAAAAAAAAATAAAAAAGACGATATCTTAACGCATCTCACAGTGTCTTTTATTCCCATCCACACGGTCACGAAAATGTGTATAATTCGGATCTAAATATTCACGTCGCGTCGGCCATATTGCGTCGCTCCAACGCATCGAAGAAAAGACTTGCACTTTAAGCACGTTCTTACGATTCCAATTCGCCCCTGGGGATGTATACTCACCGGTGAAAAGTCCATAGAAATAATCCCCTCAAAAACGAACGATCTTGTTCTTCGTTCCGAACAGAACAACAACAAGAAAAATCGAACATTTTCTCGATGGATGGCGGGAAAGACGATTCCAACGTTCTTTGAACGAACGACGGAGGCTTCATATGTTGGCGGTTGTTTAGGTCCATTATGTCCAATTCATATCGAATTTGCGGCATTATTTATGTGTCGGAAATGACATTAAGTTGTAACTGGCCGGAGTTGTCTGGAGTTTTTTGTGGTCGTGGACAGATGTCTATTGCTTGAGGATTGTCAAGGTAGGTTTTTAAATATGGGTTGAGAATACGAAATTCTGGATGTTCTATTTGTGGTATAAAGTAGGAGGTCAGTGTTGTATTACATATTAAAATGTAAGTCAAGTTTTAAAAATAAGTCGTAGGTTTGAGTGGCGTAGGAGCGAAAATATGACCTTCTTCGTTGTATATTTCGCCATATTTTCCATATAAAACAGTGGTTGCCGACCTTTAGATGACCATAGACCACTAAATCAAAAATTAGATAAAGCGCGGACTACTAACTTCTAATAATGCTAACTAGAACCCAAGTACCAAATAATATAGATACTAAATATAGTTAGAATGCTAAATTATTTAGTTATTTTATAAAATAAATATAGTTAGTAAATATCTCATAATTAACCTACATTAATTTTATTTGTTTTCAAGCTACATTTGTTTCTTTAATTTATATGTTCTTGGGTACAGTATTACATTAAAAATGAAGGTGGAAATTATAGTAACATCTCTTCGAAGCTGTAATTGCATTTATTCCATTACTCCATTTTGTCTTATCGAAACACACTTTTAATTCATAAAATAATAAAAGACATAGCAAGGCACTGTAAAAAAAAAGAAAAAAAATTATGCTTTATTCGAAAAAATTTAAGAAAACTTATTTCTGTTTAACTGTTATAGTACACTGTTAAAAACAGGTACTTAAAAGTAAGTCAAATGTACTCATTTTCGTGTACATTCGATGCTTATCATAACTCCGAATACATAAGTTTCATTTTTGAAAAAGACATGTACTCAAAAATGAGTAAAAATGAATAAAAAGAGCAGCTACTTGCCTACGTAGACTGCCTTCATAAATCACTTTCAAATATCAACAATTACAACCAAGACTTACCGGGAATCGAACCCATGTCCTAATGCACCGCACTCCACTACTTTTCTTTGTGAAATTGCGTGTATACGGGACTGGTGTACTATAAATCTGATCGGAGTCCAATGTTCTGACGCTTATTCAGGTGTAGTTGGTTGCCACCTCACTTTTTACCTCGTCATTTGACCATGGCCTGACCCCACGCCTTCAATATGCGTCAGGACTTTGGACCTCGGTCAGATTTATCGTGCACCAGTCTCGTATACGCGTCAGGATATACGGGTGGTTGGATATTTTTAGACGACTTCCGAGTATTTTAGTAGCGAAGCTGTCAACCCTCCGATCGCAAGATCACTTACTTTTCTTTGTCAAGTCCATCATCTGGGCTCTAACTCGCAATCCTCTGATTATTAGCCGTTTACCTTTATCTACTGATCAACAGGGGGCGTTAATTTTTTTTAAATATCATTTTCTCATTCGTAACTTTATTTAAAATACGTTTACAATTCGCCTTATTTACCTACCTCCAATGTAGTGGGACATATGAAGAAGGCGTATTAACACTTCTTTGGGAACAGCAGTTTAATTCAAAGTAAACATAATTTCTCTTCTCATTTTCTCTAAATACACTGTAAAAACTCGTGTGAAAGTCTAAAAAAATATTTGGTTTTCTTTCTATATGTAATAAAATAAATAGAAGCCGTAAATGGGCTATAAAAACAGAATATTTCGCTTTCAGCCTATTTCTTCATAAACATTCAAACTTAAAATCACAATAAATACAGTACAAGTATCAGACCTATATACAGTGAATACATCCGAAATATTTAAATTTCTAAGATTACACACCTGATCTTTTCTGAATTATTCAAATAAAAATCGGTCAAATAAGACTAAAAAATATTTAAATGTTATTTCGGGAATTTCTTTCCATACATGCAGTTTCTGAAGTCATAATATTTACAATTCATTGGATTTTTATAAATCACAGGAATAGTTCCTGAATTTTCTGGTTTTCGGTTACTTTTCAGAAAATATTCACACTCTTATAAAAATGATGATTTTTTTTTAAAGTTTATTTCCAAATAACATCCAACTAATTTAATATCCAAATGTCAATTCGAAATTTCAATATCTTAAAAAACTAAATATACACAAAGTAGTATGATAAAATATTTAGTCTTATCCCAGCAAAAGAAGTTAACATAATCAAAATTGGGAAATTGAAGGTTTTATACAGAAAAACTTCATTTTTTTTATCAATTAAATTAAAGTTTTTTGTTCTAGATTCCTTCATAAAAATTGTAAAAATCCTACAATTCTGAAGCATTGAAATTATGGAAAGGAAAATGCAGATGGGTTTTTTAAAGATTTAATACAAAAAAATTAAAAAATTTAAGAAAATGCAGATTTTTTTGTACCAAATTCCTTTTAAAAAAAAGCTTTGTCACAATTTTGATGAAGATTTTAAGCTGGCATTTTCTGCTGGGATAATAAAAAAATGCCAAATAACCCTTTAACTTGTCAAATCAAATGCTTATAATGAAACTGTTCACTGTAAAAAAAAGGTACTTAAAATGAGTATCCAAACCTACTCATTTTCCTTTGAGTATAATTCCATCGTAAATGTGCAATGATGTACTCAAATTTAAGTAACCGTACTTTCGCAAAACTGAGCAGTGTGATTTAATCTCAGCTTCGGTTCAAGCTATCTTAATAAAGCGACATGACAAACTTAAAATAGTTGTTCAGAAAATGGTTTTCCACATTATTTGATGTCGATTGCTTAAACGGAATTATCTTCCCTATTACAACTCAATTATCTTACTTCCCATTCTTTTTGCACACCTTTTTAAAAAAAATTCCGTTTATAACTTCTTCAAGTTCATTGATTGTTCCGGGGTGCTTGAAGATCTGGGTTCGATTTCCTGCAAGTCTTGGTTGTAATTATTGATTTATTGAAAGTGATTTATGAAGACAGCCTATGTAGGCTAACATCTGCTCTTTTTATTCATTATTTCGTTCCATTGTAACCATTTTTAACCATTGTACTCATTCTTGAGTACATGTCTTTTTCAAAATTGAAACTTATGTATTCAGAGCCATGATTTGCATCGAGTGTACTCAAAACTGAGTACAGTTTATTCATTTTTTTTAATACCTATTTTTAACAGTGTTCCATTCCTTTTGGCGTAGACAACGTCTACTTGATTACCATTATCGCTTTTAAATTGGAACAAAAATTCCCTAATTTACCCTCTGTTATCAATGAGCGAACTTATCTTTAGTTGAAAAGAAATCAACACGCATTATCAGATGATGATATTTCCCAGTTAGGAAGAAATCGCGTGTGTGTGTGTACGTTTCATAAACATTTCAGATTACGATTACTGTTCTGGAATGAGATATCGTTCTACGGCTTACTTCATTCATGAAAAAACTACGTTGCAAGTACATGTATGTGAAGACAACTTACATTGTTAAAAATAGGTACTCAAAAATAAGTAAAATGTACTCATTTTTTAATACATTCGATGGTTATCAAAGCTCCGAATGCATAAGTTTAAATTTTTGAAAAAAACGGACTCAAAAAAGAATACAATGGGTAAAAATGAATAAAAAGAGCAGATGCTAGCCGCCTTTCAATAAATATCGACAATTACAATCAAGACTTACCAGAAATCGAACCCAGGTCCTCTGACACCGCATTCCAGAGCCCTTATCCATTAAACTACCAGGACGTCTTGACGAAGTTATAAACAGAATTTTTTTTAAAAAGGTGTGCCAAAATAATGAGATGTAAAATAATTGGGTTGTAATAACTCGATTTCCATTTAAGATCGACATTAAATAATGTGGTAAAAAATCTTCTGAACAATATTTAAAGTTTGCCGGGACGCTTTGTTAAGATGGCTTGAACAGAAGCTGAGATCAGCAATATTAAATCACACTGCTCAGTTTTGAGAAAATATGGTTACTTAAATTGGAGTACGTCATCGCTTATATACTATGCAATTGTACTCAAACAAAAACGAGTAGGTTCAGATCAAATTTTTTTTTAAATTTTTAACTTGTAAAAACTATATACAGTAAAAACCGCTTATAGCGATGTTCAAGAGACCGTCATAATCGATCGTTATATCCGGAAATCGTTATATCAGCATTACGAAAAATATCGCCTAATAAGAAAATGTAATACTCATACATACATAACAGTTGAATATAGATATATTGTATGTACTTTATGATGATTTTATCAACTACATATACTAGTTAGATAAAGTTAGTTATATAAACAGCTATTTTGATGGGGAATGGTCAGTAATTTTTGTTTAAATTTGACATCGTAATAGGAAATTTCCATAAAATTTCCTATTCTTGTTAACATTGTAAAAGAACCGGGGATCTCTGAAAATTTCAGGGCATTGTTGTTCACATGCTATTCGCCTGACGCTTGTTTATTGCGGAAACGGCCCTCCCTCCGTCTTCGTTGTTATAAGCGGTTTTATCAGTATAAGATGGGGGAAACTAAATCGTTATATGCGGATTATCGTTATAACCAGCATCGTAATATCTGGAAAAATTAACATGGACTGCTATTAGAAATCCGAACTTTCTTTGCTTATTACATCGTTATATCCGGCGTATCGTTATACCCGGCATCGTTATAAACGGTTTTTACTGTATTTAATCATAAAATAGATTCTTCAAGTAAGTATGGCTGGTGCCATCATGAAAGTTGAGAAAATGAAAGTTTTATGTAAGATTAATGCTAAAAAATTCAGCATTGAAATAACCAGTGGGAAAATGGCAATAACCCAATGTAGACGAAGAGAGCAGGGTTACCATATTCTCAAAGAAGAAAACGTTCATTTATCGCCCAGACAAAAAGGTTGCCATGTGCCGCAATTGGAACTTTCCGGGGGAAATGCAGGTTATAACTAGCTTTATTGGGAATTAAGAATTAAAATAAACCATAAAGGTATTTAGAACAACAGGCAAGTGTCATGAAGGATTTTTTGATGAAGATTTTGAAATATTTTTATGCTTTTAATCGTTCTATTTATGACGAAGTTATAGTGTCAGAATGGAACACCCTAGAAGTGTTAACTTTGTCATAAAAGCGTCGCAGATCCCCATTTAGAAATGACAAGAAAGTTATTTCGGTGCGAACGTCTTCAACTGCAACACTCGCCCTCTCGTCACACAAAATCCACGCACCTCTAAAAACCCGGTCTATAAAAGACGGTGGGGGCCCCTTTTCTGAGGGGGGCCTTCTCAAACCATGTGTTTTTTCTCACGTTTCGTCGCAGCAGGGATGGAACGAGGTGCGTCAAAAAACTTCGTCGGAAAAAGGGGGGGGGGGGGCGGTGTGTTTGAAAGTGTTTCCTTTTCCTCGTGTGCGAGATGGGAGGGGGGGGGGAGGGAATTCGAGGTTGAGAGGGGGAGCAGCACCCCTCTTCAAAAACAATGTCGTTTTTTGTGGTGGAGGGCAACTTTTTTTTTATTTATAGCTTGTGGGCTTTTTTCTAGAGTCCACATCTTTTGAGATGACGCGTCCTTGTGGAAGAATTTTATTTCAATGTTTTGTTATCCTATATTTTATCTAGGGTAAAGATCAGTGCCGTTACACAAAAAATATTTGGGGTTGGTTGAAACACGAAATTTTCTAACTTAAGGATTCGAAATTCTCAACTCAATTATTCGAAATTCCCAACTCAAAAGTGCTGAAAATTCCCAATTCCAACTTATCGAAATTTTTCATCTTTTTTATATATATTTTATGTAATATTAAACAGTTCCCTCACAAGCATTGATGTGCTGCACCCATATTCCAATGCAATGTCCGTTCTGAGGTCGAATTTAAATATAATCTTACAAGTTGGACGATTTCTAATCTTCCCTAGCTTTCATTTGTTAATAATATTAATTTTCTGCAGGCATAAATTTTCCCAACTCATGGTTTTTTATAAGTTAAGACTCCCAACTTTCTCGGTTTCCAGATTTTTTTTTTTTTTTTGGGGAGGGGGGGGGGGGGGGTACCGGTGGGACGGGCCTGGTAAAGACTTTTATCGTTTTCTGGCAAAAAATGTTGTCGACATCAATTATTCTTGTTTCTTGTATATTTTGAGTGCTCCTTTGATTAATTATGGAGCGTTTAATTATTACGTCACGCTAAATTTTCATCCTTTCGTACACCCCTTTTCCTCCACGACACGTTAACATTACCATCTCCACACCTATGTCCCATAACGATATATTTTTGCAGTCAAAAAAACGTTATTAAAACTACAGTACTGCGTATTTTACCAAACATCTTACAGGTCTTAGTTGTTGAGTAGCGTCAAACCTTCGTAGAAAAAAATAATTAAGAGATTTCCTTCACAAACTTTGATAATAGTGTCTTCTTATAGAAATCCCAGTCTTTCTATACTCGGGGACAACCAAAGTTGAACCTAAAGCAATTGAATATTTATACATATCATAGCTTCCGCTTCAGGTTCAACTTAGGTTGTCCCCGAATATAATGGGATGTTCGGTAAAATACACAAAATGGAAGTTTTAATGGCTGGTTTTTAACTTCAAAAATGTACCCAGACGTGACATGGGGAAAGGTGTATAAAAGTATAAAAATTGGCATGACATAATTTTTTTTCAATCAAGGGAAAAACCCAGATTTATACAAACATGATGTTGGATTCAAAGAGCTTTTATAAGCATGGGGTGGAGTAGATACTAGAATATGTTGCTGATGTTAGCAATTTTATATATATTTGGATAAAAAAAAGTACTTTCACAATTCGTGTTTCTGTATTTACGTATAATTTTTTTTTTTTTTTTAAATTCTATACAATTTTTCATGGCTATTTCTGAACAAGACATCCCCTCTCCACCCAATCAATGTCCTCAGGTTAATGACCACCTTGCGGCATGCGGACAGGTCACGGGCATTTCCTAAAAATTCGGGCTTTTTGCAGTCGCCAACAATGGCGGGAGTATTGCACAATACGAGTTACGCTTTCGGAACTCCATTGTGTGGGTGGAGATGATCTCTCTCTCTTTTCCCGTCGTCTCGGGTGACGCGGCCGGGGGATGTTGAACTGTCGATTCGCCAGCTGTGGCTCCCTTCTTCTCTTTCAGATCCACGTGTTTCATTCCGTGTGCAAGAATGCACTGTTAAAAATAGGTACTTAAAAATCACTAAAATGTATTCATTTTTGATGACATTCGCTGCTTATCATGACTCCGAATTCCTAAGTTTCAATTTTGAAAAAGACATGTATTCAAAAATAACTACAATGAGTTTATATGCTTGCCTACATAGGCTGCCTTCATAAATCACTTTTAATAATTCACTTTCGATAATTACAACCAAGTCTGTAAGTAAGGTTTAGATGTGCATTCCATTTCTATAAAACTTTTTGACTCCTCTAGAACAGTTAAAAAAAATTAATTTTAGTACTTTAATATGTAATGTTTTTCATTTTATAAAGAAAATTCCACTTATCCTCGGGTTTAAACAACATACTTCAGTTGATTAAACACCATTTTTTAACCTACGGTTAAACAACGTCATTCATCCTTCAGTTAACCATTATGTAATTCTAACAGAAGGATTATGTAATAATCTTTCTGTTAAACACCATCCTTCGGTTGAACACCATCCCTTCAAGTTAACCATCATTCTTTAGGTAAACATCATCTTTACTCACTTTTCGGTTAAACATCGTCATTCATCTTCAGTTAACCATCATCCTTTATTTAAACATCATCTTTCATCATTCTTAATTTTTCAGTTAAACACCATCCTTCGGTTAAACACCACCCTTTGGCTTTAAATATCATTAAGATTCGAATACCAGTGGAAATGCATCTCTAAACTTCGTAATATATTCATTTAATATATTTTGAAGACATTCGAAAAAATATCTGTCAATAATACTTGCAGAAAAATGTATTTATATTTGAAGCAAAAAAAAAAACCAACTAGATTTAAATTTCTGGAATTTTAAATAAATCTTTCATAATGATACGAAATCTCGTTTCAAACTGCAATTACTGTCTTTCACCGACCGTTCTGAAGTAAAAGTTTTTATCAAACGAACGTTAAAAGGTGTACTGTAAAAAAAAATCGTCTGTCTAAATGTCAAGAATTAAAAGTTACAGTAAAAGTTTCCAATTTAGTTTCCGAATTACAACTAAAAGATAATAAATTAAATCGTGCTACTGATGAGAATTTGAAATATTTTTTTTTAAATCAAAGATGGAATATGGAGGGTGCTTCCAATTGTATAAAAATTATTTCAGATTTCGAACTTCGAAAATTATTTCTGTGTAACCAAAGAGGTATAAAAAAAAAGGAACATTGTAGAGTACTTTTATTTTGATTGACATTCCAAAGTTTTACAAAAATTGTTATTGCGATCAGTTATTTAAAAAAAATCGAGACGGAAGTATCAACTGGATTTGATGACACTACGTTCTCATTTTGTGAAATATATAAAATAATTATTTCATAAAATCGATTAAATGTTTATGACTGTAAAATGTTAATTGTAAAACGTATTTAATTTTTTATTTTCATATGAATAGTTAAATAGTATATGATTTTTAAGTTAAAGTATAGTAAATTATTGTTAAGGAAAGTACTTTTTCACAATCTAATATAATTGTAAATAAACTATTTTACGTGAAACGTTTTTAAAATCAGCTACATGGTCTAACCGCCTCTTATACTTAGACATGTTTTATATTGATAATAACACTTGGCGCAGGGCAACCCTAAGTAGACGCGGGCCCTGTGCAAAACTAGCTGCGGGGCCCCCCTGAACTAGACTTTAAGCTGCGATTTTTGTTTAAGCTATACCTGTTCACATGTATTTTTGAGCTATTTTACCTCTGTGCAATACATAAAAAAAATTACGTTGTATAAATATTATGCAGTAATTGGAAACCTTTTCTTTTTGTATGTAAATTCATTTTTCTCTAAACAATTGAAAAATATTTTTTTTCAATGAAAAAAACTTAGAAAAGCATTCTAAATACAATATACATTTTTAAAAAAAAATCGAAGAAGGGGGAGTTATGTAGGAGTACGACCAGAAAAGCTTCACGTGAAACGTTATTCCAGAAGATTCCAGCACGGCCCGCACGTGCTTTGCTTAATTAAAAAAAATTACATTCGGTGCTTAATTTTATGCGCGAACGTACCACATTTCTATCAATTGTGCCATTTCCTCCGGAGTTGGTGTGTTTGAATGGATGGCGCTAAAAGCGTGTAGCTGAAAGCGTCCAGCCCCATGCAGCTGAATTTAAAGACGTTTTACACCAGAATCGATTAAATCTTATTTTAAAGAAATTAAGAGTTTCATTGCCAGCGCTGGGCCGTACCCATAATGTGAGACCCCCCACCCCCGTGCGAAAGCACCTGTCGCACTCCCATAAAGAAGATCCTGACTTGACGATTCCCTTTCATCTGGAAAAGTTGATTTTCCTTAGTTGTAATTGTTGACATTTAATGAAAGTGATTAATGCGGCAGCCTATGTAGGCAACCTACTGCTCTTTTATTCATTTTACTCATTTTTGAGTACATGTCTTTTTCAAAATTGAAACTTATGTATTCAGAGCTATGATAAGCATTGAATGTTATCAAAAATGAGTAAATTTTACTTATTTTTGTACCTATTTTGAAGAGTGCATCTGTGCACTAACAACGCTTCAATAGAAAATGTTCAACTCTTTCAAAGCTGTGTTTAATGCCCAACTCATCTAACTACATTACGGATGTTGTGTTATATAAGATATAGAATTAGTACACCCATCCATTACAATGTGCTTTTAAAAAGAGTCAATTGTATCTTCTTTGGCTTTATTTTCCTATGAAAAGTTTAATGTTTACTAAATTATATATTTCAAAACAAATGCATTCAACACTTAGAGCAGTAAAACTAAAGCAACCCAAATATAAGTCATTAAAACTTTATTATCAAAAAATACTTCTAAATAACCCATTTCTCAGGTATTTGTTTTAGGTTTACTTTAATTAATTGATGATATAAAAATATCGATTCCGCAAATAAGTAATTAAAAAAACCACTTAATTTTTAAATATATAAATTAACGTTTACAAATACAACACCAACCTAACGTCTTTCTAAAAACTTTTAAATATAGAGATTTTAATTTAAGAGTTTTCCTTAATAGCAGGAACTTTTTAATCAGGGGGTTCCGTAAGTTTAAACAATTCTTTTTTGAATGGTTGATTTTTTACAAAAGCGGATTTCTGGCCGATTTGACTTCCACGCATATTTAATTAATTCTCAGCCGTTCTCCGATGCTTTTACAAATAAAAATAACAAACAGCTGTTTGATATTTTAATTAAATGCAAGCCTTTTCAGAAAATAAACTTTTGGGATTTTTTGCAGTTTAAAAGATTTTTTTTGTGTATATGAATCCATTGCAAAACAAGGATATTGCAAGTTCGTCTTTGATATGCTAAATAAACTTATGAGGTTTTACACCGAGTCTCAACCTGTTATTAAAGTATCTGCTATTTGTATTCGTTTATTTTATTTTATTACTACTTTATAAACGTAATATCTGTATTGTTGATCTTTTTAATAAATTTTGTGTTTATTTATTTCAATATTTTTTTAGTCTTTGTACCAATAAAGAAAAAAGTCAGAGATAAGTAATTAAAGTAACGTCATTTGTTATGGATTTCTAAACTAATAATAACCAACCGATACTTTTTTGTGAGGAGCTCACTTAATGCTAACATTATTGTAAATTGCATTTCTCTAACCGTGATAAACTACAAAATTTAAAAAGTATGACAAAAAGTTGAAGTTATGTAAAAAAATTAATCTTTTTAAAAAAAAAGAAAAACCGACTTAAAGAAAATGCGTTAAAAAGTAAAAAATAATTTTTAATTTTACTACCAAGTAGAAAAAATTGAATTATTTAAAATCAATTTTATACTTATTAAAAAAATTTAAATCGGTGCCAAAATTTACGTATGATTTTTGTAAATTGGCACTCACTTCAAAAAGTTGTAATAAGTATGAAATTGATATTAAATAATTCAATTTTTTTTAACTTGGTCGTAAAATTAAAATAAAAAAAAATACTTTTTAGCGCGTTTTTCTTTAAGTCGTTTTTTGTTTTTTTAAAGATTATTTTATTTTTCCCTTTTTAATTTAGCAAGGAGCTTCGACCCCTATTACAATCCACCAAGAAATTCAAGTAGCAACTTCTGCTCAACAATGTATATTGTAAAATAATTCCTATCCATGGCAATAAATGCTGGTTAAACGAAATGTCAATGTTGTACAACTTCTGTTAAACAATGAACATATTTTGAAATGGGATAAATTGTTTAAAGAAAACTCCAGTTAATCGACATTTCCGGATTTATAACAGCCGGATAACCGATTATTTTTTTTTACAGATTTTTCTTAAATCACTTTCAATAAATATCGACAATTACAACAGAGACTTACCTGGAATCGAACCCAAGTCTGCAGCACCACTGTCCACAGTCTTATCCGTTAAGCTATCAACTCTACGCAAATAAGTTATAATCAGAAGACATGTTAAAAAGGCTTGCCAAAAAAATGGGAAGTATGATAATTGAGATGCAATAACTCAGTTTCCATTGAAGCAATCGACATCAAATAATGTGGAAAACTATCTTCTGAAGAAATATTTTATGTGTGTCAGGTCAATTCGTCAAGATGGCTTGAACAGAAGCTGAGATTACCAATATTAAATCACACCGTTCATTTTTGCAAAAGTACGATTAGGTAAAAATTTACTGTACGGTCACCCTTGGCGATTTTTTCAAAATCTCGCCAAAAGTCGCCATTTTGGCGACTGTTGTCCAATAGGATTGCTGCAATTCCTTGTTGCCATTTTAAAAAAAATTATCGCCAAATGTGGAAAAAATCGCGCCAAGGGTGACCGTACAGTACATCTGACCCTACGATTACTTAAATTTTAGTACGACAATTGTACTTTAAAAAAAACGAGTGCGTTCATGTACTCATTTTTAAGCACTTTTTATACAGTGTACAACTCAGAACGATAATTTGTAAACGGCCCCCTACTTTACCATCCCAAAATAGATAATAATAAATAAAAAAACACTCCATATAACTGAATGTTGCTACTCACGCCCGTTGCCGAATATAGGCTTATTTCACAGATTCGGCGAGGAGCGAGCAACGGGATCATGTTGAATGGTGATGGATTTCAGGCCGCTCCCTCTAGAGATGCCGAACCGCTCCCCCTTTCCAAAAGGGATAGCACACGCGGAGTTATAAATATGGATTCAGCAACCTTTGGAAGGATTCGGGGGGAGCACTTTTATGTTTGCCCTGATAGGACAGATGGTCTCAGGATTGGGGGTTGTTGAAGACTGTGTACTTGTGGATGGTGATTGGTTTTTTGGAAATGATGTGTACAGGTTGATTGGTTTATGGCTGGTTTTGAAGGGGTGGGGGTGGTTGAAAATAGATTTTTTTTTTGCCCCCTTGAATCGAAAAGGATGATTATGGACGAGTGGTGCTTGAATCTTGTGTTGAGTTGAGATGTTTTGTTTTCGAAATGGGATTTGGTCTGATTTCCGTGTGAGGGTATTTAAATTTCGGGATTGGGGGTTTATGAGTGATGAGGTTTTCACTCTTTTGGTTTTTCTGAGTGAGGGGGTTGATTTATTTTATTAAAATAATGATGTCAATTCGATTTGGTGAGGTTTTTTAATACACGTTTTAAATGCAGATCGAATGGTCGGTTGGTTTTAAATGCAGTGATTACGTCAGCTGAACTTGTTGAAGTACTAGATGACGAAATCATTTACTATAATGTCGACCTGAAATTTAAGAAAAGAGTGTACAATTTTGTTATTAGCCATAAAACATAATTATACACTGTTAAAAATTGGTACTCGAAAATAAGTAAAATGTACTCACGTTTGATTACATTCGATGCTTATCATAGCTCCGAATTTTCATAAGTTTCATTTTTGAAAAAGACATGTAAAAAATGAGTACAATGAGTAAAAATGAATAAAAAGAGCAGTTGCTTGCCTACATAGGCTGTCTTTATAAATCACTTTCAATAAATATCAACAATTACAACGAAGACTTGAGTACATGAACGTACTCGTTTTTCTTTGAGTACAATTGCATCATCAATAAGCGATGACGTACTCAAATTTAAGTAATCGTACTTTCGCAAAAATGTGCAGCGTGACTTAATATTGCTAATCTCAACTTCTGTTCAAGCTATCTTAACAAAGCGACTTGACAGACTTAAAATAGTTGTTCACAAGATGGAAGAAGTTTTTCCACATTATTTGATGTCGATTGCTTAAATGGGAACTGGGTTATTACAACTCAATTATCTCACTTCCCATTCTTTGGCCACAGCTTTTTAACATTGCTTCTGGTATTAACTTCTTCAATTCGCCATGCTAGCTTAACGGATAAAGCTATGGACAACGATGCCTGCAGATGTGGGTTCGATTCCCGGTAAGTTTTGGTTGTAATTGTCGATATTTACTGAAAGCGATTTATGAAGGGTTCTTATGTCGTCTAGCATATTCTACTTTTATTCATTTTTACCCATTGTGCTTATTTTTAAGTACATGTCTTTTTTTAAATTGAAACTTATGTATTCGAAGCCATGATAAGCATCGAATGTATTAAAAAAATGAGTACATTTTACTTATTTTTAAATACCTATTTTTAACAGTGTAGTGGATACACAAACTCAACTGGAATCGGGAAA
Organism: Troglohyphantes excavatus; assembly: GCA_963932185.1. Taxonomy (NCBI): domain Eukaryota; kingdom Metazoa; phylum Arthropoda; class Arachnida; order Araneae; family Linyphiidae; genus Troglohyphantes; species Troglohyphantes excavatus. Next base: position 66,252,800 of record OZ010674.1, on the reverse strand, counting down.
AGAAGTTTCCTCTTTGTACTATGTTAACGAGCCGAGTCCTGTTGAGGGGGAGGGGGTGGGGTGGTGGAAACGAGTAACATTAGGCTGCCGAATCCGAACAAACGATCTGTAAACTGAAAGAACTCTACACCCCGGCAAATGCCTCACAAAGAATCACGAACAGACAGACGATTTCCGTCTTGAAGAGCCGGCGGATTCCCGCCACGGATGACGTCCTCTGCCGCGTGTGCCCCGATCTCTTCTCGCGGATTATCCCCTCCAGAAGACGGGGTAATTAATCTCAAACCATCCGTCGCTTCTCCCACCCCTCTGTGCTGGAGGACAGAGGTTCGAACCTCGAAGTTGCTGTCGCGTGCTCTCACTCTCGGACATCCTGGTGCATCGGAACAAGGGTGGGATATTGGGAAGGTTTTTTACCACGGGAAGAAATCATTCGTCGGTTTCTTTTGTTTTGTTTGCTGGGCCCGTCAGTGATGATGGGCTGGGGGGGAAATATGTGCTGTAACACTCGGGAGATTTGAAATCTGTGGCTTGAAACGAGAAGGAACAATGTCAATGTTATCGATTATTTTGTTTGTTAACTATTTTGAATGTATCAATTTTAACACTGCAGAGCTTGCGCTGTGCCTTAATTTTTATATTGCCAAACAAATAGTTTTTGCTCTTGCTTTTTATCTACTTCGACTTTGACTTGCAAATTACTTTCTATTTTAATAGCAGATTGCATTTAAAATGGGTTTAAAAAGAAAATAGAAAAAAACTCAGCCGAAAGCAATACACGTAGGCTTATTTATAACATGAAAAATATACGAAATATTGCGATAGCAAAGAAAGTGGGGCAGATCATGGCTGCCTTTACATCGGCTTCAAGTCAACAAAATGTCTTACCCTATCCAGAAGTTACAGTTAGACATCAGTGGTAAATAGCTGCTTCTGAGTGACTTCTTTTTTGAATTTTTGTTATCAAATAATGGGTTTTGCTTCTTTATTGTATTAAAAAATTAAAGTCAAAGTTATAAAGCATCTATTGATACCAAAATCTTATTTTTGGATGTAACTTAATTTGGATACCCTTATAAAAAAAATTCTAAGTCAATTAGCGTATCGGGAAGTTCCAATTTCGGCCCATGGCAACCTTTTCTCGGGGCGATAAACAATTGTGTTTTTCTTTGAGAATATGCTAACCCGGCTCCCTTCGGCCACAATTGGGCTATTGCCTAACGTATTAAACCTCCAAACAGCCTGCAAAAAAACCCCAAAGTGCAGTTATTATCCCTGAACATCCTTCAAATAATATTTTTTGTTCTTGGATTTTTTTTTAATGTCTATTATTATAGAGATATCATTTAATATGTACTTCAATAAAAAAAATTGAAAATGTTGTAATCATATAAAAATAATAACTACATGAACGTTTATATAAACTATATAATATTTTTCTGAAATTCAAATGTGCGTATTTTCTAAAAACCTTGAACCTATCGGAGGATACGATTAAAAAAAATGTATAAACATCATAAATAGTTGTAGAATTTATGTATATAGATACATTTTTTAAGGTAGTTTTTATAAGAAACCTTTGTATAGTAGTTTCAACAGTTTTTGTAAAAATTTTGAAGGATTCTGTACATATGAGAATATTAATTGTACTTATTAAAATTTCTTTCTTTAAAAAAAATCGTTTTAGTATTAGCCCTATAATATGCATATCCTGTTGTGTAAGGAAAAAAATTGTCTTGAAATATAACTATTAATGTTTATATTTTTAGAGAAAGATAAAGTATCTCAAAAATGAATACACTTAATTTTAACGAAAGTAACCACATATTATACACATTATTTGCATAGTATAAGATCCCTTTAACACCTCTTTCTGAACGATTGAAGTATAAAAAGAAAGAAAATTGTCCAAGAGCACTTACGAATCGTACATTCATATCATAATTATCAAAGATTTGTTTCAAAAAAATTATTGCATACAAAACATATTAAAAAAAATATTTCTACGATCTAGCTAGAAAGTGTCTTTGTAGCATGGTTGGTAGCGTGCAGGATTTCGAGTCAATAGTTCACGGGTTCGAGTCCCGATGGAGCTTACTCAATTAATTTAAACGTGCCGTAACGGGTTCCACGGCAACGCAGGGCCAAACAGTTATCATTTATTCAGAAAACGAACGCATCGGCCTAGCCCGTCTTTTCCTTAATGTATTCAGCGAACTACATTAAAAGTTTTTCACATTTTTCTAAAGTTCTCCCTTTTTTTTAGTACTAATATAACGAAAAAACTCCGAGAAAATGCACCGTTTTTCGAACTCTTTAATGAAATGAGAGAGTAAATCTTTCGGATGCATACAATTCGTTGCCACTCTTGAAGATTGCTGCAATTTGCATAGGGTTTGGGCTGAAAAAAAAATCTCGTTTCTAGTGGGTCATTTCGCCATTGCGTATACTTACGAAATGTCTCGGGTTTTTTTTTTCCGAAACTGAATTTTCTTCTATAACGCCAGGTAATCTTCCAAAAATCGATTTTTTTTTTTAAAATTTCTATCGTATTTTAATTCTTTGCCGAATAACGCAAAAGAATGCAGATAACTATTCCTGTTTGTTTTGTATATTTTGCTATAGATAAAGTTTTCAACTTTTGGGGAAGACCAAAGCACGTTACTTTCTTTTTGAATGGTCAATTACACCTTTAAAACTAAATTTGAGGTTTTCTGCAGTATGTGTTCTTATTGTAGGTTTAATGTGGTAATAATAGTGATAAAACACAAATATAATAAATAATTTTTTAATAAAATTCAAAATAAAAAATAATTGTTGTTTGATATTTTTTTTTTAAATATAAATAATTGTGTGATAATAAATTTCAAAAGTGATAAATAATTGTTTGATAAAATTCAAAAATAATAATTACTTGTTTGATAAAAATCAAAATGGGGTAAATAATTGATTGATAAAATTCAAAAATTGTGTAAATAAATGTTTGATAAAATTCAAAAATGGTGTATATAATTATTTGATAAGATTAAAAAATTATGTAAATAATGTAGGATAAAACTCACAAAAAATAGATGTTGATTAAATTAAAATATAATAAATAATTGTTTTGGGCAGTTTAATATGTAACAACGATAACTTTATATTAATTCAAAAATAATAAATGATTATGTAATAAAATTCAAAAATGATAAATGTTGATAAAATTAAAAGAAAAAAAATTGTTTGGTAAATTCAAAAATGGTAATAATTGTTTGATAAAAGATAAACAATAAATAGGAATGTTTATATAACGTTATTTTTATTATTATGAATACGTTTTGGGCAGTTTTAATATGGAACAACAATGGCTGTTTATGAATTATAATAACTAATTTTAATAATGAAACATTCACTTATATAAATTCATGATTAAATAAAATATTAGAATAAATAAATTTATGATTAAATAAATAACTAGATGTTTGGCCCAGCGTTGCTGGGCTCATTGCGAAAAATCGATTGCTCGCCGGTAGAACTCGAACCCGCGGCCGAATGTTCTGAAGTCTCGCTCCCACGCCGAACCAGCTGCAAAGCAAGTTCCATCTAGATCTAAAAAAAAGTTAAAACGTTTCTTTATGCAATAATTCTTTTAAGCGCATTTTTTAATCAAACCGTTGATATTTATGAGATGAACGTACGATTCATCAGTGCTCAGGGAAATTCTCTTTCTTTCGATACCCCACTTGTTAAGATTCGTCGCGTACAAGAGGCGTAAAAGGTATCTTTACTATAAAAATACTACATGATTAAAATGTAATCGAGCAATTGAATTTTTAAGTAAATAAAAAATTCATATTCTAGTAATAGAACTTACTACACAATATTTATGTCCCTACAGAAACAGCACCTCGTCACTTTTTTCCCCATTATCTTTTTTTTAGGGAAAAAGTATATATATTTTTTTCGTTTATCTCTCTATTTTAAAAAAAAAGTAAGCCCTAGGGGGAAAAAGTAAGTACTAGGGGGAATTTTCCGTTCTTTCAATGTTATTCAGATCGTATCTCAAAATGTAAAAGTCCTAAAATTACGAAATTAAGTGAATTTGTTAAGAAATGTTTGATAAATAAGAAGAATATATTTTTGTTTCAATACTGTTATTAGTTTATAAGTTATTTAATATTAAAGTCGTCGTTGATAAAATTTCGCTTACAACTAATTTTGTCCGTCGAGTTTCTGAAACACTATTAAGAGGAGAGATCCAATTTTTTTAGGGAGTGTAGAAATAGGTTTGAACTAGAAATCCAAGTAAGCATTTTTTTAAATTCGAATTAGTTTTGGATTTATAAATTTTTGAAACATTTAAACACGCTCCACTTTTTGAAGTTTTTTCACCCTCATTTTTGAAACGTGATTTCTAAATTGCTATAAGTCATTTAAAATTACAAATTCTCTTATTCATAAAAATATATTAATGTTCGTTAAAACTTCTTCTTTCTGATGTTATAAAGATTATATTTCTATCTTTACAATTAAATTATATATGGTCAATTAAGATAGGTATAAAAAATAGCGAAGAAGGATAAAAATCTCGGATATTTCGAGAAAATTTTAATTTGCGACTTTTTGTCTCATTGTTCCGCTTGCATCTCAAAAAGTAAATGTCCTAATATTATGAAATTATGCCAGTTTATTAAGAAATGTTTGGGTAATAAGATGAATATTTTCTTTTTTCAATACGATCAGTATATTAGACGTTATTTTATGTTAAAGTCATGATATTAGAAAATTTTGAAAACAATTCATACATTTGTGGATACTTGTCTTTCAATTTTCAACAAAAAAATAAATAATAAATTAGGGATATAGATTAAACTATTGGCTACAAATGATCCAGAGCGTTTGTGAAATTTCGATTTAGTTTTGTAGTTATAAATTTTTAAATAATTGACGAAATGTCTGAAATAATCGTCAATTATACGGGTAAAATTTTAAGTGATAAATTAAAACTGCTCTAAATAGTTCAAAAGTATACTTTTTTCCCGTTAAAAAAATATAGTTATGTTCGTAAAATCTTTCTTTCTTGAATGGTATCAATACTGAAATTCTATCTTAAAAAATAAATTAGATGTAACTATTTATGTGAAGTACTATAAATATTATTAAAAGATTCTCCGGAAGGAAATGCCAACATTGGCAAAATGCCAACGTGTATTTGGCTGCCAACGGCGAATTATTATTAGCGCCAATTCTCAATTATCTTACTTTATATAAATATAAGTTGGCGATTAAGCCTATTTATTCTTGGCGCGTTTATGCTGTTGTTTGTTTACACATGTTTCGCTTTTCAATGAGCACAATTGCGTTGAAGCAGTTCTACAGTTGAGTTTTTCCAGTTATGGGGGGGAGGGGGATTGGGGGGAAGCATGCCCCCCCCCCCCCCCCTCTGTAAACTTGAAACCTTAAAAGTTGGGAATTTCGAGTTTTAAAAATCTCTGAGTTGGGAAAATTTATGCCTCAGGCAAATTAATATTATTAGCAAAGGAAAGCGACGGACTACTAGAAATTGCCCAACTTTTATTAAGATGAAACTTAAATTAGACCTCAAAACGGACCACTGCATTGGAACATGCGTGCGACAAATCAATACTTTCGAAAGAACTGTTTAATATTACCTATAAAAAAGCTGAAAATGTCTTATAAGTTGGAACTGGGAATTTTTTTAGCACTGTTGTGTTGTGCAATTTCGAATAGGTAGGTGTGGTCTGGTTAAATAACGTCACACTAGAGCTGCACATTGAACTACTGGCGTTGGTTCGAGCAAAGTGCCCTTGATTTGTTATTGGTACGTATTTACTTACTACATCAAGGACGCTTTGGTTCGAGGCCTTTCTCAAAGAAAAGACCCATGAACGATGCCTCATATTGTTAACAGTGGTCAGATAACGAGATAACACTTCAGCTGGTACCCGATGTCCTTAGGTTGGGAATTTTGAATCGTTCAAGTTCGGAATTTCGGATCGTTAAGTTGGGAAATTTCTTGTCTCAACATACTAAAAATAAATTTGTGTGACGGCACTGCCAGTAATAATTTATATAACTAAAAAAAGTATTGTTGTTAGGACACATTGTCATTGCCTACAGTGTATGAAGCCGGTATTGGTTTGCGAAGCAAACTAAAGAGGATTGCGTAGCAATCCTCCGGGGGTTGGTGGAGCGTTAGCGGAGCAGGGGGCGGAGCCCCCTAGTTATACAAAAAAAAGTGTCCCTATTTAGAATTCTGAAACCAATTTTAAATATTTTTCTTCCATTTCTTTTTTATATTATCTTACGTGAAGTGGCGGAGCGTGCTGTCCCATCTGAAAGTTTAGGGACAATGGCTTTTGAATCTTAACGAGTGGCTTCTGCTCCAATTTTTATGGCGGCCTCTTTTGATTTTTATGAGTTTCAATTTATTTTTGAGAAACAGTGAGGTGATTTACATGTAGTGTTTCTCAAATGATAATTCGGGTTAAAATAAAAATAAATAAATCCTGTGTTTACTTTTTGTATTAAGAATTTAATTTGATGATTCGTGATGATTTTGTTATAAATGAATTTTCACTCTTTTTCTTTCATTTTAGATATCATCTACCTGTGAGCTGTAAAGGATACAGCAAAAGTTTTATACGAAACCGTAAGTTCCATTCTTTTAATCTATTATGGAATAAGGTTGTACGGGTTTTTGAAATGCATATAGTGGAAAAATTAATATAGTAACTTTTAAAAATAGTAGTAGTCTCGTAATTTAATTTTTCTTTTAAGCAATAATAAAATAGAATTAAAAAAAAAAATTGAAAATTAAAAAAAAATATTCACGGAAGTTATTTTTTAATAAATATCCTTTCTTTTTCGAATAATTATTAGAATTATTATTGACAATAATTGAAACCAGCTTAATGGTCATCAGTATAAATTAATACTTTTTATTACTTTATTGTAGGTTGTAACTTATGTATTTTATACATTTTACTTTTTCTACAACTAAAAGGAGCGTAAAAATATTTTTTATTTATAATTTTATTTTTCTCATTGTCTTCTTTTATTTTTAACGATATTTTGTTATTTATATTTTTATGTATTTCTAGAGTACAAAAACTTTAAATATACACTTATTTGGCATATCCTATATTTAATTTCCAAATCCTAATTTCAAAGTTACAATTCTAATGATTTGTCGTATTTTAGTTCCTATAGTAAAGGAGCATGTTTTCTCAACTGAAAACGCTATTATATAATACTAACTAAATTACCCAGGACTTTACGCATCGTGCTGACCAATTTCTTCACCGTGGCGCCCGCCATCTAGCGGTTTTAGTAACAAGTCGTTTCTGCTGTAAGGGGTGGGGTGGTTTTTCGAAATCTCATGTAGACATTGACTTCCCTCTTGTTTTGAAGGTCAAGTGTGCAATATTTCGTCAAGATCGGAATAAAACGGTAGATTTGTATCATAAACAAACCCTCAGATATTGTTCTTTATTTATATAGATTATTTTAGAAATATAATCCATAAAAACTGCGAAAAAGTCACCCCCCCCCCCCCTCCCATCACTTTCCATAACCATACATGAACGGACATTAAAAAAAAAATTATTACTAACATGTATTTTCAAACTAAAGTCAAAGTTTCCTTTCAACTTTTATGAAAGATAACATGTGAAAAAAATAGAAAACATTAACTTATTTTTGGAAAATTAAATCAATCCTCCTTTCTTTTAAACTTGCGAATCGGTCAATTTTAATATTAATTTAAGTAACGAAACAGCAACACACGTGTAAACTTATAACGAAAACTATTTCCGTTCCTAAACTATTTCCGGAGAGATTCTTCGAATTTCTCATTTCCTCCCTCCAGCACTCCCCGCCGATTCACGCACGAGCCAATCATTTAATCGAAATCCCAAGTACAGCAGAGTTGAAAAATATCCTTTTGGGCTGCATTTGTGACTTCACATGCTCTATTTTAGCGTGTAAGGGAATCATACTACGTAAGATTGTCATGGCAACGATGCAGCCGATTTCAAATTTCGCTTTTGGGCTGCAGTTTTGATTGAATGCAGTTTTTTCTCCTCCCGAATTTGTGCATTACGGCAACAGGTTTGCTATTTATCGGAGATTTTATTTACTTATAGTAGAAATTTCGTCTTCATTTCCAATTCAAATCTTTATTTAAGAAAATTAGTGAAATATATAATTTTAGTTTTAAATACACTAATAAAATTAGGTGCAGCTCGATTGTACTTGCTGTAGTCCACAAGCCGCCACTGAAGCAAGCTTGTTTAATAATAGCTCTCGGAAACCAGCTAAATTCTCATATTTCGACATCTCATGCGAAAGTATATTCTCATGGTTAACGTCCAACTCCAACCGCAATGTTATTACATCTCTCAAACGACATCACATCGGTTCTGTGAGATTTCATAGTTTGTGACACATGAGAACAGACGTCGGCGAATTTCCTGCAGACAAAACAACGACATTAATAGGCTTCATGAGAAAGACGCGCATTTTGAATGGTATCCTTGTTGAGTCTTTACTATTCGATTTGGCCAATTTTTTTTATGAATGTACTGTTATTTAATTGTAAACCCTTACGTAAGAGATATTATTGAAATTGAATGTATTGTTAGTTATACAGCCGTCATAAGAAAGAAGTCCCAAAATGCAAAACTTTACAGGAAACAAGAACAAACCAAATTTGTACCTGCATCAAAGTTTTGATACTTCAAAAGGTTTTTTTAACGTATAAAAGTAGTTGTTTGTACGCACAAAATTTTTATTGTGGCCATAGCTATATTTTCTTTTATCATGTAAGTTTACCATGTTTTACTACTTACTCAGCATAGATTTAGGCAGCCACGTAGGTATAGATTTTTCATGGAAGGGGTTCAGTGATTGAACAACGGTTTTCTTTAAGAAAACTTACCCCCTACCCCCCCCCCCCCCAACCACCATAGTTGGGGGGAATACGCCCCCAAAATTAACAAACTCCCCCCCCCCCCTTTTTTTTTTAAATAAAAGACAAAAGACTTATTAATTTTTATTTAAGTAAACAGGAATACGTTGCAGATAAATATCGTAAAAAAAACAGTTATCTTATAATTTTCATTACTAATTTTTAAAATTAGCAAATATCACTCCCTAATTATGAAATAAATTTAGAGAAAAAATCTACATTTTGAGAATCCTCGTTTAGAATAATATAAGGTTTTGGAGCATCTTGTTTATACGGTCCTGTTTGGCGATCTTTTCCCTTTGTCGCCGAAATCCAAATGCTAGGATAATGAAACACGATACAGTAATGCTATACCTATTTTGAAATAGAAATGTCTTCAAAACATGTTTGTGAAGCCGTTTAAAATTAATTTTCCGGGATAGGACCCTCAGTAAATATCAGGTTAAAAAAATTCTAGTTTTTTTAAAAGTATTTTTACAGTAATTCGATTTATTTATTTTTATTTTGAATGGGAGGGATTTGAACCCCCTGAACCACCCCCTTACCTACGTGCCTGGATTTAGGGTATTTTTGGTATTTACTTGTCATTTAGGACCTTCCTTTATCAAAAACCACCTCGAACTGGAGATAGAGCCAATATAAATTTCAGTATAACTCGCCATTATATTTTATTTATGGTTTTCAATATCATAAAAAGATGTATTTTTAAGAACAAATCGTATAAGCTAAATAAATAAATTTTTAAAAAAATTTAGATTAGTGCGTTTTAACGGCAGTATAGTACATAGATGACTAAGCCTGTGAAATAATTTTTTTATACACTAATTGTTGTTCACCAAAACGTATATGGCCCAAGTGCTATTTCCCCACAATATAACAAATAAATTGTTGTATAAATTCATAAATTCAAATACAAACACATAAATCCCCCCCCCCCCAATTAGCGAGGTCCCTGATTAACCTGTTTCAACGATACTCTATATTCAGTATGCTACTATAACGGGTTATACCGAATGCGTCCCAATACCAATCATATATGATTTATATAATAAAGGTAATATTTTTTTTATATGATTATCCGAAACGGACGTAATAAATACATTTCCACTAAAATATCTCTTTTCGTCACGAATTTAATTTAAAAAGCAAAGAGTATAAACAAAATTCTTAAATGTATATTTTATGCTTTTCCCAAGATTCGGGATAAAACAATTGAATCGGCATGCAATTGTAAAAAAAGAGATTTATGACATAAACTTAACACGGAACATATCCGCTTTTTACAAATGCCGATTCAATTATTCTAAAACACTTTTTAGTTGATAATTTTCATAGTTTCCTAAGAAACTCACGAAAAGGTCAAAAGTATTCCAGTCAATATAACTTTTGAATTTTCAAGTTAATAAAGTCATTTTTTATCTTATACTACAAAAATAATCTCCCAAACTCAATTGACAAGGGAAAAATTAATGCGTAAATTTAATTTAAAATAATATTTTTTTTAAATAATGAACTTTTATGAAAAAGTTCTTAAGTTTATAAAGATTTATGATGGCTAATTAAAAAAATTATTTGATTGGCTAAATTAAAAAAATTATTTGATTGGCTGAATTAAAATTTAAGTTTACACCACTTTTCAGCCCTCCTAGTAATCAAAATCTTGATAGGTCGTTTATTCAAGAGAGACAACTTAAAAAATTAATTATTTCGACTTTCAGTTAGTTTTGATGCATGAGTATAATATTCAGAATGTTCTAAACTTTGGCATGGTTGTGAAGGAAGAAACTTTTGTCATTTTTTAAAGAAACTTTCGTCACTTTTAAAGAAGCTTTCGTCATTGTTTAGGGAACTTGTTTCATTTTTTTGCGAAATTTTCGTCATATTTTAAAGAAACTTTCATCATTTTTTAAAGAAACTTTTGTCATTTTTTTAAAGAAACTTTCGTCATTTTTAAAAAAGCTTTTGTCATTTTTTAGGGAACTTGTGTAATTTTTTGCAAAACTTTCGTCATTTTTTAAAGAAACTTTCGTCACTTTTAAAGAAGCTTTCGTCATTGTTTAGGGAACTTGTTTAATTTTTTTTGCGAAACTTTTGTCATATTTTAAAGAAACTTTCGTCATTTTTTAAAGAAACTTTTGTCATTTTTTAAAGGAACTTTCGTCATTTTTAAAAAAGCTTTTGTCATTTTTTAGGGAACTTGTGTCATTTTTTGCGAAACTTTCGTCATTTTTTAAAGAAGCTTTCGTCATTGTTTAGGGAACTTGTTTCATTTTTTTGTGAAACTTTTGTCATATTTTAAAGAAACTTTCGTCATTTTTTAAAGAAACTTTCGTCATTTTTTAAAGAAACTTTCGTCATTTTTAAAAAAGCTTTTGTCATTTTTTAGGGAACTTGTGTCATTTTTTGCGAAACTTTCGTCATTTTTTAAAGAAACTTTCGTCACTTTTAAAGAAGCTTTCGTCATTGTTTAGGGAACTTAATTTTTTTTGCGAAACTTTTGTCATATTTTAAAGAAACTTTCGTCATTTTTTAAAGAAACTTTTGTCATTTTTTTAAAGGAACTCTCGTCATTTTTAAAAAAGCTTTTGTCATTTTTTAGGGAACTTGTGTCATTTTTTGCGAAACTTTCGTCATTTTTTAAAGAAACTTTCGTCACTTTTAAAGAAGCTTTCGTCAGTGTTTAGGGAACTTGTGTCATTTTTTGCGAAACTTTCGTCATTTTTGCGAAACTTTCGTCATTTTTTAAAGAAACTTTGTAATTTTTTTTGCGAAACTTTTGTCATATTTTAAAAAAACTTTCGTCATTTTTTAAAGAAACTTTTGTCATTTTTTTAAAGGAACTCTCGTCATTTTTAAAAAAGCTTTTGTCATTTTTTAGGGAACTTGTGTCATTTTTTGCGAAACTTTCGTCATTTTTTAAAGAAACTTTCGTCACTTTTAAAGAAGCTTTCGTCAGTGTTTAGGGAACTTGTGTCATTTTTTGCGAAACTTTCGTCATTTTTGAGAAATGTTCGTCATTTTTTAAAGAAACTTTCGTCACTTTTAAAGAAGCTTTCGTCATTGTTTAGGGAATTTGTGTAATTTTTTGCGAAACTGCCGTCATTTTTTAAAGAAACTTTCGTCATTTTTTAAAGAAACTTTCGTCATTTTTTAGGAAACATTGGTCATTTTTTAAGAAATTTTCTCCATTTTTGACGAAACAAATGCAAGCTAAATGATCCGGTTAATTATTTCGTCAAATTGAGAAAATTTATTTTATAAGTTTTTTCATAAAATTTATTTTGTCAAAAATCAGGACGATTTGAAATAAAAATTCTCGGCTCGACTGGAATTTGTGATCTTTTGGTTTGAAGGCACGCGGGCTATCGATCGTGCCAGGAAAGCTCTTTTAAATTGTGGAATCAAACTAATTGGTGGATCCTTAAGAATCAAAAAGAAGCTGATGCCACCTTATAGGAATCGGAGTAAATAATTTTGTATAAAAATATGAAGATTCTTGTTCGTCAAAAATCAAGTGATTCAATGACGAAACAATTGTCCAAATTGACAAAAATAGCTTTGACATTCTCAGAATTTTCAAAATTGATAGCGTTATTTCTGAGAGTGTGCTATTTTCCACGGAATTATAGTGTTGGAATCGATCACCTTACACGTAATTGAATTCTCACACGAACCGAAAGCCTCGAAGAAAGTGCAAGATGATACAAACGGGTATTCAACAATAAGTAAAATTTACTCTGTTTTGAATTCATTCGATGCTTATCATGGCTCCGAAAACATAAGTTTCAATTTTGAAAAAGACGTACTTAAAAATGAGTAAAAATGAATAAAAAGAGCAGTTGCTTGCCTACATAGGATGTCTTCATAAATAACTTTCCATATATAGCAACAATCACAGCCAAGACTTAACGGGAATCGAACCCAGATCCTCAGACATTGAAATCTTGTTTCTTATCCGTTATCAGGGCGACGTGAATAAGTTATAAACAGAAGAAATGTTAAAAAGGTGTGCCAAACGAATGAGAAGTAAGATAATTGTGTAGTAATAACTCGATTTCCATTTAAGCAATCCACATTGAATAATGTGGAAAACCCTCTTCTAACAACTATTTTAAATTTGTCATATCACTTTGTTAAGATAGCTTGAACGGAAGCTGATATTAGCAATATCAAATCACACTGCTCATTTTTGAGAAAGTACGACTACTTAAATTTGAGTACGTCATTGTTCATTTACGATGCAATTGTACTCAAAGAGAAACGAGTACGTTCATGTACTCATTTATAAGTACCTTTTTTTCTCACAGTGATGGCTAACGATTACATTTCTTTTGAAAAATTAATAAAAAACCACACCCTACTCAAACCTAAGCACGTTTAACAATATAAATAAAGCAATTATAAATCACCGACATTTCCGAAAATTGGCCACCTTCTAAAAATTAATCGCGACTACTCAACAGCAAATAATGACATTCTAAAAACAATTTCCCAGTTCCTCCCACGAATAAACGGTCTTTAACCGCTTACGACGCTTATTCGTTGTAATTCCTTTTCTGCGTCTTTAACGAAGCTCCCTCTCGTTGTAATTCCTTTCGCATCGTTCCCACCGGAACGAACGCTGTCGCTTTTAAAAGGGCCCCTCGCAATGAATTTAAATGGCGACTTCTCGTTTCGTGGGGAAGATGGCGGCTCGCCGTTCCCGCTGTTGCCATATTCCACAACTGAACAGATAACGGAATTAATTTATTCTGGAGGAGTTGAGTTGGCGTGGAGATGGGAGTCTTTCGACTGCGTTTGATGATGAAATGTGGGTTATTTTTAACCTGGAGTCTTTCGGCTCGAATGGATTGTTAGGCCTTAAAAGGGGGTCTTTAGTGTTAAGCCTTTTTAAAAAGGAATTATTTAAATTTTGAAGAGGCAGAGGTTTAACTTCAAATTTAAGGTTTTTTTTGTAATTATTTACCAGTGATAATAAACAGATAACTGCGGCAACGGGGTAAATACGTTAATGCTGTGTTCGGAATATGATAGCAAGGTCAGTGTCAAAATCAAACATTCTATAGAAAGAATTTGAGTAATTATTTTTTATGATTACTCAAAAACGAATTTTTTTTTCCAATTATACTCTTAAAATTGATACCTTTGAAGTTATCTTGTAAACTCTCAATTCGTTTACAGTTTAGAAAAATTACTTATTTCCCGTGGAATCTGGTTTTTCTGAATTGGTAACGAATTAACTCCCTACTTCGTGCTTAATGGCCTGATTTGCAATTTAGCACATTAGGCCCGGGCGCCCCCAGCCATCTTTATATATAATTCACTTACGTGGTCATTGAAAAACGCTGTTTTTCTCTACGCGGAATGGCAACAGTTAGTTTGTTTACTAAATTCTGTTGTGCCCGCATTTTTATTTTGTCATTATGTAAGCCATTTTTACGATTAACCCCTTCAATTTATTGGTAAATAATTTTTTTCATGATGTCAGAAAATTACGTGGAAATTAATAAGTAATGGTAGGCTGGCCAGTGGTACCATTGTTTTCCATTTGTAGTTAAAAATAAATAAGTTTAAATGATTTTAAATTGATTTACATGGCGAAAAAATGTATTGATGCCAAAATGAATTATAATTTAAATTTAGTTTCAACTTTTAAAGTTTTTAGTAATATCATTAAAAAGTATTGTTACTAGGACACATTATTATTGCGTCCTACCTTTTAGCAAGCAAAGCGAGGAGTGGTTTGCGAAGCAAACCTTTGAGGATTGCGTAACAATCCTCCGGGGGTTGGCGGAGCAGGTGGCGGAGCATCCTGATTTAGTTAATTGTATCAAATGCGATGGACTTAACAAAGGAAAGTAAAAAAAGTATTGATCTTATGATCGACGCGTTGACAGCTTCGCTATAAAAATACCAGAAAGTCATCCAGAACATCCAACAAATTATACTAACGTGTATACGGGACTGGTGCACGATAAATATGATCGGCGTTCAATGCCTGACGCCTATTGAGGTTGTGTTGTATGCCTGCTCAGATGTTGTCCTCGTCATCTGACCATGGTTCAAAAATACGAGGCATCGTTCCCGGTTCTTTCCTTCGAGATAGGCCCCGAACCGTCGCCAATAGTCCACTGTACAGCTCTAGTGCGACGTTAAATAACCAAACCAAACATTTATATCTGCAACTGAACGTTTGTTTACTGACAATCGAAATTTTAGTTCGAGCAATATCTAATTTCAAACTCGGTGGTGCAAGGAACCATTGTTATAGAAAACAAATCTTAAAAATATTTCCTTGGTGCATGAATTTGGCGAGAAACAAATTAGGAAACATTCTAAAGTAACGTTCGATAGTAATAAGTATCTAATATTAATTAAAGGGGAGAAGAAAGTTGAAAGGAAATAAATTAATATTTTATCGCTCTCATGTAAAAAATTAATTAAAATGAAGGTTTATGGCGATATAAATTAGAGGTATTCGAAATGATAACTTCCTGACGCTACAAAAAAAAAAAAAAATAACGTCTGCGCCTGGATTAGGATTCATTCAGAACCTGCGGTGTGAAAAATCCTTTTAATTAAATTTGAATTGATTACATTGTAACGAGGAATTATTAATTTTTCAGTTTTTGAAGATTTATTCAATGCTAAGTATTTTACTTGAAAGAGGTTTTTTTATTGAACTGATGAGCTCAATTTAATAAAAAAAAAGTTTTGAAATTTAGTAAAAAACACGTTGTTTTTTTTTAAGCTTATTAAATTGTCACGTTTTTGTAATGCGACGTTTAAAAACAATTTAGTCTGTTTTATTGTAAAAGAAATGTAATCATTCTTGAATTTTGAAAATACAAACATGTTCTTTAAACTGTCATTGTTAAAATATTTCAAATTTACGAATATCTAGTTGTAAAATATTTAATATATTATAGAAATATTTGTACATTATATACTTATTTTAATGTTGGCATCATCGTGTAAATTTATAACACGATTTATATTTCTTTCAAATTAGAAATTTTGAAAAAAAAAGTCTTCTTAAAACTTTATTAATTAATTGAAAAACTAAATGAAATTTCACAATTTCGAGACTTAGGTTTGAATCTTACCTAAATAGTGTCTATGTAAAATGAATTTTCATTATTTTATGCGCAGAGGAAATAGTGTTTTTTGGTCCCCACGGAAATTCTTTTTTTCTTCTTTTATTGAATACCTGTTTTAATACCTTTATAATTAAAATCAATTACAACATAAAATTTACTAAGTCTTGTACAATATTCAATTACAGAAGCAAAGCATCCACATAAAAATTGTTCTTTTACTTCATGCAATAAAAAGAACAAATTACGCATAAAAATTAATTACTTAAAAACCATCAGAAAAGTGTTCAATTTCTTATTTCGAAGAATAATAAATTGTCGAATTCCATGATCCAACACATCCATTTTAATTATTCTCCTTTTTTTATTTATCTGGAGAAAGAAGATACAGAATGAATAACTTTTTTTATCGTCTGCCGGCCGGATCAGCCATTACCATTGCGTCCGCCATTTTTATTTTTGTTCCATACTTGATTACGTAAAACTCGCCGGAAGGTAATAAGGATATGGAACTAGGAGAAGGTTAATTTCATCGATATTTTATCCGATGATTCCTTCTCCGACGCTGAGTTACTGCTTCGCTGAGTCAATTTCGAGTTGTTTGCAGATAGTCTTCCCGTTTCAGATCCAGAGGAGATTAGATAACTCGATTTGTGCACCGACGTTGTCTGGCAGTAACTTGGGACTCTCTGGGATGAATTAATCGAAGCCATTTTGGTGACATCTTGAGAAGTATTTTCTATGCGAATAGATTCGGTTGCCTGGGGTATTGTTTTCGTGATGGCTGTCGCCTAAGTTAAAGAACAGCCATTTCTATAGAAATAAAAGTAAAACATTTACAACTTCTGATCATAGACACAATTTTTTTTAACTTGTATCATTAACACTTTATTGTTAGAATTTTATCGTTATTATTATTATTTTATCATTATCATTTTATCAACAATTTATCATTATCATTTTATCAACAATTTATCATTATAATTTTATCATTATTATTTTATCATTATTATTTTATCATTATTATTTTATCATTATTATTTTATCATTATTATTTTATCATTATTATTTTATCATTATTATTTTATAATTATCATTATAATTTTATCATTATTATTTTATAATTATCATTATAATTTTATCATTATTATTTTATAATTATCATTATAATTTTATCATTATTACTTTATAATTATCATTATAATTGTATCATTATTATTTTATAATTATCATTATAATTTTATCATTATTATTTTATAATTATCACTTAATCGTTAGCATTTTATCATTATTATTTTATCATTATAATTTTTATTTTATCATCAATTTATCGTTATAATTTTATCATCAATTTATTATTATCATTTTATTCTTATCATTTTATTATTATCATTATATCATTATTATTTAATCATTATCATTTTATCATTATCATTTTATCATTATCATTTTATCATTATCATTTTATCATTATCATTTTATCATTATCGTTTTATCATTATCGTTTTATCATTATCATTTTATTATTATCATTTTATCATTATTATTTAATCATTATCATTTTATAATTATCATTTTATCATCAATTTATCATTCTAATTTTATCATTATAATTTTATCATTATTATCGTTATCATTTTATTATTATCATTATAACATTATCATTTATCCAAATGTAAGCGCAACCTAAATAACTACACAAATACAAATGTAATTTTTACTATACACAACTTTAAGAAATTAATAAGTCATTGTAAGCTATTATGTTAAATTACAAAAAAGTTCCATTTGCCCTTTCAAATGACAGTTTATTCTCTCTTAAAATAACGGCCCACTCTTCCTGTCAAAGTGAAAAAGATGACATGGACTTGTCTCCTAATTATTATGCCCTTAGGGGATTTAAAAATTATCTATCACTCAGACTGTACCTTTTTTTTTTAAATCGATATCTGCCATCGTTTAACTCTGCAGGCAAAAGAAGAATCAATCATTCCCAAGAAATGACAGAATTGGCTTATTACTAAAATATCGACCGATTCAAAAATGACTGCTCATTTTTTTTCCATCCCTTACTCCACCCAAGAACATCATATTCTTCAGTTCTGTGCCTCTGAGGTATAAGACACTATGTCCATTTTCTCGATTTACATTTTAAAATTACGATATTATATTTTTTTCAAACTCTGCACAGAGGTTTTCTTCGAGCATGGATCCCTCATAGCAGAGAAATCATACGGTTATAATCTCGCTTACATCCAAATAAGGCCGACATGTATGGCCTCAGACACGTGGTTCATTACGTCATCCATTCATAAATTTTTTCTAGTTCATTCATAAAAATATCCTGCACATTTACTATCATTTCCAAATCACAAGTCAATCGCGAAGGTTTTTTCATTTAAAATTTTGAAAGGAAGTCACGTGTCTGGTGCTATCAGGTCTGAGATGTTTGCATCACGATGATAACGTCATATTAGCTCTACTACAGTCCATTCATGCTCGAAGGAGGTTTGGGGTTTTCACGTTTCTGGCTGCCTATTTCTGTCCTCATTTATGATACTTAACACAGCCACACATATATACCATAGAGTAATGATAGAAATAGAGGGAGAAAAATGCCGATTTACGCATATCCATCATCGAATCACGTGATCGGAGGACAGATTTCCTCGCCCACGCGAAAAAGTTTCTTCCTCCTAATAGAGTTCCAATAGGAACAGCGACGATTCACGGCGATCCGAAACAAAACATAACAGAAAATGGTTCATAGCTGTGCCGCTTATGGATACAAAGAAAAATTTCGCAAAGGAGGTCCATATACCTTCCATTGGTAAGTTTTCCTGAAAATTTTATTTCAAACCAAATTTTAAAATCATGTAAAATAATCAAAATTACTTTGTTTAACATGAGGTTTACGAATTCTTTTCTTAATTTTTATGAATATAATCTGTTTCAATTGAGTAAATATTTATAGGAAATTAGACTACACTCTCGTATTTCCCTTGGGTAGCAAATTCAATGTTTCGTAAATATTAAATTTTGTTTTTTTAAGGTTTCTAATACTTTATGAACTAGTTATGGAGCGCCGATGTTACTTGGCGTGCCTTGGCATGCTTTGGCGACTTTCCAAACTAAATGAAATCAAAAGTATTGTTATATGGTTTTGTGTTTAATTTTCTATTTAAATATCGCTTCTTGAAGAATGATACTTTAAAGGAATTTAACATATAAATTAAAGAGGCCATTTCGAAATTTACTAAAAATAGCATATAGCAGTTGTACAACAAAATTCTGTAATAGCTTTCATTTATATTTTGTTATTTATTTTAATTAGAATTAAATAGTTATTTTTTCCATTTTCGAATGTTGCGTTTGTCTTTGTTATTTTCTAATTAGGGATGTCATATAAATATGTACATATATTTTAAAATTAGTTTCTGCAATGTTATCAGTATAAAATTTACTACATTAAATTTATAATTCAAATGTATTCAATTAACCTTAATTACATATAGTTATTGAAAAGTCAATTATAAGTTCGAATGCTTCCTCTTTAAATGACGTATAGCCTTGAAACTTTACATACTTACGTAATACTGATGATAATACGATATTTAGTCAAATATAAAACTTATATATATTAAGTAGAAGATTGTATTTAAATAGTGCAACGTTAACCCGGGTTATGAGCACTATGATCAGGCAAAATGCGCTATTGAAAAGCGTCTTTTGGAAGGACGACTTTATATAGAATACTACGAATTGATACTACTTATTTTCGGACAAAAAACAATTTAATCCTAATTGTACAATAAAAAAAAACGTAGTTTTTTTTTAAAAAAAAATTGTGTGTGCGGGGGAGGTGGGATTACATTTCTTACCTTAAATTCTTCAATAAATAGTTGCAATTTAACATGTTTTTTTTGTTATTTATAATTTAAATATAATTATGTATTTTACTTGTATATTTGTCTGTTTTTATGTAGATGCACAATAAGCGTAGTTCTTTTAATTGTTATTTTGTATATTTCAATAAGAAAATATGAACAATAAAACCTTAGAAATGTAAAGAGATTCGTTTCTTAGAGCATTGAACACAAACAAAAGGATATTTTCGTTTCGTGAATGCAAGGAAAATATTTAATGCACATTGTTTGAAAATAAGTAAATGCCTACATAACTTATGTTTAGAAGTTCAATACCGACGGAACACTCTATCGCCGAAAAGAAGAAACTGCGCCAATTTCGGAACTTCTGCATGTAGGGTGTGGCAGCGCTAAAACCACGTGATGGGCATCGGTTCTTATGTGTGTTGAGAACGCGGTCTTGCCAGAGCCTGACATGGAGAGCGCTCTCTATTATATTTATACTCTTTGATATATACCTCGTTATTGAAAATGACTTATGACGGAAGTCTATCTAGGCCAGCATCTACTCATTTTATTAAATTTTACTCATTGACTCATTTTGGAGTACATGTATTTTTAAAAAATGAAACATGTATTCGGGATCGAATGTACTCAAAAATGAGTACATTTGACTTATTTTTGAGTACCTATTTTTAACAGTGCGCTTTCTTCGAGGCTCGCGGTTCGTGTGAGAATTCATTTACGCCACTACACTAATCGAAATATAAATGATATCTTCAATGACCAATATCTACGTCCAAAAAAGGTGTTATTTACAAAGTCAACAAAGCCAAGGGGGGAAAAAAAGCAATTCCATAGAATTTCTAGCAATAGGCGTTTGATGTAACACTTCGCAACACCCAATTAGTGCTGCCGCCGCTTCACTTCCTGTTTTACGCAGAAAAGATGGCGGGGTGAAAAAAAAAATAGAACCCGAAGCGTGTAAAAAAAAAAAAAAAAAATTCGAACGTGTCTTGGAAACATAATTTTTCGAACGGCGCGAATAATGGGGGGTGTCTTATTGGAACTGTGACCAAAAAAAAAAAAAAAAAGATTGAGCTTGACCTTCTTCCATATCGATGCGCGTCCACCGTGAAACTGCGTAACTGTATTTGTAACTGGGAAGCGTGCGAGGTGAGACCGTAACCGTGTCTTTTGATCGGGAAAGAAGTGTCTTACTTTGTTTGGGGTCGGAGATGTGCGACTGAAGTGAGGCTCATTGAAAAGAACATTCGGTTGACCTATCTCACCTATTCCTGATAGTTCATTAGGAGGGGTGTGATTCGATCCGGAATGGATTTTTCGAATGGCTGGAGGTCAGATTGACTGATTAATGTATTGTTTATAGGGGGACGATTATTTCTGGCGACATTACAATCAGGCACGTAGGCATAGATTTTTCATAGGGGTGGTTCAGCGACCAAGTAACTTATCCCCCCTCCCCCTCCCAAAAAAAAATTACCCCTTCCCCCCCCTTTTTTTAAACTTAATAATTTTTATTCAAGTAAACAGGAATACGTTAACATATAAGTATCGAAACGGCTACATTTATTTTTCATGAAATCGTTACCAATATCAGTTATTAACTATTTTTAAAATTAGTAAATATCACTCCCTAATTATGAAATAAATTTAGAAAACAAATTTAAATTTTTAGATTCCTTGTTTAAAACAATATATGGATCCCGTTTTAAAATCTTTTCCCTTCGCCGCCGAAATTCAAATGTTATATAATGAAACACGATGACGTCATGTTACGCTTATTTTGAGATAAAAATAACCTCAAAACATGTTTTGAAGCTTTTTGAAAACTATTTTCCGGGATAGGACCCCCTGAAAATACCAGGTTTTTCCTCATGCAAGTCAACAAGAAGTATTATACTAGAAAATGAATTTTTTCTAGTTTTTTAAAGTATTTTTATGATTTTTACTGTAATTCGATTTTTAATTTTTTTTTTTTTTTTACTTTCAATGGGAGGGGTTTGAACCTCCTGAACCACCCCCTTACCTACGTGCCTGATTACAATGAAAAGTGTTGCGTTTTTGTAATATAACAAATGTCGACATTTCGGGATTTTTATAATGATTCGATGGTATACGTAATATATTTTCCTTAATTATCAGTTTAAATTTCTTTAACTAACACCCTTTTAAATTATATAATTTAGTTGCGACGTAAATATATTCCTCTGTGTCTGAAAAACACTTTTTACCACCCAATATACAGTTAAAAATAGGTACTCAAAAATAAGTCAAATGTACTCAATTTTGAGTACATTCGATGCTTATCATAGCTCCGAATACATAAGTTTCGTTTTTCAAAAAGACATGTACTCAATAATGAGTACAGTGAGTAAAAATGAATAAAAATAGCAGTTGCTTACCTACGGAGACTGCCTTTATTAATCACTTTCAAAACATATCGACAATTCCAACCAAGACTTATCGTAAATCGAACCCATATCCTAATGCACCGCAGTCCAGTGCCTTATCCGTTGTACTACCAGGGCGACGAGAAGAAGTTATAAACAGAAGAAATGTTAAAAAGAATGGGAAGTAACATAATTGAGTTGTAATGACTCAGTTTCCATTTAAGTAATCGACTTAAAATAATGAGGAAAACCATCTTCTGAATAAATATTTTAAGTTTTTCAGGTCGCTATGTTAAGATGGCTCGAACAGAAGCTGATATTGGCAATATTAAATCGTACTGCTCATTTTTGAAAAAGTATGATTACTTAAATTTGAGTACATCATCGCTCATTTACGATGCAATTGTACTCAAAGAAAAACGAGTATGTTCAGGTACTCATTTTTAAGTACCCTTTTTTATAGTGTAATTTTTCTATCAAATTCGTATTTCTTTCTTTACTGCAATAGAGTGCTCACAACTTTTTGCTGACGAAAACCATTCCACTCTCGTTTAATTCATAACATCTGCGTCCACATGAATATTTCCCTGCTGTTTTTCTTCATATCGACTCTTTTGGGGAGTTTTACGTACATCCACACTAAAAGTCCCTAGCGAGACCCTTTCTGGCCAATGGTTTACGTCCCCGACTCAACCTATCTGAAAATAATCCCTAGAACTACTAAAACTTCCCCGGTTTCGTCGATTGACCTCTCTCACCTTTTCTTGATGGTTCATTAAAATGAACATCATTAGATCCAGAATAGATTTTTCGGGTTGAAATGAACTGACTAGAGGGCAGATTGACTGATTAATAAGTTTATTTCCGGACACATTAAAATAAAAAATATGAAGTTTTTGTAATATAAGAAAGGTCGACATTTCGGAATCTTTTTAATGATTCAATAATATCTCTGGCTTGGAATAAAAACAACCAATATCAATGTCATAAATTTAAAAAAAAAAAAATTGAATATATATATATATATGAAATGTCCCACTGGGTGGTCATTTCATTAGTTTAATTGCAGTCGTGACTAAATTAATCCATGATTGGGCCGAGTAGATTTCACAGAAACATGTTTATTCAGAGAATTAGCTTACATCCTTTCGTGTCGGCAGCCGAACACCAAGTGTCGTGAGATGGGGATTTTTCATATTACCAAGAGGGAAAATGGGGAATTCGTATCGGTTCGGAAGCACAGTCGTTGATTGGTAGGGATAATCTTTTAGGGAAAAAGTGAGTTCTTGGAATAAGAGAGAAAAGGCACAGATTGTGCTTAGTTAATTTAAGGGATAGATGTTAAGGGGTTTTACAAGGGGTCAGGATTAGAAAAGGGGGTGGTTATAGGAATTTTCTTTCATCTCCCTCCCGCAAAATCATACACATCGGCCAGCGATGAGCACAAATGCGAGAAAAGACATGCAAAGAAATGAAGAGAATGTTAACTAAATGGTTGATCAGACCACAAGCTCAACATGAAGAATCTGAAAGTGGAAAAGGAGAAAAGACATATTAATGACGGAGGTAGAGTGAAAATTTTGAATATTCATGGACATACGGTGTGTAAACGACGGTGCCCCGGTTCGATTCACAAGAACATAAAAATTGTTATCAAAAACAAACATTGACTGCTGGAGACACAAAACACAGAGAAAAAATTATATCATCAAACATTTCAAAACATCAAAAGTATTTCCATACACAATATTTCAAAAGATATGCACGCGCAATAGATATGATATACAAAATGACATGTCGACAAAAATAAAATCGAAGGAAACATTTGCGTGATGTTTCACACATGTTGAAAAAAGAAAAAAAAATGAAAATGGTAGGCTTCAACAAACATCTTCATGCATAACGTTATTCAAAATACCTTTCTTTTTGAAAATTCAATTTTTGTCTTGAACTTTAAATGAAAGACTAACTCAACTTCATCAGTTCGAGTTGTCGCCAAAAGTACCTGAAAACGAAAAAACAAATTTTTTTTACAAATTTTAATACGAGTTTTGTATTAAAATTGCATGTTTTATGAAATATGTTGTTTTGGCCGCCATTTGTTGAAGGACCTTTTACATCAAAAAGGTGTTGAAAAATAAAGATGGCCATTGAAGAAAGTTTGAACTTTCTGAAAACAGTTCACTTTTAGTGAGTGAATGTTGAGTGATGAGGATCCTCGTGAACCTATGTTAGGTTGATTGTTCCAAAGTTCTGTATTATTCCATGGAATAGTGGAAAATAAGTGCACTGACATACTATAACACTTTGGGTACATTTGAAAATAATTATACAAATAAAATGAACAACTTAAAATAATAAAATACATGGTAATAAAAAATCTAAGTACTATTAACAATTATTTATGCCTTAAACGCAATTGATCAGGGGGGTAGTATGGTCTTAATTTGGAGATGTGAACTATTTCAGGTAATTTTGTTACATTGTTGATAAAATCAATTTCATAGTTCACATCTGATCTTTTCTTTAATATTGTATAAGGGCCAGAAAAGGGGGAAGTAAGCTTTCGAGTGTTAGGATATTGGAACTCTTCAAAAATTACTGTATCTCCCTCACTAAAAGTTTTATACACAAATCGAGCATCATAATATCTTTTATTGCGGGCATGATATGCAACGGTTCTTTGTTTTGCTAACTTTCGGGCTTCGTCTATTGGAGGGTAAATATTGTTTTGATTCAAGGGAGATTCAAAAGGCAGTATGCCAAAGAGGAGGTAGTTTGGAGGGAATTTTGTCGCAGTGTGAGGAGAATTGTTATATTCGTTTACAACTTGATCTAATAACTTGGTCCAAGGAATTTTGGATGAGGAGGAATTGACTTTACACTTTAGCATGGTTACCAGAGATTGTTGGCAACGTTCGGAGGTTCCATTAGTTTCCGGTCTATGGGATGATGTGAATAAATGCTTGACATTATAATTTCTGAGAAAATGCTTAAGTTTAGTAGAGGTGAAAGCAGGATTTCTATCACTCAACAAGCTTACAGGTTGTTGAATTTGAAATATCTGTTGTAAACAGTTAACATAGGTTTCTGCGGTTTCGTTTTTGGAAGGAAAAGCCCAAATGTAACGTGTTGCATGATCAATGACCACATGCAAGAATTTTTTTGTCGAATTGTAATAGTTAAAACCACCTACAGTATCAATGGAAACTAGCTCAAAAGGTTGCTCTGGTTGAGGCAAAGTTTGAAGTAATCCAAATTTTTTCTGTCGTTTTTTTTGTTTATTTGACAGGTGTGACAGTGTTTGAGAAATTTTGCAATATCCTCATTAATATAAGGCCAATAGTAATGAGGTGTTATCAGATTGATCATCTTTTGTATACCAGGGTGACCAAATTTAGAATGAGCTTCCTCTAACAGCTTTCGTCTTAATGAAAAAGGAATAACTACTTCATACAAATATTTCTTTTTGACTACAATTACATCATTAATATTTTTAAACTTATTGCCAGAAAGATTGTCATTTAATTGTTGAGTTTTAATTTCGTCTAAGTCTAATAGGAGGGTTTGATGCTGATTATGATGTACAACAGGAATTCTTGAAAGCATGTCTGCTTCAAAGTTGAGAGAACCCCTATCATAAACAATATCATAATCAAACATTGAAAGTTTAAGAGACCATCTAAATAGTCTACCTATCGGATTTTTGATTTTCTTAAGCCAAACCAAAGCAGCATGATCAGTATGAATAGTAAATTTTTGTCCATGAAGGTAATAATGAAATTTGTCAATGGAATCTATTATGGCGAGACATTCTAATTCAGTTATGGCATAATTTTTTTCATAACTTCTCAAAGTACGGGAATGAAAGGCTATTGGATGCAAAACATTATTTTCATCTGGCTGTTTAAGTACAGCTCCAACAGAAGTGAGGGAAGCATCAACAAAAACATGGCAAGGCAAATTTGGATTAAACAATCTTAAGATAGGTTTAGAAATTAACAAAGATTTTAAGAGTTCAAAGTTTTTCTGGCAATCCTCTGTCCAAACCCAAGGGGTGTCTTTCTTTAACAATTTATTGAGAGGATATCTGATGTGGGCATAATTATTAATGAACTTATTATAGACATTTATGGCTCCCAGAAATCTTTGTAATTCTTTAACGTTGGTTGGAGGCCTAAGTTTCTTAATACTTTCAATATTTAAATTAGCTGGGGTAATAGTGCCATTTTGGATTTCAAGCCTAAAAAGCCTAAAAAGTTAATCTTTTCTTTTGCAAAAACACATTTTTTGAAATTAAGTTTAATATTTTCTTGAGCAAATATGCTAAAAATTTCTTCTAAGTGTTGCATGTGCTCAGCTTCAGATTTGGAATACACGACTAAATCGTCAAAATATTAAGCTACAAAGTTAATTTTATATTTATTTAGGATTTGTTTGAGTATGCGGTTGAAAATAGCTGGGGCATTTTTTAGACCAAATGGTAATCTTGTCCACTCATAAAGGCCAAAATTAGTTGTAAAAGCTAATTTCTCAGTATCCTGTGGGTGAATGGGAATATGCCAATAACCTGAAGTCAAATCTAAAGTTGAAAAAAGTTTTGCATGTCCTAACTTATCTAAAAGGGAATCAATTCTGGGAAGGGGCATACTATCTGTCACGCAAAAATCATTAAGCTTACGATAATCTATACAAAAACGCGTTCGAGCATTGTCGCCTTTCTTAGCAACGAGCGTGACAGGGGCAGCATAGGGGCCACAAGATTCTTTAATAATTCCATGATTTAAAAGTTCTTCTATTTGTTTTTTGATCTCTTGTTCATCAGCAGGGGAAGCTCTATACGGTCTTAAACTTATGGGCAAATCTGACGATAACCTAATGCGCTGGGGTTCAATGTTAATTTTACCGATATCATATTTATGCGCAGAAAAAACATTACTATATCTTGCTAACAGACACTTGATTTCATGGTTCTCGTGGACAATCTGCAGAGTATCTGCGCCTTCTGCAGAGGTCGAAGGAACTTGACAGTAATCAACAGTCCTGACAACATACAATGATTGTTTACTACGACATTTTGGCTGCATTAATTTAAGGTTGTTACCTAATTGGGATACTGTATGTTCATAACTATTAATAATAAGTTGAAATTTGGAGCATTCATGGAGTCCCAAAATAATGTAATCCAACTTATTATCTACAATATGCAATTTAACTGTTTTGGTAATTTTTCCGATTTGCAAAGGTACATGAGCAAGCTGTGTGATTTGAAAGTGTCCATCTGCTTGCTGTACTTTGATAGGAATGGTGGGTAAAATTTTTACATTTAAACGCTTAGCTATGTACAGGGGAATTATCGATAAAGTTGATGCCGTGTCAATGACGCATTCCACATGTTTGGTTTTTATGCGTCCGGATACTGAAAATAGTCATAAATCGGGGTCATCTTCTTGCATATCATCGGGATCTTCCCTTTTAGTGATATCTTGTGGATGTCGCACATGTTCGGTGTTTGATGGAATTTTGACATGTCTAAATTGACATGTGGACATCCAGTGATAAGCATTATATATCCCATTTTGTTCACATAACCTACAAGGAGTAGGAGGAAGGCTTTTTTGGTAATGAGAGGTGTTGGTATGATTTTGGTTAACTGGGCGTTTAATATCCTGCAAGGGGACAACTGAGGGCCGATTATTTTGGAACGCCTGAGGGCGGTGATTAGAATAATATGGCTCTCGAGGTTGAAAAGGGCGAAAATTTTGTTGATATCGATTACCTTGGGGATATTGGAAACGCCCAAAAGGTCTGTTGCCAATATTGCGAGGTTCATAAGAAGTTTGGTGTGAAGGGGGTGGATTGATTTTGTGTACTTTATTTGCTAAATTTAGCCAATCACTGGTGGAAGGTATGGTATGTCCAACAAGAGTAGTTTGCATAAAATTTGGACAACCATCCGTCAATCCTTGAATAATCAACTCGGTCGAAAGACCTAAATGCCTACCTGCTTGAACTTTACGATGGAAGTACAAAGAAATATCATCTCTCGCATAGAATCTTAGATTTGTGAAAGTATTAAACGAAATTGATTTGGGTTCGAGGAAAGTCTCAATAAGTAATTCTTGCAAAGAGTTCCAATCATTTAAGTGTAATCCATCATTGATATAGGTCTTAAGAGCATTTCCTTTTAAGAAGGAACTAATATTTTCCAACTTCCATTGTTCATCTTTAGGTGCATGAGTATTAAAATAACACAACCAAGAAGTGATGGACATACCTTCATCAAAACATACTAAAGACGGAAGATAATTGGGGAAAATTAAATTCGTAGCCTGAGTTAAATTCGATGAACTAGCTTCAGTTTCATTTACAGAGGATTGTTGGTTCATGGCAGAATTAGAGTTAGTATTGTCAGTTGAAATTAAAGTAGCTTGACTACTCGGTGTGTCTTTGTTTACTGACATTTTAACTTGACGTTGTACCAATATAGCAAATTAGATAATGGATAATAATAATTAGAATAATTAAAATTAGAAATCAATTTCCTGATCACAAAATTTTACACAATAGCTCATTAATGATCATATTCAAAACAGTTTTTTGAAATAAACTATCAAGTTTAATTAATTCTTTGAAACTATTCAACATTACAAACTGCTAACTCTTGTATAAAAAAAAATCTTTGTTTACAAAAAATAAATTTAATTTAAAACACTTAAAAATAATTAATATGAAAAACTAACATCAGTTAATTAGTAAGCATTTAAAATTAATTAATTAAACAGTGAATTATTCAAATAAAATTCAATTTAAACTTCTACAATTTAAATTTAAAAAAATCAATATTGCTTAAATTTGAAAACTATTAAGTTTTAAAAATATTTCAAACATTATCAAAAATACACATGGTTTCGTTTCGAAGCATTGGCACTGGTCAATGTTTTGACCGTAATCGACGCAGCACACACATCGTAGAAATGCACACAAAAGGAAAATCGAAACTAACTTTCGTCGAGAACATTCATTTCTTGGTCTTTCACACTGATCACGGAGATTTATGTAACTTGCAGAACTTTGATTTCACGAACATTGATACTGGTGAATATTTTGATTCGTATCGAAACAGCACACAAATTGTAGAAATGAACACAACATGAGAATCGAAACTAACGAGCAGATTCGTTTCTTGGTGTTTCAGTTTCACTGATCACTTTGATTTCGCGATGGGCAGAGTACTCACTGTTTCGAAGACACTTTATTTTGAAGATGAGGAGTTTAATTTCTCAGCAGGTTGAAAAACACACGAGTCGGCGGTTCAGGGCAAGCCGGGAGCTGGCTCCGTACGTCATGGCGCCGCAGGTACCGGTCGCTTTCGTTTCTGTAGGGCGCTTCTGGAGTCGCTGCCGTTGCAAGTTCGAATCGCCCATGTTTGTCGAAGCGGTAGTCGCATCTTCTAAAAGGTAGACGGGCTTCTGTTCTTTCGGAGCTTGAACGTGTACTGGTGTTTGCGGATATCAACTTTCGGTTCGGCTTTCTATGTGCCAGGAACTACGCAGTAGGACTCATTCTCGGCAACCGGCTTACAAATCCGTCGGGATCGGTAATGAACGATAGTTTTTCACGGCTGGAAACCTCCTAGGATGCATAGGCGTAAACTTGTATTGGGCCCATGGGCCCGAGCCCTCCCAATATTTTGAAAACGCGGCTGAGCCCCTCCAATAATTTCGAAGTTCTTATTTACATTATGCAGAAAAAAAATTCCTCTATTTTTATTTTTTCTTTGTTGTTTATTCAACATGTAACAGGAACATTTAGCAACTACAGTCATCTCCTTCAACAAAAGCATTTATTCTACAAAAACTCCTACCACCTCCCCCCTTTCTAGCTATTGGGCAGTTGTTTTGGGGTGGCATCCCGCCTCTTCTCCCCCTCCCCTACCCTAGTGTCCTTCTCCTACCCCAGGACCATTCCTACCCTGCCTGCTGGAGACCTCCCAGTAGGACTTAGCCGAAAGGCCTTCAGCAGATAAATTTCCCACATATATCCTTTTCAGAAAAGAGCAACAAAATACGCCGACTTTCAGGAACTCCCTAATACCGTGAAATGTACATTGAGTGAGCGACAGTTTTTCACACAAACAAACGCATTCTCTGTCCGCAGTTAATTTAACACCCGCTGTGATAACCAGAGCAGGGCCGAACTGGATTGTGTGCAGACCTCGACCACAGCCCTCCAGGTCTTGTCCTGAGGGTTCCCAACACTGGACGTACCGGCTCCGACGAAACCCACAGTCCCCCGAAGACTCGAGCCGTCAACAATTAAAGGAACGTGACATAAGGCAGCAAGTGCCTCCCCCCCCCCCCCCCCCCCCACCGCATTTGGGTTATATGGTTTCAAGGATGATGGCAAAGTAATTCTATGAGCTGATAAGTTACAGTCTAAAGTGGAGGCCTTTGAGCTTGTATAATTTTGTTAAGTATATATATTTGAGAGGTGAAAAATGTATTTGAGAGGAAAAGTTCACAACTTACGTGTTGAAAACAAACTTAAAGTGAGAATCTTTTCAATTACATTATAGTTTTTAATGCTGATAGTTGGTGGTAATTGAAGAAATTAACTTTTATATATTTTAACATTGTTTAATCATAAAGACTACTATATGTTAATTGTTTTGTCCCAAGAAAATTCCTTTTTTTATTACGTCATTTTATATTTTAACTCAAGAAATCTTTGTGGTATATGATGCGTGAAGAATATTTAAAAAAATATATAAAAAATGTTTTAAAAGTAAAAAGTATTTCTGCATTGAAAGTATTGTATTATTTCACAGAAAATCAAATTATCGAAAGGTAATTAAACGAAGTATAAATTTTGTAAACAATTTTTAACATTAATTAAAATACTTTAATTACATTTTGTATCCAATTATCTAGTAAACATTTAAAGTGATCGACAAAATAAAACCGTGGACTATTTTGAAATGTCGCTCTCACTTTAGGAGAAATTCGAATAATATTTTTAAAGTTATTTCGTGTGATACATTTAATTGGATAAAAAAAATTAAAAAACCAATCTTATATAATCATATATATGTGATAATTTTTAATGTAGGAAAATTTGGCAGAATCGTATGAGGGGTCGTTCATATATTGCAGAATGCGCATGTTAGGAAAGGGATTTTTGTCCTGCATTGATTTATGTTTAATTCCTAAGTTATGGTGTCCCTTTTATGTCGCAATTTTTTATGTCGCAATTCTTTTATTTTTATCGCGATTCTTAAAATTTGAGCCAAGGCCAAGATTTTCTTGCTGTAAGCAGTCGCGGCTCGTGTATTACAGCAAGTACAGCCGGGCTGTAACTAAATTTATTAGTGTATTTTAAAACTAAAATCAGATATTTTACTCATTTTCTTAAATGAAGATTAGAATTGAAAATGAAATTTCTGCGGTCAGTAAACAAAATCTCCGATGTTGCCGTAATGCACAATTCGGGAGGGTGAAAGCTTCATTCAATCAAAACTGCAGCCAAAAAGCGAAGTTCGAAATTGGCTGCATCGTTGCCATGGCAACCTTACGTAGTATGACTTCCCCTATACGCTAAAATGAGGGTTGTGACAAATGCAGCCCAAAATTATTTTCTCAACTCGGACTGCACTTGGTATTCGATAAACTGATTGGCTGAATCGCGGGGATGGTGGGAGAACCGAGAAACTCTCCAAATGGAAACAGTTTTCGTCATAAATTTATTGTGTGCTGTTGTTTCGTTATTTAAGTTAATATTAAAATTGACTTATTAAGTTAATATTGAATTTTTCGCATGTAACCATTTCGTAAACATTGAAAGAAAACTTTGATTTGAGTAGTAAATAATAAAGAATTTCCGTTTATGTATTATTGTGGAAAATATGGGGGGGGGGGGGGATTCACATGATTTCGGCTGCACTAACATTTTCGACCACGGGCCGCCAATGCCTGTAAGTATTGTCATACGCAGTAACATCAACAGTTTTAAGCACACGCACGTATCGTGGGCTAATGTCACAGGCTCCTAACGTCGATTTATGGCACCGGGCAATTGTGTTCTTCGGATTTCGACTAAACACGATAGCAGCTGGTACTCCGTTCGAGAAGTCAATTATGGTGCTTATACGCAAACCTTGGAGCAGTCGATTATGACACCTCGCACTCAAATGCTTTGCTATGTAAAGAACAATATGTGTCAAACTACTGGTTCACACACGCAAGAGTAATTAGTAAAATGTCTTACTTAAGTTCAGTGTAGCTTAAATTATATTGTTTTGGGAAAGAACATATAATACAACCTAAATTCATGCAGGACAGAAAATCTCTTTCCCTACATGTGCGTTAGGTACCCCTCGCACCATCCAGACAAATTTACCTCCTCCCGGTAATTTTGGAAGCTTTTGGGGTGCTTCCCAATATAAGTTTTTATTTAACACTTATTATTCAATATCAAAACATTATTATACGTTAAAAAGAAATTTACAAAACATTTTCTATTTTGTAAAACCGTCAATTTTTAAAAAAAAGGGAAAATTTTATTACACTAGAAAGGCGTTTTTTTTAGCTGATTGATATGGCACAGAATTTTATACACAGTTTTATAATACAAGAGGTTATGAAAACAAATAACAAAACTATTTTCTTTCTTTTGCCTATGCACATTCTGAAAATATTTTTAGGAACCAGGAAATATTTTCAGCTACAGGCCTGCCTTGAGGTTAAACGCTGTTGCGGCCTTTTTTGAACATTTGAAGATAATTTAGCACCCCTAAAAAATTGCGCAAATACCTTTACTTGAAAGTTATAATTTTGAGCCCCCCCAATAATTTTGATAACTTTACGCCTATGCTAGGATGTATGCGTTTCAGTTCCAGAATGGTATTCCGGTTGGCCACTTATCGCTGTACGTTGGCTCGGACATCTGCTGGATTAGTGTTCGGCTAGCATGGCTATGGGAAGCTATTTGCGCTAAAATTCGCCGTAACAGGACTTCAATCGCTGTCGACTTTTTGAAATGTTCCACTGGGTGGTCATTTCATTAGTTTAATTGCAGTCGTGACTAAATTAATCCATGATTGGGCCGAGTAGATTTCACAGAAACATGTTTATTCAGAGAATTAGCTTACATCCTTTCGTGTCGGCAGCCGAACACCAAGTGTCGTGAGATGGGGATTTTTCATATTACCAAGAGGGAAAATGGGGAATTCGTATCGGTTCGGAAGCACAGTCGTTGATTGGTAGGGATAATCTTTTAGGGAAAAAGTGAGTTCTTGGAATAAGGGAGAAAAGGCACAGATTGTGCTTAGTTAATTTAAGGGATAGATGTTAAGGGATTTTAAGAGGGGTTTTACAAGGGGTCAGGATTAGAAAAGGGGGTGGTTATAGGAATTTTCTTTCATATATATATATATATATGTTGTAAAATCAGGGAAATTTTTGTAACATCATCATGGAAATCAGGGAAATATCAGGGAACTATTTTTCCAGAATGTTGTTACCGCTCTGTATAAGGTTTAAATGCTTGTTTATTTTCCTTCTCTTGGCAAGGTATGTCATTGGCGACCAATTTCTTTTTATGAAATCTGCTGTTTTATGTAAAAATCCTTTTGTTGATACTTCGACACAGCCAACCTCAATTTCTGCCGTATTTGCTATTAAAGAATTATATTTTGCATCTTAGACCCTCCATTAACTTTTCCAATGCTTGTTAAACAAATATAGCAACCTTAATTTCGCAAAACAATATCTACAATAGTGTTAACAATCTACAATCAAGTTTACACAGTTATTCCATCGCAGTTTGCTTTAGACGTTTCACAATAGACGTAGATAAACGCCTCTAATGTCTAACGCTACATTAAACAACACAAAAAAAGAGCTCAGTACCCCCAATTAAGGACGTGACACTGAAGCTGTGTGAAGCAATTTTTTTCTTCCAAAATGGAAGACAAATGAATCATAAAAAAAAGTTCGCTGTTCTAAACGGTAATTATCTGGAAGTCAATAGCTGCTCAGTGTAAATCAATGGAAATATATTGAACTAATCTGTGCTATTTTCTTTTTACTCGCTTGCTTCGTGACAGAAGTGTTTTCCCAACCCATTCGTGTGTTTCTCAGGTGAAAATGTACAAGCACATCCAGGTAACAATTATTTACACAAAAGGTCTTGTGTTTTTTTTAAAGATGGTAATATAGTGTTGCTACACTCGTATGGTTTTGAAGCAGTTGTTTTGGGTTACTCATCCCTATTGAGAAGTTGATTTTGGCATCGGGCAATGGCACATTACTTTTAAAAATAGCTGGTACCCCCTTGGAGCAGCCGTTTGGAGCTTCACACCACCGACCTATCTATTTGAGAAACTTGCATTATATAAAATATATATATATTAGAATTCAAACTAAATTAAACAAAAATAAATTTTTCTTCAAATAATTAAAAAAAAGCATGTGTAAAAAAATTTAAATTAATAAAAAAAAATTCACCTTTTTTATCATTACATATACGCGATAAAACAGTGTATTTTACTTAGTTTTTGTATCGCTAAAACTTAGAAGGTTACCAATGTTAGCTTAGTCTATTTGGCTACGGAAATTTTATACTCCAGGTTTTAAAGCCTAGTAAACGGTGTGACGCTTTTGACTAAAGCGCTATTTAATAATGCGAACTACTCACTGCCTGAGAGTTGATATCCGAAGAAACACTCGTTTTACACAAGGGACGATTTTGTTACCGGGAAGCATTATATGACTTATACCGTAGAACAGTAGTTTTCAACCTTTTATCTCACACGTACCCCTTGAGTTTGTTTTTGTTCGACAGTAATGTTCTTAGAACAGCTGGAATATTAATCAAAACGACTCAAATTAAAGACACTTATAGGCTTCTATTTTAAATTTTACTTATTATATTTTTTAGATGTTTTCTGCCATTCTAATATTATTTTCGCTTACTCCTAAACGGACCGCCACGTACCCCCAGGGGTACATGTACCACATGTCGAGTACCGCTGCAGTACAGAGTAAAAAAAAAGGGGGTACTTGAAAATGAGAACCTGAACATACTCATTTTTCTTTGACTACAATTGAATCGTAAATGAGCGATGACTTACTTAAATTTAAGTAATCGTACTTTCTCAAAAATGAGCAATGCGATTTAATACTGCTAATATCGACTTCTGTTCAAGCCATCTT
Source organism: Troglohyphantes excavatus (assembly GCA_963932185.1). Classification (NCBI taxonomy): domain Eukaryota; kingdom Metazoa; phylum Arthropoda; class Arachnida; order Araneae; family Linyphiidae; genus Troglohyphantes; species Troglohyphantes excavatus. The sequence continues at coordinate 66,217,238 of OZ010674.1, read as the reverse complement.
AACAAAGCAATCTGACACACTTAAAATAGTTGTCTAGAAGACGGTTTTCCACATTATTTGATGACGATTTCTTAAATGGAAACTGAGTTATTACAACTCAATTATCTTACTTCTCGTTCTTTTTGCACACCTTTTTAACATTTCTTATGTTTATAACTGCTTCAAGTCGCCCTGATAGTTTTACGGATAAGGCACTGAACTACGGTGCCACAGGATCTGGATTCGTTTCCCGATAAGTCTCGGTTGTAGTTGTTGATATTTATTGAAAGTTATTTATGCAGACAACCTATGTAGGCAAGATACTGCTCTTTTTATTCCTTTTTACACATTTTGGTGTACATGTCTTTTTCAAAAATGAAACCTATGTATTCGGAGCTATAATAAGCATAGAATGTACTAAAAAATTAGTACTTTTTAATTAGTTTTGAGTACCTATTTTTAACAGTTTAATAAACAGTTATTTAAAAAACGCAAATGTCGACCACCACATACCCCGGGGTACGCGTACCACACTTCGAAAACCGTTGCCACAGAAAGAATGCAAATATCGAAGATGTCCTTGGAACGCAAAGGGTTAATCCCAAAAACAATATCTCACGTTCAATAAACGGAAAAACCACATCAAAATAAGCCATTCCCCAAACTAATCCCAGCTGTTCCTTAACTATTTCCTGGGGGGATATCGAGTTGTGACTTTTGGTGCAGTGTGGACAAACCCTTCGAGCGTTAAGAAGACACGGGAACACGCTTTGGGAAAAAGGAACGAATTAATTTTTGATCAAAATGATCACAAAGTCGGGTCTTCTGTCGACCGGAAAGTTCTGCGGTGGCCTGCTTTTGTGTCGGCATCTGATTCAGTTAAGGCAGCAGCATATTTTGTTTGTGAAGATATTATAGTTACGAGTTTTCTAATAAAGTTCTTATTGGTTGGTAGATTGAGATAACATTTTTATTCTTGTCAAAATCCGGGCCCTCCGTGGCCCAGTGGATAAAGGCGTCAGCTGGGAATCAGAGGATTCCTACTTCGATCCTGTACGACGAACTTGACAAAGAAGAGGAAAAAAGTAGTGATCTTGTGATCGGAGGGTTGCCAGTTTCGCTACAAAATACTAGAAAAGTTGTCCAGAACATCCACAAAAATTATCGGTATGTATACGGGACTGGTGCACGATACATCTGATCGGGGTTCAAAGTCCCGAAGTCTATTGAAGGCGTTGAGTGCCTCTTTAGGTGTTTCCACGTCATCTGACCATGGTTCAAAAATACGAGGCATCGTTCCCGGGTCTTTCCTTCGAGATAGGCCCCGAACCGTCGCCAATAGCCCACTGTGTATCTGTAGTGAGACGTTAAGTAATAAACCAATCAACCTTGACGAAATCTGGGTAGAGATTTTTTTTTAATTTTCAACTAATAACTGAGATGTTTAACCTGATTGTCCCGGTATTTAGCAATTGCTATACAGAGCGAGTTAATTATTTTTTCAATAAATGTAACCCAATTTAGTTAACCCTTTCTTAAAAGTGAACATACTTTCTACAGTTGGAATTTAATTACAAACCAATAAAACCTTACTAAACCAATTAAAATCGTTTGACTGTTTTAAGGAAAATTACTAAAGAATGTAATTGAGCATTGAAGTAAAAGCTCTTGAAGAGAGAAATTTTGAAAATATGTATAACAACAGTAACTAAACGGAAATATAATGAATGCACTATACTCGGGGACAACCCAAGCTGAGCCTAATGCAATTGAAAATTGATACATATCATAGCTTCTGGTTCAGCTTAGGTTGTCCCCGAGTAATAGCATGGCTGTGAATTATCGCACATGACCCCCCTCCCCCACACACACCACTAACCCATTTGTTAGATCCAAAAAATTAAAAAGTTTAACAGTCTGTTCATAGATGGCAGCATTATCAGCGGCTTGTTTAAAAAAACGTTAAAATGAATTATTTTAAACGCATTTATAAAAGTACGATTCGTCACTGGCTCCTTAAATTCTCTTTCTTTTGATCTTCTTGTGTTAAGATTCGTTGTGTCTAAGGGGCGTAAAAGGGATATTTACTACAGAAATAATATATATGATTGTAATATCACCTTAAAAATACATTATTAAAAGAAGCATAATTTATCAAGTAAAATATCCTAAACAAAAAAAGGAACATTCATTTATGATGTCACGTTATTTTCCATCATTTTGTACCCCTCTTCTCCCGAACGTCACGTACTGTCACGTTAGAATTTCACAGTTTCCACTCCTCTCCTTTATATCACGTTACTGTACATTTTTGCAGTTAAAACAATCATTAAAACTTCCAGTATATGTATTTTACCAAACATCACATTAGAAAGATTGCCATTTCTATCAAAAGTTATTAATAATAATGTTCATAAAATAAAATTCAGCATTTTACCGTGTGAAGTTATACTAAGCCACGCAACCACTGAGACCCTATCTCCCATGATACGTCACAATCCCACATGACAGACCCACAAATACACATTATTTTTAAGTGTGTACTTAAAAAGTACACTTGATGAAAAAAAAATTCAATTCTTTAAAAAAAAACAGATTAGAACTTTTGAAAACTCTTTCAAGTAAAGTATTTCTTTTTCAATAGAAACATAAATTAAAATTTCTAGCCAATAAAACCCAACTTTAATATTTCGCTGTCCTTTCTGAGGCTTAACTCGAAATAATATTAAATTTTACATTCTCAATGATTCAATTTGTTTTAAATAATAAAAACAAAATAACCTGGTGCGATAAGAAAATATAAACGTTTTCAATATCAAACATTCTCCGGAAATCCAGCAAAAACTGGATTGTGGGACAACTGGTTAATGATAACTTTATTCTCCGGTCTTAGGGACAGGATTTATGTCCCACGGTAGCTTATTACCTATCCATAAAGGAGGATTACATCGAATTCCTGCGACTTGGATATCTCTTTAGCAAGTTTACGCGCCACTTCATGGTGACTTAGCCACGTGGTATTCTGATGATCCGATCTGTTGCCAGATTGTTTTATGGCGTATCTTTAAATAAAAGTTCTGAATTAAAATCCGAAGAACAAATCGGTTGTCTTTAATCTCTTTTAAGGTCTCTGAACACTTTATTGGACGGAATTTTGACGTTTCCCATTTTGTTAGTTAGAAATCATTAAGTATTTTGAGGAAATAGTGCTTTTTTCTAAAAGTTTGAGGAAATTTTTTAAATATCGATTGTTTAAATTTCAGAATTTATAAATTGTTTCAAGCCTTGTGAAGAGACAAGATAGACATGGTACAAGAAAGAACGTAGTTAACTATTAATAAGTAGGCTTATAACCATCATTATTATTAAATTAACCTTTACTTATTTATTATTACATAGCTTATTTAAAAGCTTTTAGTGTTAGCGACACTAACCAGCCTATATTTCTAGTATCCCACTTTTTTAAACCTGGTAATAGATAAGGTATACAAGGTATAAGAAATAACAAAGTTAACTATTAATAAGTAGACTTATAACCATCATTATAATTATATTAACCTTTACTTATTTATTACTACGTAGTTTATTTAAAAGCTCTTAGTGTTACCGACACTAACCAGCATATATTTCTAGTATCCAACTGGAAAAGTCTTACAAGAACCTTGCAAAAAGACAAGGTACAAGAAAGAACGTAGTTAACTATTAATACGTAGGCTTAGAACCATCTTTATAATTATATTAACCTTTACTTATCTATTAATACGTAGTTTATTTGAAAACTCTTAGTGTTACCGACACTAACCAGCCTATATTTCTAGTATCCCACTTTTTTAAACCTTGCATAAATCTTGTAAAAGTCAAAGGTACAAGAAAGAGCAAAGTTAATTATTAATAAGTAGTCTTAGAGCCATCATATATAACTATATTAACCTTCACTTATTCATTAATACATAGTTTATTTAAAAGCTTTTAGTGTTACCGACGCTAACAAGCCTATATTTCTAGTATCCCACTTTTTAAACCTTGTAATAGGGAAGGTATACAAGGTACAAGAAAGAACAAAGTTAACTATCTATAAGTAGACTTATAATCATCATTATAATTATATTAACCTTTACTTATTTATTACTACATATTTTATTTGAAAACTCTTAGTGTTACCGACACTAACCAGCCTATATTTCTAGTATCCCACTTTTTGTAACCTTGCATAACTGTTTCGGGAAAACTCTTCTCTACATAACAAGAACTAAAAAAAGAACCTATAAAATTGTTTATAAACCTACTCCTTCCCGAAAACACCCAATACCTAAAATAACCCACGGTGTCTGTTCGAAAAGCGGGAAAAATATTCCATTGTGCAAGTTTGTAAAGAATCTGCCACCATTTCCCCAAAAGTTCGGTTGAAGTTTCTTCTAAGAATTGATGCCTTTCCCGCCGCAAGATGATGTCGAATCGTAGATATTATTCTGACACCTTTCTGACTTTTCCCGAAACCGATCATTCCCGGAATTTCATATGGAATGGCGGAAATAAAAATGGCACTGAAGGGCTATTTTCCTCGTTCTGTTTATTGATTTTTGTGGCGCGATGGGGGGGGGCAGAAGGGATTTTAGTGTTGCCACTACTTGCGAGAGAAATAATTCTCTCTTCGGTTAGTGTTACTTGGTTACGGTTGTAGTCGATCGCTTTTGAACAAAAGGAATGAATAAAACATTTCTTAAAGATCTATTTCGGAATTAATACATGCGTTCTCTTTTATAGAACATTAAAATTTTCAGATGCACTCACAGTTTCAAGGTTCAAGTTAATGGAAAATCAGGTTTATGTGGATATCAGTATAGAAATTTTTTCCTTTATGTTCTCTTTTTTGGAACGTTAAATTGATTTAACTTTGGATACATTAACATTTTCAAAATTCATGTTTAGGTAAAATCGAATTTTTTTATGCTGATATTAATAGAAATTGAGGGGTTTGCTGTAAAAAGGAGGCAGCTCCAATTATTCAAGTTAGCAGAAAACCGTAAAAAACGTTTGAAAATTCAAAATTCCAAGTTGTGTGAATATATTCTTTTTGATCAATCTTCTTAATTGTTCCTACATATTATGATAGTATTTTCACTCAAAAATATATCTTTCAGATGACGTGGCACATGTTGGATTTTTCGAGCTACCTCTTTCTTGCATCCAAATAGATGCTCTGTCTACCTCTATAAAAATATTTCACAAAAAAATACAATTTACTATAATATTATTTTATTTAAAGAAAACTTCAATTGAAATATAGCTTATAACTTGGCTTTAAAAACAGAAAATGACATTTTTAATCATCACACTCCCCCTCTGTAACGTCCGGCTCATCTGCTGCGTTGTCTGGTTGTAGTCCATCGTAGAACCACAAACCGCAAAAGACCCAAAAACTCTACTGTTTATAAGTACTGTATAAGCTTCCTGTAAGCAAAGCACGTCAGTCGTTTGGGGAAAAATGGCGGTAGCCCCAGGAGCTATCTCTATATTGCAACAAACTAATGAGACAGACAGCTCCATTTCTTTGAGTAAAGCGTGAACTAACGATTGGAGCTACATCTTTCTGGTACCAAACGAACAAGTTTTTTTTACCACAAGATAGTATATGTAACTCCAAATTCCCCTAGGTTGGAGCTACATCCTTTTTGCAGCAAACCCTTCAATTATTTTCTTTATTTGATTCTTACGACATTCCTGTATTGATTCGCCCAGTTTCAAAACTCGTGAAGCGCCATCCAGATTTACAGGAAGTCAAAAAAAACTTTTGTAGAGTTTATTTTCCCAACTGATTGCTTGAAATTTGGTATACTAACGCAAAATAAGTTCTAAAATCGATTTCATAAGTACATTTCGTAAATTTGGTATAGTTTTTGTGTTATTAAAAAAAATGGATTTACAGAGTTTTGCTTTTGTATGAAGGATCTATTAAGTTTCGAAGCACTATGAAAATAACCTTCACATAAAACAGTGTTGCCATTTTGTCTTACACAAAAAAATACTTGAAAAATATTGATAGCAGGCCTGGTAATATTGAAAAAAAAACAGGGAAGAAAATAGCGAGGATTTAACGAATTTTACAGCCAAACCAAATGCACCAAGTACGTACAGGTGAAGGTATAACTAGTTTTGACGCATGTTGAATCGACCAAATTTAACGAGTTTGTCGGATTTAAAGATTTTTGCAGCAGTATTGGATTTTCGAAGATTTAGTAGAATTTTGTGACTATTGAGATACGAAATCCCATAAAGGGAGGTGGTTCAACAAACAATGCGTCGCGAAAATCTCAATTTTCGATATTTTTTGATTTAACGAGTTTTGCAATGGGGCGACTTTGATCATCACTATATCTTCTTTTTTAATAATTTCATTAGTTGAGAATTATTATTATGTATTTCATTACTTCATATTTTTTTCAAATTTTAGCAATGTGTATTTCAGTAAGAACTTGCGCAATGGATTCAATCATTTCCCCTTTTTATAATTAATATGCATGTTTAACGAGGCATCTTCAGTTGCAAACATTCTTCCAAAAGACAGCATAAGCTATGCGTGAATGGTAAATACTTTTCGCGCTCTATTTTCACAAATAATTTTTAAATGAATGCGAGAAGCTTAACTCAAACTCTTGAAGGCTTAGCGTAAGAAAAGTTGTAGTTTATATTTCTTCTTGTGTGACCCATCCGACACAGACTACTAACCAATCATGCAGTCATCTTCCAAAGTTCCGTTCCCTACTTTCTGAAGCCATTCTGCCACAGAGATGTTAGTATTCAAGCTTTTCGAACTACAAACTGGAGAATAATTAAAAATTCGTTGCGATATGGGATTCTTTTTAACCATTTAATTATTTATTATTTTAGACATATTGATCCCAAAAATAAGCACAGTATTATAGGACTATTTTAGATTTATATCACTTTTAACATGTTCAAAATAACAATTAAACTGTTACAAGTGTAGAATTTAACAATGCATTCTAAATTTCAATAAGAGAGAAAAAGTTTTTGTTAGTTAAAGTTACGCTTTTGTCAAAGATACTGGAACCGATACTGTAAAAGTGTAAATCGTAATTTACAGTGAAGGATGGATTCTAAAAATGAACTTTCAATTTCTACAAAAAACTTGTTCTATTAGAAATTGTACAATATGAATTCACGCTTTTCGAAAATTGTAAGTAATACAATGAAGGTTGATATTACCCCCCCCCCCCCCCCCCCCCCTTCATTTTTTAATATACGATTTTTTAGTATACGATTCCTTACTGCGAGGCACCTCATACCTAGGGTTACCAAAAATCCTGAAATCCAAACCGGGACATATGTGGCCCGCCATGCCAAACATTTCACTGTGTGTGAACATGAGGCTCAATGCTCTTTCAACACGACCCTCTTTGCAAGGGTTCACACGTGTTAAAAGAAGTAGGCGGGACCGAATCATCAATCATTCACTCTTAACCAGCGAATGGTTTTCGTAATGCTCCTGGAAAGTTCCTAAAGGGGAGCTGGGACCGTCAATCGCACCAGCAATAAATGGGGATATTTTTCAGCGACAATGGGGATTTTCAGAAGAAATACTGACTTTTAGGACGTCTGTGATCGGGACTCATATGTATGAATAATGGTAAATCCCAGGACTTGAACTTGTCCAGGACGCTTTCGAGGACAAGGGCGATAAACCGGGACGTCTGGAAGCCCTCCCCATACCAATTTTATAGACGTATTCACGTCACAAAATTTATTTGTGCAATTTTTCGCTTGTGTCATAAAATTTTTATGAAACGACCCTGGATAAGTCTTATTGTGACTTGAGGGGGAGGGGTGCAAAAGGAGGAAGAAGAGCGTGACTCAATAAATGTGGAAATAAGACGTTTTTGGAGGATCGCTTCGACGCTGCAACGAAAGGGATAAGCAGCAGAAACACATGTTGAAGTTATTATCATCAGATGGCCCCACGCCAGACATCTTTCAATCACTACTTCTCAACACCCCTTAAGAAGCATTCCAGGTGGGCTTCCGTCAGACGATGGACTCTTCCAGAAGAACAACAATCGAGAGTGGTTGGAATGGTGGTTTCCCACCCACTGGTTTTTTCCTGAAAGAAAAATGGCGACTGGGTAGCTTCGAAATGTACGGAGGACAGTTCAAATATACAAAGTGTCTTTGGAGACTGTTCGGGAAAACAAGGAAAGCTTGTGGTGAGGCGAGACCGAAATACGCCTTCCTGTTTTTATTTTGGGGGGTGGTGCAAGTGTATGGTTCTTAAAACTTCTGGGTAAACGGAGAGGGGATGTGGTGGTGGCCATCTTTTTGTAAAGTGGGAAAGTTTTAGTGTAGTGTGCACTGTCAAAAATAACGCCGTAAAAAAAGGTACCTGAACATACTCGTTTTTTAGAGTATAATTGCATAGTAAATGACGTACTCAATTTTAAGCAACCGTACTTTCTCAAGAATGAGCAGCGTGATTTAATATTTCTAATTTCAGCTTCTGTTTAAACTGTTAAACAGCTGCTGTTCAACTTCTGTTAAACAGCTTTTGTTCTGTTAATCACAGCTATCTTAACAAAGCGACCTGACAAACTTAAAATATGTGTTTAGAAGATGGTTTTCCACATCATTTGATGTCGATTGCTTAAATGGAAACCGAGTTATTGCAACTCAATTATCTTACTTTCCATGTAGATAAGCAACTGCTTTTTTTTTATTTATTTTTACTCATTGTACTCATTTTTGAGTACATGTCTTTTTCAAAAATGAAACATGTATTCGGAGCTATTATACGCATCAAGTATACTTAAAAATGAGTATGTTTTACTTATTTTTAAGTACCTATTTTTAACTATGAACACTCCAATCTCATTTTTTAGACAGGGCCGCTCTTTAGGGTTGCCACAGGGGCCCGCGTTTTATGTGGGCCCCCGCGTTGGCAAGGAAATAATTTCTTTTAAAAAAATTATAAAATCGTTTTTTAACGTGAAATTTGTATAAATCATACATGGGAAATCAGAAAAGAAATATTTTGTTACGATTTTAGGGAATCCATTCCGACACAGTACCGTACCGTGACGAATAGCACGATTGACATAAATTTGGCCTCATTCAATAGGAAATTAGGCATCCGTGCGTATAAATCTAGAGAGCAAATAAAACACATACATCCTTCCCTAAAATTCGTTAAGAATTTGTCCCAAATCAAATTAGATCGAACCTTTGAACAGTTGGAAACCCCCTCTTCCCAATTCTGAGATGTGTTCCCTTAACAAGCGTCTTGCAAGTCAGTTCCTAGATGCGAAAAACAACGAGCCTTCCCTTTCTTGATTTTATTCCCCCCCCCCCCCCCCCCAAAAAATGGCCGCTGTTTCTTGAAAAGATTTTCATTTTCTGAAGAATCCTCTCCAAGTTGAAGCATTTTCTTCTTCCATTTTTTTTTTTGTCGTGGAATTTTCGCTGATTCATCCTCAAAAACGGTTCCTTTGTATTCTGGAAAGCGTTCCGATGCTTTCTTTTCTTTTTTTTTAGACCCCTGTTGAAAGAAAGATGGCTTCTTCTTTTGGACAATGGTGATTATTCGAAACTGACGTTTATGGAAATATTGGCGGCACTTTGTGGAAATAAGATTAAATTATTTCAGAGCTTAGAATGGCTTACAAGTTGCAATTACCATTTTACTCGTCTTTATAAATGTATCTTAAATTTAAAAAAATTAATTTATTAAAAGTAATTTATTTTCTTTTTAAAAATACTTTCATTTCACATTACAGCAATTTATAAGGTTACCCTTAATTTCAATTACAGCATCAATTCATAGAATTATTGTTACAAGAATTTTTTTTTTCCAAAATATTCTTGCTTCTTTGAATCATGAGAATTTTTTTAGAAATGCGTGGCTGTCACATGTTTGACATTCAATTATTTCATCAAATACTCCAAGAAAGATACTTCGGTTATCGCCAACAGTTATGATATTTTAATAATGACAAATTTTTTTAGTATATAAATATATTTTATATATATATATATATATATATATATATATATATATATATATATATATATATATATATATATATATATATATATATATATATATATATAAGATAATATAGATCAAACTCTAAATACAAATAAACAATCTCTCAAAGCCACTGATTCAAGTGAAACTTGTCAATTTGAAGTCGATATCGTTGAACATCATTGAAGACTTTAAATATTTATTAAGTCAAATATTTTTGATTTTTGTTGTTTAATATCATTTAAATATTTAAAAGTCAAATATTTTTTATAATGTATTTATTAGTTGCTGTTTTTCTTTTTAAATATATGACTCAAAATTTATTTATTTTAAATTGCTGTTTACATTTGAGAAAATAAAGGCCATATTATTATCATTTTCATGATTCTGGAACTAACTGAATGTCTTCGATCATAAGATTTATATTTACCTTTAAAAATCACTTTTATGTGAGCCATGGTTGTTATTACACCATAAATTTAAAAACAAATTTATCTCCATAATATTATAGTGAATAAACTATTATTTAAACAAATATTCTTATTGACATCTTTGAAATAGTTAAGATTATATTAAATAAATGCAAAGCATTCATAAAACATAACGTTCAGCAAACGATGCTATAAAATGCAAACATCTTTTCTTCACAAGTAAGAAAAAAAAAGTATATAATAGAATTATAAAACTGCGATTTTTGCGATTTTTTTTTGTATTTCTTCAAAGTTTCCCTTAAAGCATTTATAATAAAGAATTTAAAGAAAAAACTTGCAAAATAAATAAATAAAAAAAAATTTAGCTGCGAAATTTAAAATTTATATTCGAACATTTAAGTTAAGCGAAAATATACGCTGAACAATATTTTTATTCATGAATTATTCTGAGCAACGATAAATTAATCCAAAATGTTTTTTTATTTTCACCTCGTCCACTTTCTTTGTTTTGTTATACCCTTTTTCACATGGAAACGTAATGGCTGCCTCTCACGCTACCTAAGCAGCCGTAAACCACGATAGCACACTGTTCCTGTTTAAATTTATTATCAGTAGTTAGTGAGCTGAATTTTAATTACAGATTTGCGTGTTCGCTTGAGAAAAGTTTCTGAAAAATGGTTCGCCGGTCATAATAAAAATTATGCCACCTTTCTTCAAGTGCAACTTCGATTTCTGCAGGGAAATTAGAATTTTTAAAAATGGCGGCATTCGATCGTTCGAATTGTCTTTGAGTTAGAACCAAGCTGCATGATATGTTCGAAAGATAAGTAATTAGTTCAAGTATTATTATTATTCCGAAAGCGTAATTAATTTATAGCGCTTGAATTGTTTATTTGTGATTCCGATAAATTCCGATAATATCTACCTTATTTCTCGAAATTTTGTATAGTGCTGCATTTGTAATTCTTTTTTATTTTGCTTTATATGATTATTTTTCATGTGGATTATTTTGAAATTTCCCATGCAGAACCTACCAGAAAAATTAGTTTATTATATTATTGTTAATTCTGTCATAGTATTATACTGATTATCTCGAATTAACGGAATAAACTTAAATTTAAAATTCTCTTTGGAACATAATTTTTTCGGTGTTGCATACAATTTAGGCTTAATCTCAAATACAAAATGAGTAAGTTTAAATGAGGCGGACTATTTTTCACTAGTTTGTGCGATTTCAATTGAGTCCAGACACATATTTATTAAATCGTGTATAAAAGTTAATTAATCTTTAAATTTTTATATAGTTAATATTTTAAAACAATCAATTTCATAACTTATTTGAATACTGAAAATTATAATTTAATATTTGCTGTTAATCTTTAAATTTTTATATAGTTAATAGTTTAAAACAATCAATTTGATAACTTATTTGAATACTGAAAATTATAATTTAATATTTGCTGTTACTTTTTCTGCAATATTAGTCAATTACAGCTTATACTTTTTTTTATCTTTTCCCGGCTATTCATTTAGAATACAAATAAAAAAAAGTATTCAATGAACTACTTGTGTTATAGTTTTATATTCGAGAAAATATAATCATCCCATTAAATATATAATATTTTTATTCTTACAAAATTATCGAGCATTCTATTCGTTTTGTCGATGATAAAATTGTTGCACGTTTCACTGCATTTTCCGTAAAGAACTGTTTTCTTAAAAATAACGATCATTTTGTAGTCCGTGAATAATAAACAGAATATTAAAAGTTGTTTTGGCAACGATTTGTGTTCTTAAAACGATTCCATTTTACTTTTATTATACTAATAGAATTCTAACATCTTTAGAGTAAACATTACGTAAGTGCAATCAGTATTGTGTCATTTTAATATTATTTTATTCAAATATCAATTGTCGTTTTATAATTTTTAAATTCCAATTTTTATTTTTATTAATTATTTTCTTTTACATTCTTGTTTTATTAAGAACTTTCAAATGTATATTTGTTTACTTATAAGATATTTTTATGATTTAATGAGTTTATTTTACTCTTTTCCTGTAATTTTTGAATCTTTATTTTTCAAGCTAAAGCACTTTAAAAAGTAATTTATAAATGTAAATTTTTCATGTTTTGGAATTTTTTTTATCTAAGCCTAATTTAGTAGTGTCTAAGCATTTTGCAGCCTTTTGTTTGTAATATTGATTCACTGTTATTAAAATAAATTATGTTGAATTTGTAGCTTTACAATAATTTTTTTTGCAAACTTTATGAATTAATATAATTTGGACAAATATACAGTATAATTAATTTTTAGATTTTTTTCCTTCCACTACGAACATTAATTTAATCTATTTGTTTACTTTTAATAACTATCAAAGAAACACAGCATTTTAAATATTAATAACAACGAAAAATTGTTGATTTTATAAAGTCATAAATTTGTTTTTGAAAAATTGTTAAACTAAATGTCCTGTTTACAAAATGTAATTTCCTGCAAATATATTAAAACAATTATTTTTTCAAATGTTTTTCACCAGGATATGGATAAAAAATATAGTTTGTATTTAAAGTCTAATTTCTCTGCGTAAAATAAAAATAAAGTTGGCATTTTTTTAAGAAAAATATCCAAGGATTCATTAAAAACCAATTACACTTTTGTATTCTAATTTATGGTTGATACTTTTAACAGTTATTTTGGTAAGGTAATTTACTTCGATTCATGGCGAGATGGAATAGATCATCAACGTTCCAGATGAGTAATCGTAGAATTTGTTTATAAACATGTCCTTAAGTTAATTTTTTAGACCAATTAGTAAACTAAATAAAACAAAATGAATAATGATCATTAACACTAAAACCCTAATTATTTTGATTGGGGAGCAGTGTTTTTAAAACAGTATTTTAAAAGTAAGTCGTAATTTTTAAGAAGCAACATTTTTTATTTTAATTATCGTCGAAAAAATCGCTTATCCTATAATTTGTCTTATCCTGTGTTAAGAATTCATGCTCTAATTATGTTCTTTCTAATTTGCTTCACAGACGATTTTTTTTGTTTTATATTTAAATATGTTTTTTTTTCTTTTGTCTGAAACAATCGAATTAAGGTCATTTTAATTTAAAAAGTTTATTTTTGTTAACTAGGGGGCTCCGCCCCCTGCTCCGCTGACGCTTCGCCAACCCCCGGAGGATTGCTACGCAATCCTCTTTAGTTTGCTTCGCAAACAATACCGGCTTCATACACTGTAGACAATGACAATGTGTCCTAACAACAATACTTTTTTTAGTTATATAAATTATTACTGGCAGTGCCGTCACACAAATTTTTTTTTGGAATGTTGAGACAAGAAATTTCCCAACTTAACGATCCGAAATTCCGAAAGTGAACGATTTAAAATTCCCAACTTAAGGACGTCAGGTACCAACTCTAGTGTTGTCCTCGTTATCTGACCATTGTTTAAAATATGAGACATCGTTCCCGGGTCTATTCTTCAAGAAAGGCCTCGAACCAAAGCGTCCTTGATGTAATAAGTAAATACGTACCAATAACCAATCAAGGACGCTTTGTTCGAACCAACGCCAGTAGTTCAATGTGCAGCTCTAGTGCGACGTTAATTAACCAGACCACACTTAACGATTCGAAATTCAAAACGCAACAGTGCTAAAAAATTCCCAGTTCCAACTTATAGACATTTGTCAGCTTTTTTATAGGTAATAATAAACAGTTATCTCGAAAGTATTGATTTATTGCACGCATGTTCCAATGCAGTGTTCTGTTTTGAGGTCTAATTTAAGTTTCATTTTAATACAAGCTGGGCAATTTCTAGTCTACCATCTTTTAAGGTTTCAAGTTTACAGCCCCCCCCCCCCCCCTCCCCTGCCGCCGTTGTGGTGGGCCTGATAACTGGAAAAGCTCAACTGTAGAACTGCTTTAACGCAATTGTTTCTACTCATTGAAAAGCGAAACATGTGTAAACAAACAGCAGCATAAACGCGCCAATCTTAAATAAGTCTAATTCGCCAACTTTTATTTATATAAAGTAAGATTATTGAGAATTGGCGTTAATAATAATTTCCCGTTAAAATATTATATTAAGCTACAGGATTTAGATTTACATACATGTTGGCATTTTGCTCCGAAATATCTTTTAATAATAATTATAGTACTTCACATAAATAGTTACATCTAATTTATTATTTAAGATAGAATTTCAGTATTGATACCATTCAAGAAAGGAAGATTTTACGAATATAACTATATATTTTTAACGGGAAAAAAGTATATTTTTGAACTACTTAGAGCAGTTTTAATTTATCCCTTAAAATTTTACGCGTAAAATTGACGATTATTTCAGACATTTCGTCAATTATTTAAAAATTTATAACTACAAAACTAAATCGAAATTTCACAAACGCTCTGGATCATTTGTAGCCAATAGTTTAATCTATACCCCTAATTTTTTATTTATTTTTTTGTTGAAAATTGGAAGACAAGTATACAAAAATGTATGAATTATTTTCAAAATGTTCTAAAATCATGAATTTAACATAAAATAACGTCTAATATACTGATCGTATTGAAAAACAAAAATATTCATCTTATTACCCAAACATTTCTTAATAAACTGGCATAATTTCATAATTTTAGGACATTTACTTTTTGAGATGCAATGAGACAAAAAGTCGCAAATTAAAATTTTCTCGAAATATCCGACATTTTTCCTTTTTTCACTATTTTTTATACCTATCTTAATTGACCACATCTAATTTAATTGTAAAGATAGAACTATAATCTTTATAACATCGGAAAGATGAAGTTTTAACGAACATTAATATATTTTTTTTAATAAGAAAATATGTAATTTTAAATGACTTATAGCAATTTAGAAATCACGTTTCAAAAATGAGGATGAAAAGACTTCAAAAAGTGGAGCGTGTTTAAATGTTTAAAAACTTTATAAATCCAAAACTAATTCGAATTTTAAAAAATGCTTACTTGGATTTCCAGTTCAAACCTATTTGTGTACTCCCTAAAAAAATTGGATCTCTCCACTTAATAGTGTTTCAGAAACTCGACATACAAAATTACTTGTAAGCGAAATTTTATCAACGACGACTTTAATAATAAATAACTTATAAACTAATAACAGTATTGAAACAAAAATATATTCTTCTTATTTATCAAACATTTCTTAACAAATTCACTTAATTTCGTAATTTTAGGACTTTAACATTTTGAGATACGATCTGAATAACATTGAAAGAACTGAAAATTCCCCCTAGGGCCGACTTTTTCCCCCTAGGGCTTACTTTTTTTTAAAATAGAGAGATAGTTAAAAAAAACTGTTTAAAAGTTTATTTATAATTATATGTATGAAGAGTATTGATTAGACTGTTGTGAATTCTTGTCTCGTATAAGCTTATTTTCGAAGAATATCATTGTTTCGTTTTGTATGTTCTTTCTTCTGTACGATCTAGTAATCCATTCCGACACTATAACTCCGTGGCAAATAGCACGATTAACAATAGTTTGGTCTCTTTCAATAGAAAATTACTTGCCGTTATATGTAAAATCTTTAAATAAATATAAGCACGTATGGGCCACAGCGTCAGACGGAATAGCTTGTTTATCTTCCTGCTTTTGACAATCAAGTCCAATTTCTAATAGGGACTGAAATTACGTCTTACGTAAAATCTTCCGACTCAGCTACTCACGATTATTATTTAGTTTTTTTCTGGGAGGAATGGGGGAGGGGGGTACATACTTAATATGTATTGTATCTTCATATTAGTTTGGAAAATAAATCTCTTTTTAATTATTTGTGTGTTGGTTAGCCGTTTAAACTTGACTAATTCCGGATCTTGTGTATTTAACCTTTTAACTCCTATCTTTTTTGTCTATTAAAAATAATACTTTTAAAGTGTCTTTACTAGTCATCTAAATATGACAAATAATTTTTTACAAAATTTTTTAATCGTTCATTTAGAAAATTAAAAGCGTCAATAGAGCGGCATTAAGGATCAATAGAGCAATTTTTAAAGCATCTAATTTCCGTTTTGAGCCATAAGGCTTAATTATGGCTTAAAAACATTTACTTTTTTAACAAAAAAAATAGTCATATATCAACAGATTTTAACAAGCATCACTATAGCAAACAAACCGCAACAAAAAGTTCCACAATTCTCTGTGAGAGTGACTCTTGAATTCTCACAGTTATTTACAAATTAACCTAAACCTTTCGCTTTGCGGCATCAGATTGCACTTTACGCTTCCCATTCACGCATGTGGTTACCATGGAAACCATTGAGTTTTACCCTACAAATGTCTAAGTGTGTGATTTTAGTGTGAGACGAAAGAGTTAAAATCCATAACCGTAGTATGTTAATATCGTCCCATTTTCTCCAGTCCCCTGCCTACTCGGACAACACACTGAAGCATCTGCTCATCTGTTATCTTGGTTACCATGGCAACCATTGAAAGAGAAATCGGCCCCGCCCCCTTCCATCGTCCGAATACACGCAACAGGGAATCGTCTTTTCTTAAAGTAGCCCCCCCTTTCATAAGATGCAGCATCTGGGCTTTCTCCACACTCCATTCTTCTGCTGGGGCTGAAAAAAGGGCTTGGTTTCGTAAGTTTGCGCCCTTTCTGGAAAGAAAAAAAGATGCTTTCTGTTTGTTTTTGTTTGGGTTTTGTTGGGAGAAGAAACTGAATTTTCTTATCTGAAAAAAGATTTTGTTCGGAAGCCTTTAAGTCTTCGTCGTTTTTTTTCCCCTATTCCTCCAAATTCAAAGTCTTTAAGACGTAAATGGATATCCCTTGTCGATACTATTTGTTCAAATATCCATTTTATAATAATACATTATCGTTGGATTTTAGGTAAATATTTTTTTCTTTCGCAAAACACAATGCCGTCATACAGATTTTTTTAAGTGTTTGGTTAATTAACGTCGCACTAGAGCTGCACAATGGGCTATTGGCGACGGTTCATGGAAGACCCGGGAACGATGCCTCGTATTTTTTAACCATGGTCAGATGACGAGGAAACACATTAACTGGCACCCAACGCCTTGAATAGACGTCGGGACTTTGGACCCCGATCAGATTTATCGTGCACCAGTCCCGTATACACGCCGTTAATTTTTGCGAATGTTCTGGACGACTTTTCTAGTATTTTGTAGCGAAGCTGGCAACCCTCCGATCACAAGATAACTACTTTTTACTTTTCTTTGTCAAGTCCATCGGCTGTTCTCGAACCAGGAACCTTCGTATTCCCAGCTGACGCCTTTAACCGCTCGGCCACGGAGGCCTCCTTTTTTTAAGGGGAATTCCCAACTTAATAATTCCCAACTTGAGCAATTCCAAATTCCCAACTTAACGGCGTCGTGTGCTAGGTGTTGTCCTCGTCCTCTGACCATGGTTCAAAAATACGAGGCATTATTCACTGCTCTTTCCTTCGAGATAGGACTCGAACCGTCACCAATAGCCCAATATTCAGTTCTAGTGCGATGTTCTTGTCAAACCAAACTTAACGATTCTAAATTCCTAACTCTAAAAAGTCCCAGTTCCAAATTACCGACATTTTTCAACTTTTTAGTAGATGTGGTAATATTAAACAGTTCTCTCAAAAGTATTGATTAGTTGCAAGCATGTTCCAATGCAGTGTCTGTTCTGAAGTCTAATTTAAGTTTAATCTTACAATTTGAGCAACTTCTAATCTTTCCTCGTTTTCATTTGCTAATAATATAATTAATTTTCTTCAGGTATAATTAGGCCCGTCGCACCGGGGGAGTTTGGGGGAAGCACGACCCATCAATAATCTAAAAACCCTGTAAGTCGGGAATTTCAAGTTTTAAAAATCCCCGAGTTGGGATAATTTATGCCTAAAGAAAATTAATATTATTAGCAAATGGAAGATAGGGAAGATTAGAAATTGTCCAACTTGTAAGATTACATTTAAATTAGACTTCAAAACGAACACTGGATTGGGACGTGCGTGCAATGCTTGTGGTGTGAGAACTGTTTAATATTACCTAATATATAAAAAAAGATGAAAAATGCCGATAAATTTGAACTAGGAATTTTCAGCATTGTTGAGTTGGGAAATTCGAATAGTTGTTGAGAATTTGTTGATAATGCCAAGCTAAAGCCATTGCTTTAACCCAAGAATAAATATCGGCTATTGAAGTGATCAACGCAGATATTTTTCTTTCGAGCAAAATGGCGAGTGGGTTTGACGTTTTTTTAATGCAAATAATTAGCATATCACAAAACAACATAAAGGCGGTAAAAAAATTCCGAAAAGACTGCGTGTTCATTTAATTGATCAATTTTTAGCGTTTTTTAGGGAAGATTAGAAGTTGTCCAACTTGTAAGATTACATTTAAATTAGACTTCAAAACGAACACTGTATTGGAATATGGTTGCAACACATCAATTAAAGAAAGATTAAAAAAAGATGAAAAATGTCCCCCCCCCCCCCCCCCCCGGCACTGTGTATAATAGCACTAAGATAATAAAATAAAAAACGGACAAACTTTAGTAAATTGTGTGGTAATTTTTACATACTAAAAATGTCTAGATATACTTAGTAAAATAGTCATTATTTTTGCTTATTTACAATAAAAATAGCAATGAACCTACTTATTGAGAAACAAACAATACTTGTCATCACTAGCATTGCAACAATACCTAATTCCCCATTCTATGATGACATTCCAATTCCCAAAAAACACTCAACTTTTACGGGGCAAAAAAAAAAGAGAATAATTGTAAACATTCTTTCTCTTCTCTGATTCAGTTAAATTAAACGGAAATAAAGACATCGTTAGAAGGGGAGATTTGATTTCTGCTTTTGTGACAGCCACGGGGGCGAATCCGGAAGCCGAACTTCCTGCTCCGCTGCTGCATTGTCCGGTTCAGCTGCAGCGCATCGCATTCCGTCGTCGTCACCATTGTTTTCCCGCCAAACAAAAGGCTCGGGGAATTTCCATAGCTTTTGGAACTTTTTCGAACGAACTTGTCCGTTTCGGATTTTGTGTGCGTCTGTTATAAAAGATGTTTGTGTTTATTTCTAAGTCTCAGTTGGTTCCAGAAGTTCTTTTCTTGTGATTGATAGATGTGGTTTTATACGGCTATAACGAATGCTTTGATCATTGCAAAGGATTTAACTTAATTTGGACTCTCTTCAAAACACAATGGTTTACCAAACCTATGTTGGATATGGAAAAATTAGGTGGGGCTGTATCGCAGCACGATCAAAAGTTGAATCGTTGTTGAATCGTTGAATCAAAGTTGAAAAGAAAAATCGAAATCGGCTGCATCGTTGCCATGGCAACCGCTACGTAGTATGGAGATTCCCCCCATGCTAATGCACTGCATTTGTGAGAAGGTACAGCCGAAATGAGTTTTCTTGTTTTAGCTGCACTTGAGGTTCGATATGCTGATTGGTTAATGGGTGAAACGAGAACTTACGAGATTATTTCCAAACGGAAATGGTTTTCGTGATACATTTACTGTGTGCTGTTGTTTCAGGACATGGTCCTGTTGTTGTTTCGTTATGTAAGTTAATATTAAAATTGACCGATTCGCATGTTTAAAAGAAAGCAGGATTGCTTTAATTTTCAAAAAATAAGTAAGTGTTTTCTATTTTTTTCGCATGTTATAATTTCTTAAAAATTGAAAGGGAACTTGATTTGAGTAGTGAATAATAAAGAATTTCCGTTCATGTAAGGTTTTTGGAAAATAAGGGGGGGGATTCACATGATTTCGGCTGCACTAACATTTTAGACTACGGGCCGCCACTGGAATATCCTTCGGGAAAGGCTAGGATTTTGCACATTACATTAACTCTATTTCAGCAGATTTGAGAATTAGGAATTGATCGCTAACGAATACTTCGTCAAAAGAAGAAAGATAAACTGTTCTGTCTCGTCCACGCTCCGTACATGTCCACTTTATTTTAATATTGTATGCCTGATTTCCTATGATACGAGACAAAATTTATGCCAGTCGTTCTAATTGTCACGATGTTATAAAGTAATAATAGATTACTTTAAAAATTAATATGTTGTTTTTATCATGATATCTCATATAGCAGAATTTAAAGACGTTTCACGTCAAAATCCACTTTTAACATGCTTTTTTTTATATATAAAATAGAGCCTTCAATTGTTAGGCATTTTGAATTGACAATATTATTTTAGATAGTTCCTTTTTTGCGTGTAATTTAAAATCTTCCGATGTTTAAAAGTTTAATGCCTCAAATTGTTTTTCTTAAACATTCATACGATGTGTTTAAAAAAAATTAATGTGTGTATTTTAATTTTGTTATATGTATAATAATATTATTGACAAGCATTCTAATGATACATTTCATGGTTTTTTTTTTAATAGTAAAATATAAATGTAAAACAATGCATTTTATTGCCTGGAATTGTGCCATATGTACAAGTTCGAAAGCAAACTTCAAAAAATTGTTCATGTGGGAAATTTTCTATTTTTATTCATTTAAATCGACTTTTACAAAATACTGCAATTGATTTTCAAAATATTACTATTTTGTAAAAAAAAAAATATTAACAATAATAATTATAACCGCACTTCTCATTCTATAAAGAAAATTAAAATTTGGTTATCAAACTTTAAAGATTTTTTCCCTGTGCATATTTTTTGTTTAAATAGTGTTGTGTTCTAAATATCTATAAATTATCGCAACCAAATAACCTCGTAACCATCTAGTTTCAAATTAACCCTATTTTACAAGTTAAATTATTATTGTTATCTTGATATTTTTATTAAATATTTTTTTTACTTAAAAATGTATCTAAATATATATTAATTTTAAAAAGTGTTTTTTAAATTAAGTTTTTTTATTCTAGCAATCCAATTATTTCTCCCGAGACGTCCAATCCGGAATGACTTGAAAACTGAGAAGAAGAGATTACAGAGAACCAGAAGATATCGCAAATATCGATTTTCCTAAAAATAAATATAAAACTTTGTTCACGCTGTTTGCGTTGCCAGTGTGAAAAACTAAAATAACCGTGTGTATCAGGTTGAGAGGGGGTGGGTCATCCCTTGGTCATTCACACACACACACACCACCGGAAGATGAAGATCGAAGCGGAAGTCCACAACTCTCTGTACTCGTTCGCGGACATGAAATGCGGGGGGGCCGGCGGAGGCAGGGCGGGGGGATGCTCCGTGGCAGCGCTCGATCTCTCCCCCACTGCGCAGGAACGGGCATCGATCGACCGCCCCGAACGCCAGCTGGGGTGTGGTTCGAGCACTCGCCCGTCAGACGATCAAAACAATGGCATCCCCCTCGCGACCTCCGCCTTCGACTGCGAGCACTTCCAGTTCATAGACGAGGAGGACGATGATTTCGCGGACGACATCGGCGACAGGAATCGTCCGGCGGGGGAAGACGACGGCCCTGCTCCTGCCCCCGCGGACAAGGAGGGACGCGACGGGGTGCTCCTCCCCCCACCAGAGGTGAGCGCCTCGCCAGTTGTTGTTGTCGAACTCCGGCCCGCCGAGCACACATGTCCGGGCACTGACGACGTCATGAGCGAGAAGGCCGTCAAGCGACAGGTCAGCTTCGACGACGTCGTGGCGACCGACACGTCGACCGTCGCCAAGAAGGAGCTGAAGTCTCTGCTGAAGAAGGGCAGCAGATCGTCCAAGAGACGCGTCACATTCAATGAGGCCGTGTCTCTGTACTCGGACGAGCATGAGGGGGTCCGGCTGCTGCAGCTCACCACGGGTCCGGACATCATCTGCACGGACGCGTTCTACATGTTCGAGCCCCCCATCGAGTACCAGGACGTTCCCCCGTTCGAGCCCCCGGCCGAATACAGGGACCAGGACGACGATACTCCGACTCCCCCTTCTGAGCCGTCAACCGACGACCTGTCCGAAGATATACAAAAGAACGAATCGACCGACTCGGTGACTGCGACTAATGAGGTGGAAGAGAATCTCAACGGTCCGCAACCGTCGATGGTGCAGAAGCAGAAGGAAGAGGTGGGTCGTGACGCAGTCCTTTCTAAAGAAACGAACGGCGTTGCTAAGGAGGTTAAAACTGTCGAAACTGTATCGAATCAAATGCAGACGGAATCTGCAAAAGAGAGTGATAAACTGTTCGAGAGGTTCCTAGAAGCCGAGAGGGAGTTTGCGGTCGACGAAGAACTGAACAATGTGTTTCACGAGCTCGATAGTGACTTCGCAAACGATGGTGAGAACGGAGCACTGGACGATAATTTTTTCAGAAAACTTATCACCCTCCTTTCGTCTGCTGAAGGCGATACCCCTCTCGAGGACAGCGACTTTTTGTCGTCGACTAAGTTCGCCAACACCTCTGACGATATGTGCCAGGAGATGGAAGACGATGACAACAGTCAAACTCACTCCAGGACGCTTTCCGAAGCGGACAGCGACTGCAGTATATCCTCTCAGGACACAATAATCGTCAGGCTCGGCGAAGACGAGAACGAACACAATTCCAATATTGTAAATAATGCACCGTTAAACCGCCCAACAGACGCCGAGTTCGAGCAGAAATTGTCGCCGGAGAAGGAGGACGTCATAATGCTTGAGAAGCAAGAAATTTTCGATGAAGTTTTCAACAATGAAGAAACGCCGCATCCCGTGCCGCGCGAGTCCCTTGTCATGAAGAACATGCAGATGCACCAAGCTGCCGTCAAGCTGGACAAAACCAACGAAGAGAGCTTGAGCCGCCAGAGCTCCGGTGAGCAATCTGTTAACAGTGGAACATCCCAGGACCCCCCACAAGGAGATGCAGACGATTCCACCTCTTCCGACTCCCGGAGTGGGGAAGTGGAAGAAGAAATCAGACTGGATGACATCGGATACGACGAGGAGGACGCTGACGATTACGACGAGGAAAGCTTCAGAGGTATGGCACGCGGGAACTCAAAAATTAGAAGGATTATCAAGAAGAATGCTTTGCAGTGCACGCTTTTCAAGGGAATAGAAGCCAAAAGGCGTCAGCAACCGGGAGCTAAATATCCCCGCCCAAAATCGCCATTGCTTTCGCAAGAATCTCTTGTAGAAAAATTAAAGTGGCTGACAACAGTTGACGATCAAAAAGACACAGATCCTTTGAATTTCCATTCGAAACCTCCCGACGTCATACTATCTACAGGTGAAATTCCAATGAATGGCTCTATTCCACATAATGCTCTATCTGAAGAGGATATTCACAACCGTACCGCAATGGCTTATCAACAACAGCAGCAATTTTACCAGATGCAACGCTTTGCTATGCCTCCAAACAGCAAAGGAGGGTACTACGTCCGACAAGATGGCTACCACCCTTCCTTGCCCCGCCAAAGAATGTCGTGCCCTGGACATCCATCTCAGATGTCGACCCACAACATGGCGTATGCTCCTGCTCGCATGGTAGCCCATCCAGGAAACTCCCAGCAATGGTCGGAGCAGAGGAACATGACGGTCCCGCGGAATTTTCGCGACTGGAGAGTCATCCAAAGGGTGATGGTCAGCAGAAATGGAGACGGATCCAGATCGCCTCAAGTACCCGCCGATTACGTCCGCTGTGCAAATGGAACTTTCTCACCTCCAAATGTACCCCCGGACGTCAGTCGAACAGCGCAAGGACCCCCTCGCGGCCACAAAGACGAGTTGGAACAATTCGTCGAGCAGGACTCGAAGAGGTTGGACAAGTTGCGCAAGAGGTACAGCCTGGCCGAAGAAGAAATAGAGGACCCCACATTCGGATTCGCCAGGAGACCGTCGGTTCGAGGCGTTCAGACCCGGATCCAACCCAACCCGTCCGACACCGCCTCGTGCCACAAACTGGACTACTCGATATACGAAGAAGGCGGACAGGGACAGCACATGGTGCAGACCAGAGCGGCCTACGCCACTGACCAGATGCGAGTCTGGAGCAGAGATCCCAATTGGAGGCCGGAGAACAGCATGGTCCAGTACGGGCCCATCGGACCGGGAGGGGTGAGGCCCATGCACATCCACAGAGCTTCGGTCGCCTTGACGGAACTCCCGGGCTGTGCCACCATCCCATACGCCCATCGGAAACCCCATCCGGACCCACGGTACCACTCCTACGCGGAGAGCATGTACGGCAGTACTAGGACATTGCCCACGAAAGGCTGGGACCCCAGATCGTGCCACCACAATGTCTCAAATCCTGCTGGGTCGTCGCACCAGTCGTTGCAGAACCCGGGATCTGCCTACCAGAGCCCTTCTGCTGCCTCGCACCAGATGGTCGGTCCACAGATGCTCCAGGTTCCTCCGAAGGGGGACGAGAGGGGTGCCCCGGAAGGTGCTAGCTCATCGCCAAAAATATCGTCTGATTCCCTCTACCACTCCCCCGTCGTGCCTGATTCTGGGGGGCAGCATAAGGACGAAGGGGTCATCTACTACTCCCTCAACGTCTGAAGGATTAATAAGTTTTGTGCGTCTAAAGATGATTCTTGCAGCATGAGGATGAAGGGGTCACCTACTACACCCTCAACATCTGAAGGATTACTCCTGTTGTGCATATTAAAGACGTTTCTTACAGCATAAGGATGAAGGGGTCATCTACCATCCCCTCAACATCTGAAGGATTACTCCGTTTTGTGCGTATAAAGACGTTTCTTGCAGCATAAGGATGAAAAGGGTCATCTACTACACCCTCAACGTCTGAAGGATTACTCCGTTTTGTGCATATAAAGACGTCTCTTGGTGTGATTGGTTTTGATTGTGAAATGTGGTCTTCCGAAGGAAAACGTTGAACGTATTGTAACAGCATTTATATCTTTATAACCCTTTCAATGCTCTTTTGAATTGTATAAAAAGTTATCTGCTTCTTGCTTATCAAAAGTTCCATTTTGATTTGTGTGTAATACTGTATTGAAAGAAGTCTTCCGAAAGTTAGCGACTGGATCAGAAATTCGGTAAGTGTTTTCTGATCCCATACAAATTACTTATTTGCCCGTGTACTGTAAGATATATTCAGGTTCAAACTATGTACATTTATTTGCAGTCATTTTTAACATTCGTATATTCTGAACCCCCCAAAAATATTATATTACTACTACCAAAGATGAAAATATATAATTACTGGATTTTAAATCATGTTGACATTATTTATAGTGTTTTATTTCATTGTTTTTTTTAAAAACTACCTAGTAGATTTTAAAATTAAAATATATGTATATTTTATTGTTAGTTTTCTTTGAATGTTTATTGACTCTTTGAAATGGATTTATCATTGAAAATCAAATTCCTAACTGGAGTTTTCCAATTCCATAGCAGAACCACAAATTTGACATTTTGTTTTTGTATTCTACATCATACATTATAAAGATAGTTCTCATTTGTGAATAATAGTAATTAAATTAGTCTTTATATGAATTAAAAATACTATTTTTTGAAGAGAAGAAAATGTTCTAAATGGCGATTTTAAATTCCATTACATTCAGAAAGACGTTCTTAAAGATGAGTGTATTGTGTTTAAAAATTCCTGCAATTATTATTAAAATTCCTAATGTGTATGTTTGTATCAAAGGCAAAACTAAGGTATGTTACTTTCAATAAGTCAGGTGAAACACTATGTATTACAAAATTAGGACGCCAATTTTGGCACTTGGCCCAGAAACTACTTTGCATCAAAACACAGAACTCTCGAAGAAAGAAAATTTCTTTACGAGCTGGCCGATCGATAAACATGAATTAAACTTGCTTTACGATAGTGCGGGTACAGATAGCGCCAAATGTTTCTATTTTAAAAAAGGGGGGGAATTCACGCTGATAAAATAATGGCTCTGAGACAAATTTCAAACGTATTAGTTTTATAATTAGTGTAAATGCACACATGCTTTACGTAAGTATATTTATCCAGATTCTTAAATAGATTTTTATAAATAACTTAACAAAAAAGATGTAGATATCAAATGACAATGATATCGAGGGGTTATATTGCTGAATATTTAGACCAGAAATGGTTACACTTTGTTGACTGAAAAGAATGACAATTAGAACTGAAATGCAATTTACATGTTATAAACAGCAAAGAGGAAAGAACACAAAAGTTGCTTTCACACATTTATTATATAAATATTAATATAAATTTCCGCCTGAAATTGATGTAGCTGATTTGGCCAAAATAAATTAATTAAAACTACCCCATCCGGTCCGCCACTGTTTTCTTAATAGTAATATATCGTCGGCTTATAGTTCACAATCAATACAATTCCAAATCACGAATTCGACAGCCGTAGCAAAAGCTTCTTGGCGATGAAATTCAAGCTCAGGTATTCCGATCTCTTCTTGTTTTTAAATAATTTCACATTTAGAAGTTAATTGCTTGAATTACGTCGCCAAACAGCTTTCGCTGCAGCTTCTGAATCCGTGATGTGGTTAGTGAATCAAGCCGACGATATTTAGAAGAGGAAACAAAGTGCGTGTTGCAATCAAAATGAATAACGATTACAGATGTTATACCAGGGTCTGATTTGTTAATTTGTAAAATATCTCAAACGCAGAACTTACAAAACAGGTAGCCGAAACTTTCAAATAACTTGTAACTCATTTTTCAAGTACACTAAATATTATTCTATTATTTTTAGAGAACAAAAAAAAAAAAATTAAATGTAAATTAACAGCTACTCTACGTTTTGTATAAATATTTTTTATAGGAAACCTAAAAAGTTAAAATTAATAAATTTCTAAAAATTCTACCTAACGACAATCAGTGAACAGTTACAATCTGACAGTTACTATAAATTACTATAATTACACATATAAAATACTATTGAATCTTACAAGAATAGGTAAATTAAGGCTGTTTCATTTTTTTTTCCCAAAATAATTTTTGTGTTTTTAGTTTTGATCGTATTGCAAACTAATTTGATTAAAAAACATAGAGAAAAAGTCACTAACTTAAGAAGAAAAACCTCAACAGGCACCTGTCTGTTAACAATTTAAATTTTAAAAAAAATCTAAATTTTTAAATATATATATCAATTAAATGTGTTATACCTTCCATTCGCAAATAATAATAAACAAAAAATTATAGTTTTAAATGGGATATTTCAAACCTATGAAATTTTCAAAAATGGTATGTACGACATTTACAGCAACTAGTTTAATAAATAAATCAACAAGTACTGTAAACAAAAAAAAATTATTTTAGTCTGCAAGACTTATAAAATTATTAGATGAATTGGTGGTCTGGAACTGGTTTTGCTCACTAAACAGATTAAATGGATATAAATACTAATTGCTTTTCGAAATGAGTAAGTGATAATGGATCCAAAATTTGAAAATTATGTTGGTTATGAGCATAAAAATATATCCTTTTTGGAATAAGTTCGGTCTAAGAATATTCTTCAGATATATTGGTACTGTAATCAAAACTAGTTCTGGACGATTTCGATGGAAAGTAAAAATTTTGAGAGAAAAAATGCGATATTAATTATAGAATAGCCATATAAATTTTCGATTATAAATTGCAAAGGTTTTTTTTTTAACAACATTTATAATTTAGTTCTTGTGAATGAAATAACCCTTAGAAATTATTCTTAAGATACCGAACTTTTTAGAAGTTTTGTCTAGGTTGGAAAAGGACTCTTAAAATGTATGATAAAGTTACATTTTTTTTCGGTGGAATATAAATTAATGTAACATAAGTTTCCTTTAATTTAAGTTCATGTTAAATTTAAATAAAACAAACAATAAAATAAGTACAAACTAAAATCCTTAATTTCCCAAAAAGAACATATTAAAGTATAAATTATAAAACAGAATATCCAGTACCCAGCAATAAATCCCTTGAAAAATAAATGCCCTAATTCATCACGATGCAACTTTTGGCAACTGGGTTTTATTTTAATTTCAAAACGTCTTTCTTGCACGTAGTATAAACGTAATTAATATTGTCGCGAATCTGTTATCGTTGCTATTCGCGACTAACACACGACCAAGTCCATGGGCCTGTATGAATGATCACCATGTCTTGTGCTTGGATCACATCCTTTTTGTAAAAACAACAGAGGTTAGATAAAATGCTCTTGGAAACATTGTAAAACATTTCGGAACATGACAAAAACAAATCGCGACGCTTACAGAAAGTTTACAACATTGTGTTATACTTGGGATAAAGATATATCTTCTTCCATGACTGTACGCTTTCCAATACATACATATTTTACCTTCTTTAAAACGTAAACCATTACATGAATCTGAGGGTTTTGTCAGTTTAATTTAATTAGTAAATATATTGATGTATTTTATATTTATATTTTATATTGTAACAACGTCGAATGATAGTCAGTTTTGTCTCTATCGAAAGATTTCAAACTATCCAAGTAGTTTAGAATTTGTACACAAGTGTTTCACATTAATTGATCAAAGCATTTTCTTGAACTCATGTTGTAAAATACCTCCTAGAGTTATTTGGGGTTTATTAATCATAAATGTTTCCTTATCATCTTAATGAGCAATGTATATTTAGCATTTAATTTATCATCCTAGAAGCATCCATTGTTTTTGAATGAACTGTTATCAATACGTTTTAGGCAGCCTTCACACGAGTGACCGATAGCAATTTTATTTGCATTGTATCTCAATGAACGTGTTCACACTATAGAGCATGTGCCAAGATGGGCTCTCGTGTGAAGGCTACCATACGGAGAAAGCATTCGTTGCGCGACTGCTCAAGTTACAGAAGCTTTGTGAAAGGATCACAGTTGGTGATGCGAAAAAACCTTCGTGAATCTTTTCACTTAGAAAGTGAAGCCAAAAATATAACTTCACATGCCCAATACCCTTCTCAGACTATTTCTCTCGATTTCAACACCCTTTGTACAAAAGTTCACAATATGATGTGTGTGTGCCTACGAATTATCTTTTCCTTTGTCGGATATACTTTTCTGGGTACTTATGCTTTATCCCAACCCCCTTGGTGGAAGTCGCCAAAGCTGAGATGTGCGCCGAATTCTGATAGCCAGAACCATAAAATAACTTTTAAGGCTAGCCACGCACTGACAACTATCGGGCATGCAACTAAACTACTTGGTTGAATGCACGTACTTTTAAATTGTATTCGCTCACTGAACAACTTCATTCTATCTTTGCATTCTTATGTTCGCTACCGCGCTAACAGCTTCGGCAAATAATCGCCAATTTGGTGATTTATAGATTTTGGCGATTTTTCACCTTTACTTTTGCGAAATCTCAGGCCTAGCAGTCTTGAGATGGATGCAACTAAATAACCACCTGCAGTTGGTGTGTGATTTTTTAATTGCTCGGTTAATCAAAATTTGCATTGTAATTATTGCTCGTGCGTGGCTAGCCGAAAAGGGCAACCCTACAATTACTTTACGAGTACAATATTTTATCTCCAATTATACTTCTCCTGTAAACAAGTCGCCAAACTTCGCCAAGGTGGTTGCGATAATACGCAAGTATTCTTTTCTGTGTGTTGAGCAATGAACTAAAATGTTGCAATGCGTTCATGACCCTGTGAGCTTCAGAAAAGAGAACTTTGAGAAATTTCTACAAGTCATTCGTATTGCGAGATCAAATTATATTATAAACCTTGTAAATACTGTTTAACACTTATATGAAAAATACACTACTTCAGTATATGTATAGAACTGTGGATGGCATGTAATATATAAGTGTAGTGAAAATATTATTTTAGTTATATTGCATTTTGTTAACAGAGATATATAAAGAATTTGTATGTTGCTAGATAGTTACATAAAGTGCACAAGCTTCAATCTTTCTTCTCTTATTTTAAGTTGAAAATGTTTTTAATAGTTTATGAACTTGAAATAGGAAAAACAATCACATATTCAGGGCCCGATTTTCCATAGGCTTCATTTTAGGAGAACACAAATACTAAACTAAGGGAAACCTCAACAAATTTAACACCCGATTCGATTATCATTTAATATTTTGTTGATATGTAACTTGTAGTGTTGAATCGATTGGTAGGGATGTAAAAAAAAAAATAACATCCTATTATTTTTTTACCTGTTCTTCAAAAAGAACATGAACAGCCTGTTTTCCAATTTTATGAAACCCTGTTCTTTGTTCTAATTTGTTCTTTTCAGATCTATTCTTTCTTAACTAGATGTCCCGCTAATCCTAAACATGTCTTGTCTAAACTGGTAAAGTTTTATATATAAAAAGAAGTTCTAAAAAAGAACAGGTTAAAGAACAGTTCTTTAAAAAAACAAGAACAGGAAACATCGGTTCTCAGAAAAGAACGTACATTTTACATAACTAACCGATGGATATAAATTGCATTAAAACAATTTTGGGTCAAAACATATTTCTTCCATAAAATATCTGAATTGGGCCTATTAACTCAATAATGTCGGCTTAATTCGCTACTCACGTAACTTCCAAACTACTGATTCGTCAGTCGTAGCGAAAACTTCTTCTTCCGATCACTTCTTGTTTTTAAACAATTCCACTTTTAGAAGGGAATCGCTTTTATTTCGTCACCAAGCAGCTTTCGCTACGGCTGATAAAGGACTGGAGGTGTGTGGTTTGCAAATAAAGCTGACGTTATACTTTTGATATTTTTTTACACTAATTTTAGTTAGAAAGGGACCTACAGTTGATTAGAGGGCAGGGGTTGGAGCTAATACTGTGCTGAAGTTCCTAAATTGGGCCCTGAATATATCAATGCAACGTGACGTCTTAACATACGCAAGATAAAACAAAATATATCACTTCTTCATATAACCGTTATGCTACAATTAAAATATTCATTTTGAAAAGCTCTCGACTATGTCTCAGTGTTGAATTCTGTTGCAAGATTTCTCAATTGTCAGCTCTAGCTGTAAAATATTAGACTAAATGATGGTATTTACACATGCCCAACAACTTTAATTCAAAAGTAATTGGTTGAAAAAGTATATTTAATGCATGCTTTTTTAATCAACAAAATTTAATGTGAATATGATTCATCTATATTAAAAAAGGGCACACTTTCAAAAACCCTGGTCAGCTTCGTCGAAAACTGGTACGGTTTATCTTCCCTTTTTCTCAGTTCCCCCTGAATAATTTTCTTCGTGTATAAGTGGACTTCCATTTATCGATATTCATAACTGAACAATTTTACTTTTTTAAAAAACTTTTGACATTTATCAACGTTTGTTTTAATTTAAAATGTGGCTGATTTTCTGGGAAATAAAATGGAAGTTCAAACAATGATTGATGTTAATAACAGTCAGGGTTCGAAATTAGGACATAACAGTAAGGCGTCATTAGCATCTAGCAATTGTTTTTTAGTTGCCAAAATGTTCTGCTTCGGTGTAATTTTAAAACAATTTAAATTGTTTAAGCAGAACTGCCAATGGACAATTCCCACATTTTCTAAAAATGAGTAAAAACTACTTTTTTTAAATGAGAAAACCATGCTGATTTCAAATATCCACACGATAATCACCAAAAAAAATTACTTTGTTAAGTATAACGAAAGGAAAATCGCAAAATTTGACTCCTTCTCGAATCGCTCCGCTATTGGCTGCTCCGATTATGACGTACGAATACTCTAAACACAGATCAGCGTATTTGGGATAAAGCGTTCTTCTCGTTACTTTCCGATGACCGTTCCTTGTATTTGGAGATTGAGGATGGTTGAAAAAAATGCGAATTTTTACATCATAAAGTTAAAATAATTTAACACACTAAATAATTAATATTGCATACGTTCTTTACCTTTGTATTGAATGTCAAACATAAAAATTTTCTTGAACTATTCGATTCCCTTGTTTCGGATATTATATGCTAAATATAAAATATAGGTCCGTTCTAAATCGGCATTTGTTGTTAATGTGAGACCTGTGTATTCACCGTTTGCACGTTTTTCTAATATAACTTTATAATTATCATTTAAATATATCATCTAACATTTAAGTTCGACGTTATTTTCAATATTACTGCATTTGATAGAGGGCATAAAGTTTGAAGTTTATTTTCTTTCCTGAAAAAAAAAACCACACACATATGCTTAATAGTTGACGGTAGTCTTATTTCCCTCAATCAACAAGTTTACGGTGCAGCTTGAGATTGAATCCATCAGCAAATCGTTTGTTGCATACTTCACATATGAGAGCGGCTTTTCTCTTGTATACAAAAGAAAGCGCTGCTTGAGAGTGAATCTACGAGTAAAATGTTTGTTGCATACTTCATAAGAGTGTGGTTCTTCACCTCTATGCACAAAAAGGTGGCGCTTGAGATCGAATACAGAAGTGAATTGTTTGTTGCATACTTCACAAGAATGTAGCTTTTTTCCTGTATGCACAAAAAGGTGCTGCTTGAGATGGGATTTAAAAGAGTAAATGTTTTACTGATGCATACTTCACATTTGTTCTGCTTTTCTCCAGTATGTAAGAACAGGTGCCACATGAGATCAGCGCCACGAGTAAATTGCTTGTTGCACACTTGACATTTATGCAGTTTTTTTCCTGCATGAATTAACAAGTGAGCTTTGAGATTCGACTTATTTCCAAATTGTTTGTTGCATACTTCGCACGAGTGTGGTTTTTCTCCTGTATGCAAGAGAAAGTTCTGCTTGAGTTAGAATCTACTAGTAAAATGTTTGTTGCATACTTCACGAGTGTGGTTTTTCAGCTGTATGCACAAAAAGGTGGCGCTTGAGATAGGATCCCGAAGAGTAAATTTTTTACTGCATACTTCACATTTGTGCAGCTTTTTTCCTGCATGAATTAACAAGTGGGCTTTGACTTATTTCCGAATTGTTTGCTGCATAATTTACATGTAGAAGGATTTTTTCCTGTATTTAAGAGATAACTTTTAATACTTGACTTTTGAATCAATTGCGAATTTTGATCTTGGTTTGCAAATAGAATAGATAATCGGCTGCGTGGGTGCATGACTGCTGTTCAGAATCATTCTTTAATGTAAGCATTTTCTGACGCAGTTATCCGAATACTTATATCAGTCAGTCACTGATACATTACTAGTTGTTATACTAGAGTTAATCAGGATATGAATATTTCACGTATCTGTGCAACTGTGGGGCTTTGTTTGGAACTTTTCGAGTTGGTGATGCAAAATTGATTAGTAACCATTCAAGTTTTGTGCAAAATATCCGAAAATGAAATTATTACACCCCCGAATTCGCCTTCAAATTTTCTACAGAACTAACCTATTTTATTCGCCTGAAACACATTTTGTCAAAATGGAATTTTTTCTTAAGATTTAAATATATTCAAGAACCAATAAATGCATTTAGGAAAACTTATCTGGCGTTTCCACACGAATCGCCTTATGTGACAAAACACGTTTTGAATGTTTGGCTCCCCAGTTGCAAGGATAAATTGTGTCCGTTATATTATATTTATTTGTACACAATCGCTACAACTTATCTTAATTGAGCCAATATCTCTACACAGTTTTTGGCTATAACATAAGGGAAGATATGATGCAAATTCGCGACGATGTGGTTCTTCCGCCCGAGACCTAGCGAAGATCACGGTACCAGGTGGCTCGGTTTCTCCTTCGCCGCGGGTGTTTAGGGTATTGGTACGTCACAGCCCCTTCGCGCGCTTTTGGCCTGATTTCGCGCACTTTAAAAAAGACCAACTTTGAAGTCGTATAAAAAAATAAATACGAATCGGAAAGTGAAAATTTTGCGATGGATGACTCTTTTTCGGTTGTCCGAATAGAATAAAAAAATTTTTAAAAAATGTGGGAATTGTCCATTGTTACAATATTTTTGTAATCGTTAAAACTTCTTTTGCATAAAATTATAAGTATGTTTTCATTTGTACTCTAAAATATCACCGTCTTATTGACAAAATTACTGAAAAGTACATTAGCAATTAATGAAAATCAATGTTAGACGTAAAAAATTATGACGGTGTAAATATACGAACATTTTAAACGAAACTAGATTCAAAAATGAGGACTGGGTGTAAAATTACAGTCACCAAACTGAAATTTTTAGATGCAAAGTACGACTTAACGACTGCTAATTTCGAACTCTGATAGCAATCCCTAATTCTATTAAATCTGAAACATTTAAGAAAACAAGTACGATTAACTTTCCATTTTATTTTTGATGAGCTACTTACCAATGTTAGTAGACGATAATAGTAAGATAAATACAGTGTTCACTCTAGAAATAAAAAGAGGCAGGGCGCTGTTGGCAGGAAAAGGGCATCCCGTTTTTGAAAAGGCACTTCCCCCACCCACCCCCCAAAAAAAGTTTGGGGTAGGCGTGACCACTCATTGACACATCGGACCACTACCGGGAGGAATAAGTGCCCGATTATTAGTGAGAAATCAAATTATTTGACGTCACACTAGAACTGCACATTGGGCTATTATTCGGGGCCTAACTTGAAAGAAAGACCCAGTAACAATGCTATGTATTTTTTAACTATGGTTAGATGACGAGGACAGCACCCGAATTGGCGCCCGACGCAACCTCAATAATTATGGTTTGAAATAATCACTCTAGAGCAATGGTTCTCAATCCTTTTCCTCTCGCGTACCCCGTGAGAAAACCTTTTTCTCATAACCCTTGAGATCCATCCCTCTACGCAAAATAAAATTTAATGAAACGATTTGCACAAAAATTTGTTGAATTCGATGCCTTTTTTAAAGACATCTAGAGAAGTAACGGCGCTTGGGCTTTACTGAAAAAGTCAAAAGTGGCCGAATTTTTTCCAAGGAGGGCGGCATTTTTTTTAAAAAAGGCATGAGGGCGCTATTGAGATGGAAAAAGGCCGGGCAGCCCTTTAAAAAACACCTAGAGTGAACACTGTAAATACAAATGCATGAATTCAAGAAATAAGCTATAAATGCAGATAAATTAATTTATTAACATTCATAAAAGAATACAAGGATTACTGAAATAATACTGACATTCTTCAAGCAATAAATCCCCAAAACTCACCAGCTCTATATAATCAGTCCCGAATTTTTTTTTGTTTAGCAATCCTATGTACACTGTATACTAAACACACTCTTAGAATGACACGGAGACAATTTGAATATTAAACAGTTGCTGTAAAAACACAAGAACTTTACATATTTATCAGCAGCACATTGGTCATTGTACTCCAGAATACAAAACGTCTTGAGGGAAAGTGCTCCAAGTCAATGTGCCAGAAGAATAGTGATTTTAAAATTGTAAATTAGATTTTAATTCCACTTAGAAATAGAGGTAAATAATCTTATGTACTATCATGGTCACCGGATTTTTTTTTTTTTTTTAAAGAATCGATAAAAAAATCAAATGAAAATTAATGTAAGAACCAGAGAACTCCACTTTTTTTCTGATTTACACTTTTTCGTTTATTCCTATAAAGCAAAAAAATTATCTACCAATTGGTATAAGAACCAGCCATTTCCAAGAGAGGTACAAATGAAAAGGAGCCATACTTTTGTATTATATGATGCAAGAAATATTCAGTGTATTTTGTTCTTCCTGAACAATTTTGAAAACTTGAGCTGCCTGGTTCTTACACAGTCTGTGTATTGAAGTAAATCTATGAAAATCGTTATACATCCATTAAATTAGAATAGCAAGTAAATTATACAACCAGTGTTACCACTCAACATTAAAAAAAATATCTGGTTTTCAAAACATTCCAAATGATGAATTTATGAAAAATAACTGATTTTTTTCAAAAGACAAATATTGAGGCTCATAAAAATGGAAGTACCATCAAATAAGAAACAACGAAAGTATTTTTTAAAAATTAGCATTTTCAGAAAGAAAAGTATGTTAATGGCAATGACAGAAATATGATTGGTCACCTTCATATAAATTTTTTTTGAACGAATTCTGTGATTTTTTCCAGAAACTTTTAGAAATCGCTAATGTTCCCTAACATTGTCTCGACGTTTTAGATCCTACAACTCCAGGTTCTTCCTGTATCCGTCTACAACGTTAAAAATACCAGGGACGAGAGTGACCAAAAATCAGAAGGAATTATTCACAAAAGATGTTTCAAGTAATAAAACAGTCAGAGTTTTACATACCTAACAAAAATACTACATTGGAGAAATAATGATTTAATCATATTTAATATAAAACACACTTGGAAATTGTAGCGTTTCCATTTACTTATGCGGTAACATAAATCCTTGCTTAACCTTAACCAACCTATTTAGCATAGAAGTACATGAGGAAGCTCACACAAATATAGAAAAAATGTTCAGCCTTTGTGTTAGTGACATTTTGTAACATATTCAAAAATAAAGAAGTATACAAGAGGGTAGACAGAAGCCCTTATATAAAGTAAGATGCCTTTTATTTAAAATAGTTGACAGTGGTTGTCTAAGGTTCTATGGTTGAACAAGCATAACATTTTAGTTCCATGTGAAGACCTAATTAAAGACTATATCACTTTAAGTAAAAATATATTGGATTTTTTTGGAATATTTTAGAAAAAGCAGAATTCTGATAAAAAGCGGAAGAACCTCATCCCTGAAATAATCACCAGGTTTACTAAAAAAATAAAACCCCAACTCTTTCTAAAAACACATAGGGAAAAAAAATGGCACAATAGGCTAATAACAAACAAACAGCTATCCTTAGAAACTAATATATTTTTTAAGTTACCAAATAAATATAAAAATTCTTCGTATATATTATTTCAAGCCCTTAAAGTTAATATTATAAAATTACAATACACTTTTAAATTGTTTTACCCATCAAAGCAGGACCCACAGCTTAATGTGGATTCCAAATCACAACAAGCTTCAGTGTTATATGTAACCTAAACTTCTGACACAAGGACTGGAAGTATGAACATATAGAGCATTATCTGTTAATGACAATTAAAATGTAGACACTTTAAACATTCAATTATTAAAATATATAAATACGGGAAAGTACTTTCGGGTAAAAATATTTCATTAGATTTAAAAACAACCAAATACTTAAGACAAATGAAAGGAATTATAGTATAAATAAATTGAGTCGGCTTGTGTCTTAAACTTATATAATGAACAACCAGGAATGTGAAGTTAAGAAAAATTCAAAAAAGAAGCGTTCCGAGGAAACCGACAACACTCAAATAGGCAAAGTAAATAGAAAATGTACATATTTATATTTCCTCGATTTATATGCATATATAAATACATCTACTATCTTCACAATAACACATCATGCTGGGGTATATAACATGTTTTCTACCATTGAACATCGAGTACAAATTATAGAATATTCTTGGTTGCCACTTACCAAATCATAGCAGATACATATATGTATGTTACGATTATATTATTAAACATTTTCAATAAAATTAATTACAAAATTTCAAATTCTGTCCCGAGGTAAAAAATTTACCAAAATGAAAGCCTTATACTCTAACATCAACAAGATATACATTTGGTTAGCTATACAACAACAACATCAGGGGTAAAGACGGGCACAATATTCACAACAATTGTGAGAAGGGAGCATTTTTTTTATATATAAAAAAAGGGATAATTCTCACCCACAATACCGTTTCAAAATGGTTCTCTCATTTTTATAAGGTTTAAACCCGTGCAAATAAAAATATAAACTTTGCTTTAAAAAAATGTGCTGTGCTATCGAATGTGAAAACTAGAAGCATACAAATTAAATGAAACAGTTACATATAAATTCAGATTTAATTAAAAATAACTTTACATTTGAAAGGATCACAAAAAATGTGTGAAAATATATATTGAACAAATTAAGAAATAAACAATAACAAAAGATTGCAGCAAGTAAATGTGGTATAGAGTAAACAAGGGTGGAGGTTAACATTGGCTCTGATATTAGTCAGGAAAGCAAACAGAAAGTAATGGTTTTATAAACACCTGGAAATTTAAATGTAGCCTGCTCATTCATTTTCAAGGGGTGGTTCTTGTTTTCATGCACTATAAGCAATAAAAAACGGCAAATCCGCAATCTATGTTTGACTAACAACTGCAAAAAATAATAAATCGTAAATAAAATGGAACTTAAATAAAACAAAAACTGAAACAAATTATAATAAATAACATTCAATTACATGCATTTTTTTTTAAAGTGTTAATGTTTTAAAAGGATGTATAAAATAAGCTGTGTATTCAAAATAAACAAAATTCTTACTATGATAATCAAATCTACTATGTTTTTAAAAATTGGATTTCACTTAAAAAAAGACAAGTCTATATATGGAAATAAACAGGGGGTATTTCAATTTAGTTATTAAAGTTTGGTGATGCAAAGGGATAGTGCATTAACAAAATTATATTAATATTATCTTGTAAGCAAATTTCTTGCAAAAATAAACCATGCAAAGGAAAATACTAAGGAAAAATTAAATGTAATGAAGGTGTCAAATTTTTTAAAGCAACACATTAATAAATAAGTATCAGATTATTTTTTCTACATTTAGTTAAACGTTTGTATTAAAAAAGGAATGAGTATATATCGAAGTACAAAGTATATATATGGGTATTCAAAATTTTCTTTTTCAAAATGGAATATCATTCAATTTTAAAATATATTCCATCCATTGTATTTAAAAAATTTATTCGATAAAAAATTAACAAATTTCTGTTTATAAATAATTTGCAGGTACTTCAGATTCCATTTTTTTTTTCAAAGTGTAATAAAAATAATTATATATAAACTAATTAATACTTGGTCGTTTGTTCTATACTGTTAAATAGAAAATTTAAATCTATTAGCAAAATTTATTTGTGAATTTCATTTTCACAAAACCAGTCAGTGTATTTCAGTTGTAAAATTAATATAATTTATTTATACAAATGGTTTCAAGTCCACATTAATGTATGATATTTCTTGTATAATCTGTATTAAAATGATATATGGCTTGAGGTAAAATTGTTTCTTTTTCCCCTTTGGATGGATAGTTATAAAGATATAAGCATAAAATATTTTGTTTTGTCTTAATACCTTTCATTTTGGCCCATAGTAATTTCTCAAAAGTTGATAAATGTAAAACACAAATATATGTTTACATTGCTAAGTCGCACATTCAAATCAATTGAGATAACATACTTAGCTTGCAACTCAAGTTGATCAGTGTAAACAATACTTTTCGTGTAGATTTCTTTCATTATAAATTGTTAATAAGCACTATTTAACATCTCTTATAAAAACAACTATTAAAAATATTTTTTTTCAGAGTTAGAAGGGTGGACAGATATCTCTTTTAAATATCATTAACCCAACATGTTAATAATCCTTGACATAATATTTTATTATAAAATAGAAATATATTTTAATCCATATTTATGCTTTCCAAATAATTTGGATACCAATTTCTCTTTAATTCATGAATACATCAGTATCTGATTATTAACAAAAAAATAGCCTTAAGGTGCTGTTAACAAATCCCTTTATTATATATTAAAATTTATGATTTCCTTAAATTTATAAATATAAAAATTGTCAAATAGGGTGTTATACTATGACTAATAAACATATTACACATTCAACAAGATATCAGTGTTCACTCTAGACGTTTTTTTGAAGGAGGTCCGCCCTGTCCGACCTTTTTTCATCCCTCGTGCCCCTTTTTCAAAAAGGCCGCCCTCTTTTGAAAAAATTTCGGCCCTTTTCAGTCAAGCACAAGCTTCCCTAGCTGTCTCTAAAAAAGACATCGATTAAAAAAAATGTGTGTGTAAATTTGGATTAAGTGAATTATGACAGTTGAAAAACAAACTCCTTTTTAACTATGCTTGTTGTGCAATCATGATGATTCCACAGTAATTTCGAGCATGGGGCATTCCCCGAATCCTATTGGTTGCCTGTAGCCGAATATGAAATGCTATGGGTTTTTTTTAAACAGAAGATGGTTTGGTTCCAATATTATACGTTCTATTACCAAATTTTAGATTTAAGTAACTAACCTTTTCATCAGTTTTGTAAGGGGTCTGATTAGGGCTACTTCCAGATTTGTTTTTTAGCGAAAATATTAATTTTTAAGTGTCAAATTTTGGATTTTAAGTAGTATCTTCATTAAGAGACATGAATTTTGTATGGATACTTCCTTCAAAATAAGCCCCAAACTGTCACCAATAGCTCGAGCGCAATAACAATCAACAAATCGGAACTTTTTTTTGTCCAATGTATCAACTGGTGTCTACGGCCACCCTGAACTTTTTTTTAAAAAAAGTGCCCTTTTAAAAACAAGAAGTGTCTTTTCAAAATCGGGGTGCCCTTTTAATGCCAAGAGTGCCCTGCCCCTTTTGTATTTCTAGAGTGAACACCGAGATATTTACTAAGAAACTTTAAAGAAAATCCAGCAAACAAACCTATAAAGAAAGCACCAGTTATGTACAAGGAATTTTACTTACAGTTAACATCCATTAAAGTTGCTATGAAATAATACCTAAAAAATTGGTCGATTCTACATAACTTTATTTTAGCAGAAAACCTTATATATATAGAAAAAATCAGTTCCAGAAAATAGGGCTTTACA
Source organism: Troglohyphantes excavatus (assembly GCA_963932185.1). NCBI lineage: Eukaryota > Metazoa > Arthropoda > Arachnida > Araneae > Linyphiidae > Troglohyphantes > Troglohyphantes excavatus. Next base: position 66,176,340 of record OZ010674.1, on the reverse strand, counting down.
AAGGGATGCCGATATTAAATTCTTTTTCAGGAATATAATTTTTCGTAAACTGCATAGCAAAGAAGGTAGTAAATCGCAAACTTTATACAATTATTTTGGTTGGGTCGTATATTTAAGAATATTCCTCAAGTAAAATATATCACCACATTTATAAATCTAAGCTACCATATAAAAAAGGACGATTCAAATTAATCCTCTTCAAAAATAATTTTGGCTTTATAGCACATTGAATGCTATAACAGATAAATTTTGTAGCTTTCTTTTTTTAAAAGGACAATTCCAGGTAATACTGGGGGCAATTAATTTCCATCGATCACAAACGATATGTTTGATTAATTTGTTAAGGTATAAAATAACTCTGCTCAACAGAAACATTCTTATATCTCTCAATACACAGGAAGCTCGATAAAAAAGAGCCGACAAGAATCGCAAACATTTATAGCTATTTCTTTAAATAGTCGTAAATGGATATAATTTATAAAGATTTTTAAATTTGTTAAATTTACCTTTCATTAGATTCAACACGAACTTTTTGCTGAATGCAAATTTTGAAGTTTCATATAATTTTATTAGAATTTTTTCAATAATTTTAAGATAAACAAAATGACGGCTCTTTTTTAGAAAACCCCTGCATTACTCAATTACTAGCCTACAGCTAACACACTGCACAAGGTTACAACGCATAGCTGTGCTTTTATACACCGTTGCTCTAGTACACGCTATACTTAATTTATATATCACCTCGACACACACACACTGTATAACACCGATACTCTGTATACATAGCAAAAATGCATAATAAAGTACACACAGACAGAAACGAAAGACATGCACAACATGGTTCTTATAATAATAAGGGTGTTAGTATCCATAGATGTTTAGTTATTCTGTGAGCATACAAGGTGTGGCGGCAGTAGCAGCGCGAAACCTTAAGAATATGCCCAAGCTGAAAGAGTCGAACCACAAATACAGTAAAACATTAAAGAAACTTAAAAATCATGACTTGCATAATATACCTGCCAACTTTTTTAAAATCAAATTCGGTGCAAATTTATTTCCCAATATAATTGCATCAACTGTTCTGTATAAAAATTAGTTTTTTTTTGTCAAATAAAAAAGATTTTTTTTAACTTGTATATATTTTTTTAATTAATTAGTTTATTTAGTTTTCACTCCCAAATTGACTTACAAATGATGCATTTTGCTTTCAAGAAATTATAAAATTCAACGGCTAAACATTTTTCAAAGGTTTTTATGCTAGATGTGCATGAGAAACAATTGCTCTGCAGCTTTTAATCAATCGAGCATTTTAAAAAAATCAAATTGTGTCCAACACAGGGCAGTCAAGTTTCAGATTTCAAAATCAACAAAATTTACCAATTTGCATTAGCACAATCCATACAACAGCATCAAATAGTCAATTATTTGCAAAGCTATTAGCCAGGTAGCAAGCTAAAGTTGCTCAGTGAGTGGATACAACTTGAGTTTTCCTGTTGCATGCAACTAAGTGGTTTAGTTGCCAGTGCGAGAATAGCTTTATTGTGTTTATATTTCTTGATGATTTGAAGATTAAAAAAAATCTATAATTCTATAAGCTACACCCGTACATTACACAACAGAAAATTTGTGCAAGTTGGCAGGTAAGTAATATTTTCAATGTGTGCATCTTAATCAACAGGGCTCTGTAAATTTGAGATGCATACACTGAGGGAAAAAGTAATACTAGTCTTAAAATTATATTATTTGTTATAACTAATACTAAAGATATTTAATCTTAATTAAATTTTACATCTACTTAAATAAATTATAGTACTTAATGGTTTGAGAAAAAATAAATAGGCTAACAATTACAGAGGTAAAAAAAAACTATTCTGTACATCTGAAACAATAAAAAATTATATCTAGCAAAAATGATGGCTTCCTACAAAACTAATTTTATGGACAATAATTCTTTTTTGAATTAGAACTTTGCTTTTAAAAAAGTTTCTATTGATCATACATTTGAAACCAAAGGTGAAAAAACAAGAGTGGTTTTTCTACAATCTGCAATATTTAACTTTCAATTAAGATTTTAAAGTTTGATCTAATAAACTTCTGATCACGAATCCCTAACTCAACTTTGGTACACAAGTATATATAGCTGTAGTTTTATAAAAACTAACCATTTAACTTGTATTCTACCAAATAGACTATCAAGGCCAATTCTTAGATTTTTTTTCAAGCAACGTATACTGTGTTAATTGTTTTGTTTTGAGCTCTGTTTGTTCTCTCTTCAAAGCCCCCAGCTATACAGAGCCATGCCGTAAATATTTTATATAACAAGTGCACTGACAGTTTTAGAATGCATGTAAAATTAAATGAAAACGTAGTAATATATAAACAGGCATCGTTTATATTTTACAGTTGTAATATTGTTCATCAAATATATTCATTAATTTGCAATCAGTAGAGGTTTTATGTATTGTGATGGATAACATATCAGCATTAAAGCACGAAGATTGCATAACGTTAGTCAAAGTCTAGTGAAATTAATGTTGCTTGATTTTTTGTTGTTTACTAATAGATTAGCATTACATGTTAAAAGTAATATGGACTGCAGATAAATTAATTTTTGTAACATAAATCTTGTATGATAATTGCATAATTGAATAAACTACATAAAATAATATACCAAATTTGCATTATTTACATACTAATGTTTTTTATAACTTTTAATTATACATGTTAAAAGCGAAACAAATTGTATTATAAGTATTAAAAAATACTAGAAAATACTTGTGTTAATTCTACTTATAACTTACATTATTTAAATTAACTAAACCTTAAGAAAATTATTATATGCATTTAAGACATAACTAACTGAAATATAGTAATGGAAAGAAAGTACAAGTACAACTTTGATTTTGTCAAATGAACATATATTTCTAGCAAGGTAAAATTAATGTTCAAAATGTTATGGTAGTCTCTCCTCACAATGACCTCTGGATACTCTTTCATTATAACGACAACTCATATTGGTCATACAACGCAGGGTCGTTATATCAAATGTCCATTGTGATTAATATAAGAAAACATTACATAACTACTTTTAATATTAAACAAAACTACATACATTTGTGCAACTTCATTAAAAATATAATGAATGAAAAAACATCAAAACAAAACTTTCAATTTTAAGACAATTGTCCTATTGAAATAAAAATATCCCCATATTCCCCCCAAAACAATTACCTAGGGCATTTCCGAATTAGGCGATAGTAACACTTTCGAGATGTGAATCAAAATATGGAAGAGTAAACGCGGTCAGATTTCATGACAGCTGCAGTAATTTTCATGTACCACAAAGAGACAATCAAAGGTTGCACTTGTACTTTTTCCCACTACTACCTCCCAGTATCGGAACTATTTCTATGTTTAAGGTAATATTATTCTGCAAATTATTTATCTTTGTAAATGAAAAATGTATAATACATATAATTCAAATGCATATTAAAAGGATCATTCTTAAAGAGACAGGATAAACACAATTGGAGTTAGTAAACTGAAACTAAACAAAGGTTAAAAAAAAATATATACTTAAAAGATAACAAAATAATTATTCATAGATGTAAAACTGAGAAATACTCAGCATGTTGCCTAAAAGCTAAATATGTATATTTTGTAATGTAAGCATTTTGATTAAATTATCTCTAACTTTTAGAAGGCAGGTGTTTTATTTTAACATGAGATTCTGGTCAAAATATCGGCCACCCGCCCTGTAAAGGTTAATACATTTTTTTTCCAAATATCTGCATTTTGTTTACAATTTATAAAATAATCAATTGTTGTATTACATTTTTTTAATGGGAATCCTTGCAAATATGGTATATTTATTCAAAATGTTATTAATAGTATGGTTATTAATAGTTTCAAGTATCATGCGCAAGTGCACTATAACTAAACAAGTACATACAGCCTAATGTATTAACTGATTTCCATCAACCAAATTCTTTAAATTGTGAACATTATAGTATCTCTTACCTCTCACATTGGACAAAGAAACTTTTAACATTAACATTTTATTAATTATTTTTTTCCCTGTATGGGGTTATCTTTTTAATGTAATAAAAAACAACACATTACTACTCTACTGTATATTAAGCATATTCATAAATAAAAACAAATTATATTAGTGAGTACTTTTTTTTGCATGAAATTAAGAAACATTTCCAATAAAAGATTGCCCTACATATTTTAATATTTGTTACTGCAGCATCTCATTGTTGACCCAACACAACATCTGGCAACTTAAACTACTAAAGAATATCATATTCGCTTTTCAATGCAATAGATATATTCAGTGCGACGAACATTTTTAAAGTTACCCGACTGCAAAAAGCTCCGATACAACTTTTTCAAAATTATCCATGTATAAAGAAACCATAATGAAAATTAAGAAAAATTCACCTGTACTTTAAAATAAACATAGACAAAATAATAAAATAAGGCAAAAATCAAACCATAAAATCAAAATAAGAAATAAAGGAAACTTACCAACAATAACAATAATTATAATAAGAATAACTCCAATTATGATTGCCCACATCTGCAACAACAAAATAAGCATTATAGATAGATGAGAAAACGAACATGAACAGGCATGAAGAAAAAAACATGTTAACTGGTTAAACCCTAACCCCTTTCTACAAATATTTTTATGTAAATTATAAATTAGTCTCATGTAAATGTCAAGGTGTAATAGTACATTTCTTCTTGCCTGTAAGTGTTCTTTTGAGTTAACTTACCTGCAATAATGATTACGATTATTAAACCAATACCGACCATAATAGCAATCATCTAAAATCAAACAGAATCGACTTTTAATGTTACTCAAATGGAATTAAAACAGGGTTTAATGAAAAGGAATTGAAATAAAAACATTTCTTTATAACCTTTAATAGCTACAGATCTAAAAATGCTTTAAATAAATTATTAGCTATTGTGCTATTTCTTTTTTCACTACCATTAGACCCGTTTTTTAAAATACATTTTATGAAAGAATTAATTTTTGACAGGTCGACGGTAGAAGAACCAAGCACACAGTTTGCTATTATTTTATTAATTATCTTTGCACCAAGATTGAAAACTTGCATGTTCATTAAAGAATTCTCATTTCGATATGAAGCAAAAATATTTATTTCAATGCAAAACTAGTAGTAGTCTCAAAGACATACACACATTTAAAACCTTTTAACATATGTTTTTATGGACTGTCACCATTCTTCCCATTTCGCAATTTGATACAATGAAAGGACAACTCTGTAGGTAACATAAGACATTCAAATATTGATTTCAATAAAATGCTAACTTTCATTGCTCTCATCTGGACCTTCCCCACGTTAATTTAAAATTAAATACAAATGAACTGCAATATAATTTGTTCATACTATTTAAAAATTAATATGCAACATAGAAAAAAAAATCAAGCAATGCATTTTTTTAAATATAATTAAAAAATTTATATAAACCTGCAAAAATTTTTTCTTCAATTTTAGAAACTGTCTATTAAACCACTCATTTATATATAACAGATATAAATTTTGATAAAATATGTTAAACACCTGTTAAAATATTAATATGAACTTTTACCTAAAAATACATTTCCTTTGTCAACTGAGAATATGAAATTGCGCTGCTCATTATCTAATATCTGAAGTTTTCCAACCTCCAGCAAACAAAGGACATTTAAAAATAGTAGACAATAAAACTAAGAATAAATGGATAATGAGTCCTTTAAGAGTCATAAAAACAGAACAATCCGTAACTAAAACCGTAAAAAGATTTTCAAAAGTGCATAAGCATTTAACTCAGAGTTTGTAATGGTCCATAAAACAATGCCAATTTAGTGAAGACTCGAGCACAGAATTTCCACAAATTAAACTTCTGAACACATACGAGACATTCGCAACAAATAAAAAATTATAGACAAAATATAAAGAAGTTCTCTATTGCCAGGTACACTTAGAAACATAATCATATATTTAATTTTTCTAACCCATATTTAATTTTCAAACCCAAATCTCCAGTTGAACTTGACTTCCAGGAGGAGTTTTGCACTTTTAGAATTATTGATTCGATTGTTAATGAAATCTTTGTTGTTCCAATATTTCACGTTTATTGGCACACAATAGTTAACTTAAACTGTTTGAGATAGTTTTTGTTCTTTGGCAACACTTTCAATTCTGGGTTTATTTTCATTTTGTTGCCCACACACATTTTTTCATTTCTGTTGATGAAGGAAGATATATCCCCTAAACATGTCTAGATTTTTTTGTATATTTATTGTGTAGTTTTAACAATGCATTTGTATTTTAATATTCTTAATGCAATGTTCTATAAAATGAGTTTTTATCTTAAATAAAAAAGGTTATATTTAATAAATTATATTATGAAAGTAATATTTGAAATATCCTTACAATTAATACATTTGTTTTTGCTTAAAATAAAATATTGAGAAATCTTGCTGAAACAAACGTTTAAATGTCTTTTTAAAATTAAATGTGTTGATCTGAACAGAGCCCTGAATTCATTAATAACTTTTGAAGAACAAACAATAGAGCTTGAATGTTAAAGATAGCAAGTGAGGGGTGTTTCTAGGTCTAGTGGGCCTTCAATGTCTAGAGTGTTGCTGTGAAGGCTAAATTAGAATACAGTGGACGGCGCATTATGTGATGCTATCATTCGCTAAATATCATCAAAAAGTCACTAAGTCTCGTTCGCTTGTATCAAAATACACTTGGAATCAAAAGTTTTGTTTATTGTTATCAATGTATAAATTTTATTTTCCTTAAATTGGCAAAAAACAAGAAAACTGGAATAAGAGGCAAAAAATACTCTACAGAAGGACATATTGCTGGTGAACAAAGGACGCCGATAAGTCAATTGCAGACCAGTGGATTAAAGAAGAATGAACGGGAAAAAAAGAGACAACCAGCAATTCTTTTTAAGTCAGTAATTCCCTTATTGTATATTATTTCTTTCTTGTCTACTACAATTTATAATATTTTTTTTGGTACATTAATTTCGTAAGTCAATAATTCACTTACTAAGCTTATAATTTTTTTCTTGTTTACTACAGTTTTACATTGCATAGTATTATGTATGCTATAATTTTTTCGGTACATTAATTTCGCACAACATTACAATAAGTACTGTAGAGTTTTACAGCAACAACACATAAATAAACGTTGTCTGCGGAAATCAACATTGTATTTATTTACTAAAGTGTAAAGTATGAATATTTTTTAACATCAATCTTTTTTCCTCTATTATAATCACTCACAGCTGCTTCATAACTATTTAAATTTTCTAAATTTATTTTACAACAAAAAATACAGTCCTTGAAGAAATTCATAAGTCTTAAATTGTATAAATATTCCTACCTTACAGTTCTTCCACCAAAATTTCCTTTTAAGTTTCCCTGCCTGTTGTTCAAACTGTGAGGCTCCTTGTTGTAACGCATCTGGTGCAGATTGAAAAGTAAAAGCAACATTTGAAACAGAAGTCAAAAAAAGTATACAGTAAAACTTCAAAATATGTAAAAATAACTCAGTACCCTAGGGATAAAACATACTATGTCCATTCTTGCTATTTCACAGGAGAGCTTATCAAAGTTTTATATGCCTGTACCTTTCAATGGGCACAGAATTCATTAAAAACAGAAATCATTCACAGAATTCATGTGAAGAGTGTAAAAAAAGATATCGCAATTTTAACTTAAAAATTGACATAGTGTCATTTACCACAGAGGTACAGAATTAGTAATAAAAAACTATGAACAGTGTGCACACATATTGCAAAGCTTTGTCAAAGAGCAGAAAAGATTTCTTATAGCAGAAAAAGGAATTTCAAGTTAAACTAAACTCATTAAATATAAAAACAATACACAAATGAATTTATTACATATATTTAAATTCACACAAAAATAACAAACAACAATTAACAGAATTACTTCCATTTGGTTATTCTAACAATATTCAAAATTGTAACTTAAATAATTGCCAATCTTTAATAGATATTCGGTCAGCAATGATTCACAAATGATATGGTTTCATTTGAAATGCCACTATGCGATATTTTAAGATTGATCTGTTTAAATTTAAAACTCTTCTGCTATCAATAACAAAGATATCGGTAAATAATTTTTCTCTGCACCGTATGTGCCACATAAACCTTACATGCCACATAGTACCTTACATGTGCTACATAAAAGAAAAAGAATGGAAATTGATTATAAAACCACCTTTAAATAATTATATAACAACGAATATAGGCAATGAAATACAACATCAATATGTTAAGATTATAAATTATTAAAAAACATTGATTTTATGTTAGTAATGTAATGATAAATTGGGTTTTACTAATACTAATATTTTAATATGGGGGTATTATGAAATTAAGGAGAGTTTTTTTGCCAATTTTAAATAATATATACGCTGCCTATTTCTATCCTGATTTATAGAACTTAACACAGTCACACATACATACACACAAATTCCTCGTTATTTTTTAACCAAAGTCAGATGACGAGGCAACACCTGAGTTGGCACCCAACACAACATGAATAGGCGTCAGGACATTGGACCCCAATCAGATTTATCATGCACCAGTCCTCTATACACATCAGTATAATTTTTGGTTATTTTAGACAACTTTCTAATATTTTAGTAGCGAAGCTAGCAAACCCTCCGATCACAAGATCACTATATTTTTATATTTCTTTGTCAAGTCTACACAGTCAGGCTCGAACACGCAATCCTCTGATTGCTAGCCAAACCCGTTTAGCCACTGGGCAACTGAGGCTCCTCTTCTTTTTTAAAATACTTATATATAAAAACTCATGATTTTAGCAAAATTATAGAAGAACTTAGAAATAAACTAATAATTTTTTGACAGCTATACATTTATACAAGCAATTAAAACTGTTAAAAGGAAAGACTTTCACACATAGAAAAAAAAATCTACAGAAAAAGAAATCAAACATATATATTTAAAAAAGAAATATCAGAATTAAAGAAACAACAAAGCTTGATTCAATGAACATTTTGAATCATCTAATAAAATTAGTAGCAAAATAAAAAATAGTATATGTTAGTAATTAAAATAAATAATGCCATTTAAAAAGTCAAAACACAAGCAGCATGCAGTTGCCTAGAAACACAGTAATCTGCTTTCCTCGACGTTGCTAAGGGGGTTGGATTGTGTTACCTGCACGGTCATCCAGTTCTGACAATTTCTGATCTCTCTCCAAAACTTTCTCCACATTTGTACGCATGATATCCACGACCTAATTTCGGAGTCGTCCGAAAGTGCAGCAGTGAACAGAAACGAGAAAAGGATTAAGACACATAAATTGACACAAAAATAAGAATAAACTTGATCAAGCATTTGCACAGGTAGGAGAAAACAAAAATCAAGACTAGATTACTGAAAGACCGTTCACAATATAGTCCATAATTTAAAAAAAAAAAAATTTTGATAAGCTGGAAATATAGGAGGTTTCCTGTAAAGTACGCCTCGTAATTTTGAACCATGGTCAGATGATGAGGACAACACCTGAGCTGGCACCCGACGCAACCTCAATAGGCATCAGGACATTGGACCATGATCAGATTTATCATGCACCAGTCCAATATACACACCAGTATAATTTGTTCAATGTTCTAGACGACTTTCTAGTATTATTGTAGCGAAGCTGGCAACTCTTTTATCACAAGATCACTACTTTTTTTTACTTTTCTTTGTCCGAGTCCATAGCATGAGATCGAACTCGCAATCCTTTGAACGCCTTTATCTACTGGGCATCCGGAAGCCCCAGAGCCAGGTTAGAAATCTCCGACTGACACAATGAGATGTGTGTGTGTTTATCACAATAAAATGTTCTAACCATTGTAAAACACTTTGAAACTTCCTTTATTATATACAAAAAAAAAAACGTAAATGCGTCATTTGTTTTTTAAATGTGTAAATAAACTTTTCAGACGTCCTGCACAAGGACAATTTCAATATACACTTTTTCACATTTGCAGTTAAATGGAAAGCCTCTTTTTTTTCGACTTAAGCAGTGAAAAACTGATAAAATAACCAAAAATTAGACTCTGCATGCTTCACAAATCGAAAAACACCAGCAAAAGGGGAGATTTAGGAGACCTTCCTGTGTCAATTAACAAGAGCAAGCTCATTCTTTGGCACACTACCATCAGCTGCTCACCTGCTCGGTCATCCAGTTCAGAGAGCTTCTGATCTCGTTCCAGAACTTTATCAACGTTCACACGCATAATTCCCACGACCTATGATATAGCAATAAAAAATTTCTCCACACTTGACTCACTTGTGTGGAACAAAGGAATAGGATATCAGGTTCGGCATGCTGGCTTTTCGACGACATTATTAAAGCAATGTTCTAATATGTAGTAGCATGGAAACAATTTGTTTGAACACCGAAAATCCAGAGTTTGAATATTAGAATTCATGTTAGTGATATTCCGGTATAATGCCATGAATATAAGCTTCGATAAGTCAACAAAACAAGTATATAACTAACAGTAATCCTGTTAGATTTAGAAGATGTAAAATTCTCCAAGTCATGCCGAACCCGATATCTTTACTGAATAGACATTAAGAAATATCAGCATGCATGAAAAGCAAACCCATATTTCATTTGTTAAAAAATTTTGATATGGTTGATTTGTTAATTACAGAAAGTTTTATTGTTGTTTTTGCTAATAATAAAAATTGGTCCACTGACTGAGAAGCCAAAGTAGCCAAATGTCAGTGACCAGATAATTTAAGGGCCCTGCTTCAGGTAATATATAAGTTTGAATGATGTTCAGAAATAGCTAATTCGATTAAATTCCTAGCTAAAGGTAGCGCTTAAGACGATTCTGAATTTTTTTCCGCCAAGGCCAAAACGAAGTGTGTTTTGTTTGTCACCGAGTCAAAGGGCCAGATGATGATCCACTATAGCTACACAATGGGCTATTAGAGAACGGTTTCGGATTTGACAAGGCTGGTTGGTTAAATAACGTCGCACTAGAGCTGCAGTATAGGCTATTGGTGACAGTTCGTATTCAACAATTATGTAATTAATCAAAAAAATATGACAACAAATCAAAAGTCTCAAGGGAAAATGCCTAATATATAATAATATATCTTTAGATATTCTAACAAACTAAACATCATTTATTTGAAACATTTTAATATAAAATAGCGATCAATGTGGCAATGTGGCAATCCTCATTGTAATACAAGTGATATGGGTCGAGTGCTTTTGCTATCTTACCTCATCCACCTGGGCCTGTGTATGCTGCAGTCTTTTGGAGGCTGCAGTCTGCTGGGGATTGGGCTGCCTCGTAGGGGGGGAAGTCGCTTCATTGCCCTCGGTCGACCTGCAAACAGATAACGAAATTCAATAAATTTTACAGCATGCAATTTTTCAAACAATAAAGTAGCTGAAATTTTCTTTTTTATGATAACCGAAATGCACATTTCTCAACTGAAATCAGTCCTTCAATGAAAGGAAATTAGAAAAATCATGTACATGATTAGGGTCATATTGAAGTAGTTCTACTCGTGCTCATTAATTCTCTTTATTCAAGATTTGAGTAGGAGAGTGAGAGACCATGTGCACTTAAACCAAAATGCCAATCCTCTTCATGATTTGAAGAACTGCAAATGTCTGAAATATTAACTGGCCAATGTTGAAAATATCTATTCCCCAACATGCAGTGACAACTCATATCTATAAGTGGAACATATCTCTCGGGAACACTTTCTCCAATTTATATTTATATGAAAAATGTTCTAGATTTCAGTTGAAAGTGATTTACACAATCATTATTGCCCTAACGCAAGTAGAGAAAGACTTTCCTGTAAAATGCATGTGTAGAGCATGCATATGTAGCATATCTCTCTTCTGAGATGCCACCTATCTGTTAAATTTTCAGTTCAGTAAAATCATAAGGAAGGTTAGTGAGCATGTATTGAACTATGTCAAAAGTACAATAACTGGAAAAAAAACCTTAACCTAAAGATTTCTGTCAAACGCAGGGACTATGAATAAAAAAAAAAAAAATTTAAAAAATGATCATTCCTTTTCTTACAAATGGGTTTTAAACACTGATTAATTGGTAAATTCCTAGTGTACAGTGCCTCCTTGGCGCGATTCTGAAAAATGGTGGCAAAACATCATGAAACTGAGAGGGGGGGGGGGGAAATAGGGTTGCCGTACATCATGATAATGCTAGGAACATCATGAAATAGGGTTGTCAAAATATAAAATTTATCGCCCACCAATTGTCGCCAAATAACATTTGGCGGGGGAGCATCGTACACTAGGAATTAACCGATTAATTTTTGAGCAGTTTTACAAAAGTTTGGTTTTAGAAGAAAGAAAATAAAAGACTGGTATTCATCGTACAGAGGACAAACTGTTCAAGTTTATAAAAGATTTAAGACTTTTTAAATATGAAGATCTTGTAAGAGTTTTTAAGCGGAGGTATTCAAGATAAAAATGTTAAGAGTTAACATTTTGCTGCGACTTAAAGTAAATAGTTCAATGGGTGCATCAGAATATGTGTTTCTGATGCACCCATCGAACACATATTCTGATGTGTGCATATTATAAGAAAGATAATTCAGATTGCATAGTATACATTTAATAGTTAAATAACTGCAAGCAATTTATATTTTAAATTTAATTTATATTGCAAATTTCAGAAAATCAATACATGTATACAATTTCTATTTTACTGTAATTATCTCAAATACTTCAATCAATTAACTGAATATTTTTTTCATCAAGAAATATACTTCTATAAAAAGCTACAAGTTATATTTTATTTACAAAGGGATTCATAAAAGTTTAACGTAAAAGAAAGGGGATGGGGGTTAGGTTAGTGATTAGATCATTTCCACAATATTAACTTTTCAAATAAATTGTAAACATTCCAAAATAGTTTATGCATAGGATATCATATGGAGGAAGCAAATTTTATGAAGAATAAGAGTTTCAGATGTAAACAACACAAACAATTATTTTATGGACAAACGATTTTTACATTTTTAATAAAGAAAACGGAATAAATCATTTTGAAAGAATCAACATTATCCGAACTAAAAAAATAATTATGGGCCCACAAATAAGATTACGTATAACGTAAATAAACATATCTTGAAACTTATTTAAGCGATTGAGTTTACAAACGTACATGGTAGTAAAGAAATCGACAAAAACAAAAGTCTGTTTCTTAAAAATAGCTCTACCCCTATCTTTTTCTCATTTAAGATTAAGTATGCACTTATTAAAACTTTCCGGGTGTCGATCTTCCCATGAGTCATACCGATCGCCGCAGTTAGCCTACTTAAATACTTCCGTGTTAAAATCAAATTTAAGAAAATAAATAAAGCTTTTGTATTGAAACGGATACTCACATGGTTTGTTAGGAATTTGATGCTATCAATATGAAAGGTAAACAGTTATATAAAAATGACGTTTTCACAAAACCCTTGACACCTATGGCGGTGAACGTCGCCCACTAACTCAATTAAATAGACAGCTGACGTTATTGCCACTTGATATACAAGAATGTTTAGTTATGGAATCTGAGTTAATTTATTAAAATTTTCTACTTAAATAACGTTTTCCTCATTTAAAAAAATTTATTTAAAGTTAATATTATAGCATAACTGTTTTTTATTGATATTAGTAAAAAGAAATTAATAAAATTTAATATACACTGCGACCACAGTAACAAACCAGAATTACCTTCTTTTTCGTAAACAAAAAAAAAATTATAATTTTCTGTATCCTGTGATTAAAATACTAATATACACAGAACTTTATACGTATTAATATTTTTATATTATGTACAGTTTGTTATTTACAGTCTGAAAAGTAGAAAAAATGACATCACGTGGTTTATCCGAAACTAACAAACTAAAAAACAATTTAGAAGAACAATTAGATCGGCTTGTTGCACAACTTGCCGACTTAGAAGAGTGCAAGTATGGTTTTGAAATATATATATTTTAATGTGTGTTACATAGTTAGTAACTTAATTTAAACTTGTCCATTTTTAAAAATGTATTGCGTAACGTGAATTCCAATAGGTATTTAATCGAAGAAGTTATTATCTGGATTGAGGGCATATCCTAAAATTAAAAAAAAAAATGTTTTCATATAATGGTGTGTACATCAACAATTTAACTGGTAATTTTCCCTGTATCTTTTGGAGTGCCTCATATTAATTACTATTGCGGATCAAATGCAGGTCACCCTGATTTTTTGCCGAATACAGTTACTCTTCTCAACAACCTTGTAAGGTGGAAATGAAGGAATTCTTTGTTTGGCAACAAACCGGTTTCTGTTGCCATGAATACGTTAGCTCTATGAAAATTGCTTTTTCAATCAAGTTGCGAAACGTGATTGTTCAATGCATTTTCACTCGACTCTTTTTAAACTAAGATTTTATGTGTAAAGAAAATAAGTAAACATTAAATTGTCATGCAAAGTTTTTATTTTCTTAAACTGTTTACTACTTATGAGTTCTATATGTTAGCTTGGAGTTAAGCAGGTCTATGTTACTTAAGTACATTAGGGTGTTTGCAAACACTGTAAGTTTTTCTCTATTTATATAAAATGCACATTCTTTAATTTTTTTTATCTAAAGAATTATAGTTTTGACTGCATTTCTACTATTTTAGAAGAATTTTCTAGGGAAACAAATTTTTCATTACGTAAACATTGAGTTTGAAACATACGAGTTTGCATTAGGCACCCAGAAATACCCACATGAGCCACTAAAAGTCTGAAGCTTTCTTAACTCGATTTCATCAAATATTACATAGATCGGTTTAATTCCTAGCTAGTACTGTGTTAAATTTTAAATACCTTTAAATCAGGTTCAAAATTAGCGGTCGCCAAAGGTTAGTCGTATTTTGCGCCCAAAAATTTCATTTTGGTGTCTATAATTTTGCACCCATTCGACATTTTTAAAACCTTTTCAGAAAAATTTTAGTTTGATGACCCTTTTTTTTACACCCAGTCGTTACGTCTATTGTAGATTTTCAATAATTACCCTCATACTTTTTAATAATTTTGTCAGTAAAACAACAATATTTTTAGAGTACAAATGGAAACATGCTTCTAATTTTATGCAAAAGAAGATTTAGCAATTAAAAAAATATTGTAATAATCAGCAACTCTACTTAAACAGTTTGAATTATTTTAAAATTACGTCTAAGCCGAACATTTTGGCAACTAAAAAAAATTGCTAGGTGCCAATGACACATAACATATATCTCCTAATTCCGAACCCTTGTTTAGACTAAAAAATTTCTACTTATTTTGTATGATACATAAAATAGTTAAAATACTTGAAGAAAAAGCAATAGTTTTATGAAAAAAATATAATTATTTTTTGCTGGATTTAAGCACACTTTTTATACTATATCAATGGCTAAATGCACAATCATTGAATGTCCATTTTTTTGGCCCAAATAAGATATTGACATCAATGTAATGAAAATTACCTTAAAAGTGTTATTAATGTCTAATAAAATATTATCTAATGCATAAATATATGTCTCTTGATTATTTAGAGGTCTTTGAAAAGTTTTCCTCCTAATTTTCCTAAAATTTTCAAAAGTGGACATATGATTAAGCTTTTAGTCATCGATATAATTTTTTTAATTGGAAGTTAAACCTAAAACATTAAATGTCACACATCTTACAGAAATGATCTGGACGAGGATGAATACGAAGAAACCAAGTCGGAAACTATTGAGCAGCTGCGGGAGTTCAATTCAACGCTCTCTAAGTTGATGTCAGGAAATATGACTCTTGTGGATGAACTAGGCAGTATGCAATTGGTAATACCCGTTTATTTTATATGAAGGAATTTATTAATGGGTGCTTCAGCTAAACACCAGTTGTCTACTCAATAACATTGTTGTAGTTTTAGCATGACACAATCTTCAAAACAGCTGCATGAGGTATCAGGATTGAAATATCTTTATGGTTAAAATATCTTTATGGTGGGTTTTAAGGTTCCACCGGGAAACAAAATATTAGCTGTTCTTCCACTGAACTATTTCATGGTACTGTTCTCGAGTTAATATAACACAATTAACATACATTTGGTTTAGTTTTATAGGAAATGGAAATTAAACGCTGATGCATGTAATTCTTAAAATAAAGCAAAGCACAAATCGTGGATGTATGGAGGATCCAGGCCATCAGAACCATGCCCTGGAACATATTACTTATCTTCCTTCTGTTGAAGACTATCAGCTAAATGAGGTTTCATTTAAAACTTTTCTGGCCACAAAACCTGCACAGCTGTACTTAATTTAATTTTTTTTTACTTGTTTATGGCAGTTTGAAACCTACACACTTAAATATTTTAATTGTCTCAACTAAAAAAACCTACTTGCTAGTTGCTATTGTTGAAATGAACCACATGTGTTTTAAACTGTCCTAAATTAACCTCAGAATTGTAAGGATAAGTAGATTAAGGAGGCATGTAACGTTGGAGAGGTTGACTTCAAAGTTTGCACTTTGTATTGTGTTATAATCACATACCTCCTACATGACACTTGTATCTCTATTAATAAGACTTCTACAGAGCTGCAATCAGTGTCAAAAAACAGGCCATACCTCCATTATAATACTCATTCTTCCTTTAATGCTACATGCTTCCTTCATCCACTTACCCCTTCAATTATCTTTAGGAAGAATGCTTACAAAATCAAAATTATATTCATAAAAGAAATAAGTTAATGTACTCTTATTATGCTTGTTAATATTTATGTCATAGCTTATTTTATTATTATCAGGTATTTTTTTTTCTTTCTAATATTACATAAGCCTGTGTTACATACCTGTAAACATGCCATAATGTTACATACCTGTAAAATATTTTTATTGAAAAAATATTCTTGCATGTTAATTAGAAAAATTATGGGAGTATTTATTTTCTGCTAACTGATTTTTATTACTTTTAAACAGGCTATTCAAGCAGCTATTAGTAATGCTTTTCAAACACCAGAAGTCATCAGAATGTTTGCTAAAAAGCAACCTGGTCAATTACGGCAAAAGTTATCTGAAGTAAGTTTCTTTATATTTCTCTATTATTTGTCTCTTCTTAATGGACTAATTACATACAGGATTAAAGCTAACCAGTTCTTAGATGACAATAAAACTGTTGTACATATTCTCTGTGAATGTGACTTCTTCTCCGCCCATAGGTTCGAGCACTTGGGACGTCACTTACTTGAGCCTTGGGATCTCCAGGATATTCCTGTCAGATCATTGCTGAATTTTGCTTCAGCCACGGATCTCTTTTCTTAAGTGATTAAAGATTTATTTCAGGGGAAAGTACAATAGACCTCTGGTCGCAGTGCTTGCTCCAATTTGGAGCCCCCATCCATAAGTCATAGATGACAATATATTTTCCATACAAAAATTAGATTGAAAAATTTATTGTCATCTAAGAACAGTAGCCGAGGATTGGAAAACGTGGGTTTCGAAATGTCAAATAAATGTTTTATCAATTGCAGAGGAACCGGTCATTTGCCACCTCCCTTTTCTGGGCATACAATAGGTGCCAGTATTTTGGGAGGGTTTTATGTACCATTTCACATATAAAATCACTTTTTAAATTTTTTTTTTTAACAGTTTGCATTAGTTTTTTTTCTTCTATCAATAGGCTACTGGATGATATTCTTAACTAAAGATAAGACCCATTTGATTCTTATTTCAAAACTGAAATCTACAAAAGAGTAGTGAGGTTTCGGCTTTTTTGATATTTCGTTTTAATGATATTTTAGTGTAAGGAAAAATTGTAAGCATAAATATGTTGTCATTTTGTTTTTACATTGAATAAAATTAAAACTGGTCAAATTGAGTAAATATTAGATTTACCAAAAACTTACAATAATTTTATTGTCCAAAAAGTTTCAAAATTTCTTAGTCAATTTAAAGATTTATTCACTGTGAAAGAAATGTTATGTTGTGACTAAACTTATTTAGTAATGTTGTATGGTAGACTAATGTTATTTTTTAATAAATTATAAAACATTTTATTTTTTTAAAAATTAATCAAAATAGTTTAAAAATTAAATACTGGATAAAAAATTCTTTCAAAATTAAGTAACCTTAAGTCAGTATAATTTATTAATCTAACTTGGCTTTTTTATAAAGGATGTTGTTAAGTAATCATATTGTATCAATTATCTGCAGCTATTGAATAAGTGCAAAATCAAAAACTTTTAAATTATAGAATGTGATTTTCTTACACATGGAATTTTTTTAGCTGATATATTTCAGCTAATTATTTTTTTAACTTATTCACAATGGTTTTAAACTAAGCTTAATAACTGCTTTGTTTTATTATTGTACTAGCAGAAATACTTGTTCTTCACGCAGAGTTAAATAAAACGATATATTATAGAAATTTTTAAACAATTATTCTCTAAACCATGGCTAGCAATGCATATATTAAATTAGATTTTCATCTCTGTGCACTTTTCTTAATCATTTTAATATGGACATAATGATGAATTATGAAAATTTAACCATTGAATTAATATGAAAATGTAACCATTCTTTGTATGTAATGAAGTATAACTTAAAAATAAGTATACACATGTTTTTTTAATTTTGGTTAATAAAACATATATTGTGCCATAATTAATATTTTAAAAGCTTCATGCAAATTCTCTTCCCAAGCAAAGAGACATATTCTCTCTCATGAACAGCTTTATTTCTTCTCATACAAAAACTATCTACAAACTCAATATAAATTAAGATATTTTTAATCAAGTGGCGTCCTCTTTATATTGAAATATTAAACATATATTAATTTATTTTAAATTATTTTTATATTTGGTAAAAGCTTAGGATGTTGTAACAACGTTGATGTTATTTCTTTTAAATTGACATTTAAAAAAAAATAGCTTATTAAACCTTTGTAAATCCACATGAATTTTATAAATCCGAGTCTCAGGTGCACATCTTGAAGTTGAATAGTACTTATATAATTTTTCAACATTTAATACACATAGGAAGTAGGTGTCTTGTGATCTACAGACAGACACTTTGTTTTATTATTAAAGATTGTAACTGAATATAAATAAGGTTCATATTGATCACTTAAATAAATGACCAAAATGAGCCCTTTTCACTATTTTCAAATGTTTGTGTATAAGTGGCGTCTAAATAAATGCTATCTTCCTCAGCTGGAAAGGGATGCTAAAATAGGGAAGATTCCCCAAGACGTGCTCAACCAGCAGAAGATCGAGATACTGTTCGCCCTGAAGAAGCTTGGGGACGATCTGAGCCTGTCGGAAACGCACTTTCTACAAAGCCACTCCACTGCATCTATGAGGGAGTTTGAGCAAGTATCTGGTGATACAGGTTAGTATCATGCATTCTATTAATTCTATTCGAATCCAATGTTTTATCTGTACCAACAAAATTACTTGAAATCCGCGTTTGATTGTTCTTGGATTTTGACGAAGCTGGCCAAATCATGCATCTACTCAGAAAAAAGTTTTAACATTGAGATGTTTTAGATCCGTATTAAAATGTGAGTTATAACTACAATAATGTTTTTTTTTTAATATTTTAATTGTCGTAAAAGTTAAATTAACCTCAAGTTAACCTCTGCATCTTTTGGATTGATCATAATGGGACATGACAGGCTTAAAATAGTATAGTTTAATAGTTAGATCAAGGTTAAGAATGTTCCCAATATATATATTTTTGTGCTTATTCCTTGATTTGTAATTATTATTTAGAGTGAAAAAATTATAATTATTAATATCCGACTACTAGGCCAAATGACACATTGATAATAAGATAATTGATTTCTCTGACAGATCTGAAAGATTTAAGCAATCCAAGTATTTCCAATTTCTCTTGCAATACACATAAACTTTAAACTCATGGAAATATTTTTCATATGTAAAGTATTGTGGCATTTGTTAGAAACTATATCTATTAAAATAAAAATATTGGAAATAGAAAGTAATTCTTTTTTGCAGAGAAAACAACTTTACAATATTGCCCTTTTCCTAATTGCTCGGACAGTTAAAGAGAAAATAAACAATTACACCATTGAAATAATGAAAATCGCTCAGTAAATTGAAGACATGCATGCCAAAACCAGATAGCTCCGCTTTTTCTGATTTATGCTTTTTCACTTATTCCTATTAAGAAAAAAAATCCTTTATGAATTGGTGCAAGAACCAAGACAGCTCTAAGCAATGGCTATAGTCATATAAAAGGAAAGTAGGTAAACTCTTGTCGCATACGATGCAAGAAACGTACACTGTTTTTCGTTCATCTGAACAATTTTGAAAACAGCAGCTGACTGCACAGAGTGATAACATAATCAGGGAATTATCCTAGAATTTTTTCATTCTTAAACTGTCAAGGACATTTTTAAAAAATCAGTGAAATTTTCAAATTTGGATCGTTAAAACAGCAATTATCATCTATTAATCCTTCTATTCTGGGTAGTTTAGTTATGAATATTTCCGTTTAGTTCTAAAAAATGCATGGATGTGCGCATTTTCAGTTTTATTTTTGTAGAAACATAAACCACTGCAGGAGAGAAGCGAAAGCAAAGCACGTTGAACTTTGGATTGTAAACAAAATGTGCGGGGCTAATGAATATGGGAATAATTGAAGATTGGAATAGGAAATAGGAAGCATATAAAACATTTAAAATTATCTACAAAAGAAATAACTTGTTTGCATTCTCTGCTTCCAGAGAGCATGTTTAATTACTATCATGCCTGTCTCACTTGCATAATTGTTGTGTTGTATCCGTAAATTATTATTTTAATTGACTATAAGTATTGCTTATAATTTTTCATTTCTAATAAAATTTATTTATGGTATCATTGTAGTGTGGCTACCTATATACGAGGTGTGGCTAGAAAAAAACCGAACTAGCACAGGTGAAACAATAAAACGAATGCAATAAGGCTGAAAGTCGCCTGGCCTGTCACGTGACTCTTGCTCCGCCTACTGCTCGAGTTTTATCTGCCTCCTGCACTCAGTCTGCCCGTGGCGTCTGTTCTAAGTAGTTGACGTTTTGTCTGTGCGTCGGAAAAATGTTGAGTGTACAGAAAGAACAGCGTGTTAACATCAAATTTCTTTTCAAACTTGGAAAATCTGCAAGTGAAACGTTTGTAATGTTGCAACAAGTGTACGGCGATGATTGTTTATCGCGAACACAAGTGTTTGAGTGGTTTAAACGATTTAAAGATGGCCGCGAAGACACAAGTGATGACGCTCGCACTGGCAGACCATTGTCAGCAAAAACTGATGCAAACATTGAAAAAATCGGTAAACTTGTTCGAGAAGATCGCCGTTTAACAATCAGAGCAATGTCTGAGTTGACAGGAATTGACAAGGAAAGTGTTAGGCAGATTCTTCATGAAAGTTTCAACATGCACAAAGCGTTGCGTTGTTAGTGAAGACGTTTTTAGCCAATCACAACATTCCCATCTTAGACACACCATCCACCCTACTCACCTGATTTGGCCCCCTGTGATTTTTTTCTTTTCCCTAAAGTCAAGTCAGCTTTGAAAGGAACTAGATTTGAGAGTGTTGAAGCAGTAAAAGAAAAAGCGACGGAAGTAATGTATGGACTTTCCGAAAATGATCTGCAGCATTGCTATGAACAGTGGAAAATTCGTATGGAGCGGTGTGTAGACCGAGGAGGAGAGTACATTGAAGGAGATAACATCAAATTGTAAATAATGGAAAATAAATTTTTTTTATAGCATCAGTTCGGTTTTTTTCTAGCCACACCTTGTACAAAGCATGTATTGCAACATTTCTTAATGCAATTTTAAAATCAGGG
Source organism: Troglohyphantes excavatus (assembly GCA_963932185.1). NCBI lineage: Eukaryota > Metazoa > Arthropoda > Arachnida > Araneae > Linyphiidae > Troglohyphantes > Troglohyphantes excavatus. Next base: position 66,154,420 of record OZ010674.1, on the reverse strand, counting down.
AAATGTTTGCAACTCCATCAGAGAAATATCAGGGAACTTTTTTTCCAGGATTTTGTCGCCACCCTGATACACCCATGTCTTCAATTGCACTTTACAAATTAGCTAATTAACTAATCTTAACAAATAAGATAGTTCATCTGTATATCCTTTGACTAAGTTTTGTATTTATTTTCTCGTTTAAGGCACAAGCGAAAAGGTGTTAGAGGCTGCTGCATCCCAACTGAAGGCGATATGAATTCCATTTAAAGGACTTTTACTCCTGCCTGCTGTTGTTCAAGGCCAATTTTATATATTTTTTTAAATGAATTCGGTTGATTTGTGTTGCTCATTATTTATTAGTTAAAATGCTGTCTATGTGCACTTTTTAAATGTCTGTAAAGCAGCTTTGTTGCATCCGTTTTTGATGGACAATTTGTATATCAGCTTATTCAATAAATATCTAGGAATCGTTGATACAATTCAAAAGTGGTTTTTATTATGAATGTTTGTGTAAAGTGTTTTAGATTTTGCTATTGAATCCCCTTTTCTATGTCTTGTTTCTAAATTTAAAAATATATATTTGTTACTATTTTAATGGTAATTTAACCTTAACGTTAAAAAACAGAAAAATCTTTGTAACGTGTATGGTGTGTGTTAGGGGCCATTAGAAACCAAGCTTGAGATTCTTCAGCATTTAGCCAAAATGCCAGTTTTTTTTTCTTTTGTCAAAATATTTCATTTAAAAAAAATGGTGTAATCTACAATAGCATAAAGTTTGCAATACTAAGTATAAACAGCTTGAAATGAAGAAATTAACAATCTTTCTTTATGAAGAAGAACAGTCAACTAAAAAGAGACTAATTTATACAATTTTCAACAATAATATATTACTATTTTCATGAAAAGTTACCTTATTCTAAGAAGAGGCTACTTAATATCCCCTCTTATATTCTATATTGTTAAATATGTTATATAATCGCATATTAACACATTCAAGCTGAAATTTTTTTCTAATTTTGTGCAAGATCCCTCATTTACATGCATGCTACATAGGTTGGTGTAGAAAAAAATTATATTTTCACATAAGTAATATAACATTTAAATGCGATTTCCAAGTTTGTTTCGTACTAAATATCTGAATTAAATAATTATTTTTCCACTAGTTTTTTGTTTGGTATGTAAAATTCGCAAACGTTTTGTAATGAATGTGTTTTTTGTGAATAATTCACTGGGGCACGTAGGTAAGCAGGGGGTTCAAACCCCTCCCATTCAAAGTTGTTTTTAAAAAATATAAACCGAATTACTGTAAAAATTATAGCTAATTTTTGGGGGGCAGGGGAATACTTGATTCCCTGTGAGCATTAGGGTATTAATTACCCCCAGACCGAAACACAATTACATCATGTTAACTTTTATTTCAGATAAAAATTACCTCCTAACACGTTTTTTAAGCTTACTGAAAATTAAATTCATGGGATCCTACTTCAGAAAATAGTTTTCAAAAGGCGGTAATTAGGTCCTTTTTATCTTAAACTAAGCCTAACATGTCCTCATTGTGTTTCATTATCTAGCAATTTGACTTAGTGCAATAAAGGGAAAAATCGCCAAACAAGGCCGTGTAAACGAGATGCTTCAAAACATGCTATGGAAATGAATAATTAATTGGTATGCGGAAAACAAAAAGGGGGATGTTGTTGATTTGGGGTAGCCCCCCCCCCCCTGAAAAGTTTATACTTAAATGCCTGAATTTATTCCAATTCTTTTTTGCGTCTCATATTTTTTAGCCCTATGAATCATTTATTATTACTATTTTTAACCTCCCACCCTCCTATGTTATGAGGCTTTAAGACTTACCTTCCAATGACTCTATAAAAAAAATACTTTCTGCAATATTCGGAATGTATATTCAGTATTTTTTATTTACCCTTTTAGGCCAGATTCCCCCAAACCTACATTTGAAATATTTCAGCAAATTTCCAAAGTAGTATACAATATTTAAAATCCGTTTCGGTAGTAACACCAATTTCTGTTAACTGTCCAAAAATACCACTGTGGAAATTGAATATTGTCTCTGGCTTGGAACAAGGACCAATGTCTCATTGACTTAACAAAGGACATTGGTCCGTCTTTGTTGTAGGCCACATTTGTATAGAAAGCAACAAAATGGGGTGGTTCTGGCTTTTAACTCAAAAAATACCTAAAAAATTGGTTTCCAGTGCAGAATTTGCCATGGAGAGGTTTTTTTTTAAGCCCACTAAAGGTTTTATTTAGGCCAATCGAAAGCTACTGGAAGCCAGTTTATATTTAGTTATCATGCTGAATAGTTCAAAAATGAAAGAATTTGTTTTAAAAACAATGCATTTTTATTTAAGGCCGCTCCTGTACACCTTCAAAACCAAAGCCGGTTATGGCAGGCAATTAGAACTTTTACACGCACCGGAAATACTGTGTCGGCACCGGATGCACTGTTACGGTGTACAATGTCGGACCGAACTACGTGAAAAAGTTCTATTTGAATAACATAGCCGTCACTAGCTCCAGTTTCCCCTGTGTGTGAAAAATCGGTTTAAAAACCGTTGCCGGCACCAGTGTAATCTGTGTGTGAAAAAGCTGCCTAATGGTTTCTTTTATGTGTGTTTAGCTGAGGAAACTCCAGGGTCTTTGGATTACACAGTTCTTGTAGCATTACCCGCCATGCAGAAAAATATCGAATTGGCTGCATTGTCAATGTTTCATCTTCAACATTAAACAGACGAAACCACACTGAACAAAATTTTATGAAAGATTTTTTTTATTTTGAAATTAAAAAAAAAACGCTAAAAATGTATCAAACAAAACACGAAAACTTTTTACCGCCTTTAGGTGTTTTGTTATATGCGAATTACGAGCCTTAAAAAAAACGTCAAACCCACTCGCCATTTTGCTCGAACGAAAAACATCTACGTTAATCACTTCAATAGGCGATATAGTTACTCTCGGGTTAGGGCAATGGCTTTAGCTCGGCGTTGTGCATGCTACGCCGATAGTTTCACTCGTTCAATTGCTTTAACTTAACATGTAAAGTGTTGGTATAGCATCCACAATTCAGCGCCAAACGCAAAATGCTACATTGATGCCTGAAGACAACTTCTACGCTGTAAAAAAAAAGTACACTTAAAAATGAGTACCTGAACCTACTTATTTTTCTTTTAGTACAATTGCATCGTAAATAAGCGATGAGGTACTTAAATTTAAGCAACCGCGTACATTCTCAAAAATTAGCAGTATGGTTTAATATCAGCTTCTCTTCAAGCCAACTTCAGAAGATGGTTTTCCACATTATTTGATGTCGATTGCTTCAATGGAAACTGAGTTATTACGACTCAATTACCTTACTTGCCATTCTTTTGGCACACCTTTTTAACGTTTCTTCTGTTCATAGCTTCTTCAAGTCACCCTGGTAGTTTAACGGATAAGGCTATGCACTGCGGTGCCTGAGAATCTAAGTTCAATTCTTGGTATGTCTTGATTGTAATTGTCGATATTTATTGAAACGGATTTATGAAGGCGGCCTATGTAAACTAGTAACTGCTCTTTTAATTTATTTTTGAGTACATGTCTTTTTAAAAATTGAAACGTATTAGGAGCCATGATAAGCATCGAGTACATTTTACTTATTTTTGAGTACCTATTTTTAATAGTGTACAATCTTCACCCACGTGATACGCTGCACTGGTGCTCTTCAATCAGTCGCCTGTACGACTCACTGAGGCTATGAGGGTCAATCATAGTCACTTGGGTACTATGGCGGTCAATCCAAATTCATGATACTTTACTCTCGAGCTCGAATAATTGAGGAGTTTATTTTCAAAAGGGAACATTTTCCTGTATTCCGATTCACTTCTATTGCCCTAATTCACATTTATAAACGAATCGCTTGAATTTCGCGTTCGCTACGACTGCTAAATCACAGCCAGAAAATGTTACCTTTCGAAAAAAAAATCCTCAATTACTTTAAGTTCGTACCGTTAAAGTATCATCGTAACGTCTACAAAGCCTGAAGTTCTCTGCGTCTGACAAACACACTTCGCTGTACCCCCTTGCCTTGAATCGTCATGTACTCGTATATAAATGACAAATAAGTAAATAATTGCGAAACTGTTTTAAGTGCCCCTAATCGTATGTGTGTTTCAATATCTTATCTAGCATCTGCTGAGAGAGAGACATTCTGTTTTACAAGCACAGATAATAAAAAAAGTTTCGCAAATTTAAGCCCACGTCTTAGAAAGCGCCTTCGAAATGTTGATTTATCCCCTTGACATGGCGTATCTTACTGGAAAGCCGACAGACAATACAGATTGTCTATTGACTCAACCCTCTAATCAGAGATGACGTCTTTTGCACATCACGGGTGCTCATAACACAGCACCAAATCAAATGTTTAAGCTGAAAATCTCGGGACTGTTTAACCGTTTTTAGCGTAAAATATCTTAAAATTCAACAACTTTGAATATCAAGAATATAAACTCCGTTATCCCTTCCGACACTTAGCTCCGTAACAACCAGCACGATTATCAAATTTAGTCTCAAATGGAAATTAGGCGCGGATTAGTGGAAAACTTTGAAATAACGCAAATCACTCACGGGTCATGGATGGGGTCTGCGCAGTTAGTAATTTGCTTACGTATATTTGACTTTCTGCTGGCGAGGTTTACATTGGTGACTGATCCGTATATATAATCTTTTGAAATGACGTTTCGCGTAAAACACCCGTGACCGTGCTCTAACACAATCACACCGAATTTTTTAAACAAAAGATAGTCATTAAACCAGTGCCGTTACACAAAAAATATGGGGGGGAAGGGTTGAAACAAGAAATTTCCCAACTTAACGATTGGAAATTCTCAACAACTATTCGAATTTCTCAACTCAACAGTGCTGAAAATTCCCAGTTTCAAACTTATTGACATTTTTAATCTTTTTTTATATATATATTTTGGGTAATATTAAACAGTTCTCTCACAAGCATTGGTTGCACCCATATTCCAAATTCCAATGCAGTGTCCGTTCTGTAGTCTAATTTAAATGTAACCTTACGAGTTGGACAAACTTCTAATCTTCCCTAGCTTTTATTTGTTAATAATATTAATTTTATTCAGGCATAAATTTTCCCGACTCGTGGTTTTTAGAAGTTGAAATTCCCAACTTTCAAGGGTTCCAGATTATTGGGGGGGGGGGGGTCAGACTCCCCTAAAATCCCCCCCAGAGGTACGGGCCTGCATTAAACGAATAATTGAAAACAAACCACCCTTATCAAGTCGACTGTTATGTATTTTTTTATGTGTGTTCGCGGATAATTTCTACTTTAATTCAGGTATTTAGATTATTAATTTTTTAGGTAGTTAGGTGATGTCTTACTCAGTCACTTTTTGTAACTATAATATCTGGCATTTAACTATCCGGATTTCACAATTCGCCGGCTCGTTTGAAAAAAAAAATTAATTAAAAGTAAAATAATTGGTTTTGAACAAATAAATAATAAAGTAATAATAATAATAAAAAGGACGAATAAAGTAAAAAGGGACGAATAAAATAATGATAATAATAAACTTTAAGAAAATCAGGGATAAAAAGTAAATAATATTTTTTAATTTTGCCAACTATTTTGCAATTTTATACTATATTACCAATTTTTGAAGTTAGTGCCATATTACTAAAACCATACCAAAATTTTGGCGCCGATTAAAAAAAAATTAAATATGAATAAAATTAATATTTTAATTTTTTCAACTTGTTGGTAAAATTAAAAAAAAAATTGTACTTTTTAGCGTATTTTTTTTTTTTTTTTTTTTTTTAAAGATTATTTTATTTGTCCCTTTTTACTTTTGTAATTTAGTTAAATTTATTTATTATAGCATTTTTTTAAACAATTCTTAAAATAAGCGTTTTAATTTTGACTACCAAAGCATGCCCTTAAACAGTGGCGAATTTCAAACAAAAAATTAACCGACTTAAAGCGCGCCAACCAATTTTTGGAAGCGAGCCAAAAGGAGTAAGGTTATAAATTCGTCTGTTATGTTTTTTTTTAAATGTTTTTTTTTTTAATATATGTTCTTGCAAGATTTCTGTTTTAATTCAGATTTTTGGAAAATTATTCAACAACAAGACCGTTTGAAAAATATATTGTCCGATTTCAAAATGATATATATATATATTTTGTTGAATAGAGAAAAATTCACTTTGGCTAAAAATGCAAAAAGTAATTGATTATCCGCCTTTAATTTATCCGAAAATATCGATGATCCCATTTTCTCCGATTTCAAAATATTTTCATTGTTTAAAAAAGATGGTACAACAATAAAAATTCGTTTACCCAACGTTTATTAAACTAGATATTCTCAAAATATAATATCCGTGGCGTGGAAAAAAAATTAGTCACTACTTGTTTTTTCTGGTGAAGAATTTTAGGGGTGAAGCCTTTTGCTAAATTCAGTGGCGTAGCCAGGATTGTCCGAAGGGGGGGGTTCATAAATTATTTTTGGTCCGACCAAAACCAAACAATTTTTTTTATTATAAATTGATTTGAACAATTTTTAACTAATAATTTTAATTAAATTTAATTAATAATTTTAATTAATAATTTTAATTAATAATTTTAATTAATAATTTTAATTAATAATTTTAATTAATAATTTTAATTAATAATTTTAATTAATAATTTTAATTAATAATTTTAATTAATAATTTTAATTAATAATTTTAATTAATAATTTTAATTAATAATTTTAATTAATAATTTTAATTAATAATTTTAATTAATAATTTTAATTAATAATTTTAATTAATAATTTTAATTAATAATTTTAATTAATAATTTTAATTAATAATTTTAATTAATAATTTTAATTAATAATTTTAATTAATAATTTTAATTAATAATTTTAATTAATAATTTTAATTAATATTTTTAATTAATAATTTTAAATTAGCAATTTTCATTAATAATTTTAAATTAGCAATTTTCATTAATAATTTTAAATTAGTAATTTTAAATAATCATAATAATTTTTAAGTAGTAATTTTAAATTAGTAAATTTAATTTATGATATTTTTTAATTTAAGCAGTAGTTTTAAATTAAAATTCTAATTAATAATTTTAATTAATTAAATATATATAAAAATTATAAATAAGATGTAAATTAAAAGCTTAATTTTGAAAGGTTAATCTTTAACTATTTCCTAATTTAAATTACTAACAAACCTGGTTGACATTTTACTGGGATTTAAGTCTGTAGCTAAATATTGATTGGGGGTAATAATAATAATTTTTAAGTAGTAATTTTAAATTTGTAAATAATTCTTTATTATATAATTAAAATCATCATGCATGACTATGGCGTGATATGGAGGAGGAGGTTTCATTGGTTGCTTGACGCAGCAAAACGGCGCATTGTGGCTAAATCATAACGGAAATAGACGTCGATTGTAAAAAAATCAAATAAGTGAATAAAATATATATTATTATAAAAAAAACATTGATTTGTAGAATCTGTGAAGCTAGACAAAAAATGGAAAAATGCTTGTCTAATCACCAGCACAAGATGCAGCGCCGTATTTACGCGTGTTAGATACAGATGGCTCTACGTGTGTTTATGTAAACCACATAGTTTGTATTTCCCAATCACAGGGCCATCTACAAAAGCTAATGTGCTTTAATAATGTCCCCAATCTACACGGACGTTATTTGTGCACGTTAGCTTTTGCAGATAACTCTGCGATTGGTCCAGCACATGGTTTGAATGCACCAATCAGAGACTTTTGCAAAATGCAACGCGGCGTAAATAGCGTCCGTGTAGAATGGGCCTTGGAATATCTATTTTTTACTGGTTAAGTATACTTTCTCTTACCTAATGGTATAAATAAAACTGTCATATATAAAACACAGCTACATAATATGGTCAAACAGAAATATTTATGAAACAGTGGGAAAATACATGTCTAACGGTTAGAGATGGCAACATGAACTAAAGTACAGATTATAAATAATGAATAAACTTGTAAAAGTTTTATTTTAAAAAAAACATTTATTAAACCCCAACAAAATAGACAGGTAAACATAAAGATAGAAAAAAAAAATTATCGACGAAATTCATGCAAAATACTGAACATTGTTGGTTTCGTTTAAAATCGCTCGTGAGCGTCTACTCTTACGTTTGGCTATTTTAAATATGACTATCAAATGCAAAAACTTTATTTTATCGAATTCTAAGAAATCTTTTAAAATTAAACTTTAATTAAAAAATGCCGTATGATATTTATCCACTTACCAGTACAGTTTATCAAACTCAGAAAATACCGTTCATTTTGGTTTTTTTTTACAATTTAAATATTCGCAGCTTAGCTCCACATTTAAACTGCATGTTCACAAAAACCATTCGTCCTTGCTGACTAAAATATAATATTAGTTATTTCATTGTAACACCATTGAAATTATTTAAACTGATTCGAACCCAAATATAATAAAACCACCTACACTCGCAGCGATTGGGTTCTAAAGGTTCAGTTGGCTCTCATAATATTCAACATAGACCAGGGGTCGGCAACCTGCGGCTCGCGAGCCGCATGCGGCTCTTTTGATGTAAAGTTGCGGCTCTCCAGTTCCATACGAAAAAATTAATAATTTATTATCAAAACCCTTAAAAAATAAGAAAATATATTTTTAATTTCTTGGAAGAAGACAAATGGCTGCAAAAATTCAACTTCATGGTAGATACCACAATGAAACTAAATGAACTAAATCTAAAACTGCAAGGAAAGGGCAACCCAGCCTATGCCTTGTTTGAAGACGTAGTTTGTTTCGAAAAAAAATTACTTTTTTTGTTGTAGACATGGAGAAAATAAATTACTTCATTTAAAAAATCTGAAGCAATATCGCGATGAGACCAATGCAACTATTGACGCGAATTACTTCAGCATAGCTTTAAAACACATTAAGGATGGATTCGTTGAGAGATTCGAGCAATTCAAAAGTACTCTCGCGTTCATAGTAAATCCTCTCAACACAAATACAATTGAGATCAACATTGAGCCTGGAATTGATGATAGATCGCTCCAAATGCAATTGCTAGATTTGAAAACCAAAGACTTGTGGAGTGGCAAGTTCACAGAACTCAAGAGCAAGTTGGAAGAGTTGAAGGTCAAGAAATGCATGCACATCGCGCAGCACAAGTGGACCGCTCTAAAAGAAATTCCGCGAGTTGAGGCCCTCATATTCGGCCCATAGAATAGCCTTCCAGAATGCTACAGTGAGGTGAAGAAGTTTGGCAAATGGAGTGCTGACGATCTTCGGGTCGACATATTCGTGCGAGCAAGAGTTCTCTTGCATGAATATAATAAAAAGTAGAGTTGAAAGTCAACTGACAAATAAAAATCTAGAGTCATGCTTGAAACTAAAAACAACAAGTTATAAGCCAGATTTAATCAAACTTTCAAAAGGCATGCAAAGCCAATATTTGTGTTTTTATATGAATAAATATTATTCCGTATTTAAAGCCGTTTATTTTAAATCAAAAATCAAATATATGTAAGCAAATACTATAATATTGAAACGAAAATTTTTAGTGGCTCTTTAAAAACTGGGAAATTTTGTATATTGTAACTTTTGGCTCTTCCGTTTCAATAGGTTGCCGACCCCTGACATAGACGAATATCGGCGCCAATATATTTCCCGCTCATTTCCATTTTTTTTTTATTTGAACGATGAGTATTTTGTAATGACAGAAGTGGCTCCCAAATGTCTGTTAGCTGTCTGTGTGCTGGCAGAAGATACAAGATAATACGAGAAAATAAAATTGATTGTAAATGTAATAGAAGCACCAGAAAAAATTAGGAGGTGGGTTGGGGAACGAAATTTTTCTTTAGTTCGTCAATTCTTTTTAAAATGGCATTTAGTTTTAACAAAATAAAGACTTTCATTTTCAAGCAAGAGAATTTTTTTACCCTCCACAGAAAGTCAGGAGATACATGTGGGTTAGACCAGGAAATGCGACGCGTGTTTTCTCTATAAAAATCGGAGAAAAAGAAGATTTTTTTTATTTTTTTTTTGGCACTTGTTATTTTTCAAAAAAATAATTTTGATCTGGCTATGGGGGGGGGTTCTAACCCAAAGTAACCCAATGCTGGCTACGCCACTGGCTAAATTAGGAACTAAAAAAGAAAAAAGAAAATAATCTCTTTTTCTTCTTTTTTTTAAATAAAAGGAAAACCGACATTAAGAAAAATCCGATAAAAAGTAAAAAATAATTTTTAATTTTACGAACCAGTTGAAAAAATTTAATTATTTAATATCAATTTTACACTTATTACAACTTTTTGAAGTTGGTGCAAATTTACAAAAAATCTACCCACATTTTATCGCCGATTTCAAAACGTTGAAATAAAGTATAAAATATATACGAAATAATTCAATTTTATCAAATTGTTCGTAAAATTAAAAGTTATTTTTTTACTTTTTATCGCATTTTTCTTAAAGTTGGTTTTTCATTGTTTTTAAAAAGATTATTTTATATCTAATAAATTCAAATTACGTTAATATAAAAAAAGTCATAATATTTGCGAGTTATTATTAAATGGTCTTTAAATTAATATTGATTAACAATATATAATATATATATACAATATACAAAATTAAAATTCTAACTTCCCGAACTGCCTGGGAGTTTGAATTTTAATTTTGTACATTCTGAATAAATTATTTTGAATTTTTTAAAAATGTACTTATTTTTATCATTACTTGAGAAGAGTATAGAGGTCGACTGTCATATCGGTAGATTTACAAGATTCAGTTAATCTTTTGAAATGATAAGATAAAATTTATCGCGCGACAATTGTTCCCTCTCCGTAAAGATTTCATTGAATATTTTTCGTTCACAGAATCAGAAAGCGCTTATTATTAGGTAAGAAATATTTTATATTTTTTATGGAAGGCATTTATTTCGTTAAATATATGTTTAAATATAATACGCTTTGTTTATGTTTATAATAATTTTGTTAAGTTAACTTAATAATAAGTTTGTTAAGTTAACTTAATAATAAGTTTGATAAGTTAACTTAATAATAAGTTTGTTAAGTAAAACTTAATAATAAGTTTGTTAAGTAAAACTTAATAATAAGTTTGTATGAATGAAAAATATACAATTTTTATTTTATGACATTTTATTTTGATATATTTCTACGATAAATAGCGAAAAAAGGCGCGTGCTCACTTTTAGCGTCGATTTTAGTGCGTGATAGTTAAAATTTGTTTGAGATTTACTGCGGTTCTTGAGTATTGAAATGTTTTCAGTGCAAAAGGAAACAAAGTTGGGAATGTATTATTTTTTTCTGATTGTTTCATAACTGCAGTGCTGCAAAATTTTAGATTATATACGTTTTCTTGTGTTTATACGTTTTTTGCACATTTCAATCATCATGGATTCTATGGAATGCGAAATTGAATTGTGCAAAGAAATAAGGTAAGTATCATTGCAAGTTGCTTCATAATATCATTTTTGCATTATGCTCTAACATTGCGCCTTTATCTGTGACATGACATTTTTGAGCGTCATTTGTCGCCATCGATTTCGCCAACTGGCAACAGCGTCACAGGGAGTTGAATGAGACGAGTGGACAAGAAGACAAGTGAATTTCTGTAGCAATCGCTATATGTAGTCCTAAATTATTTTATTTTCAAAGCACTCTGGTTAAAATTAGCAAAAAAATTTTATGTGGCCGGCATGTCGCAACAGCAGGCCAAAACTTTTAAAATTTTGGAAGAGTAACAATCTAAAGAAAAAGAACAGGTAAGTGAGTTTATAAAAATGATCCCTCACACTGCCCCTTTAACGGAAAAGCAATTGCTTGCCTTATTGTCACCGATAAAAGCAAAATATGTCACTATCAGTCAATTGGCGTGTTTTTTTGGCTTCCGAATATTCAATTTGTTCTTTGCATCATTAATTGCAAGGCTTAAAGTCTTTGCATCGGAATGCCGTTACGTCGCGCTTATTTTGTGTGATTTCTCGTATTCCTGTAAAATAAAATGCAAAAATTAAGTTTTTATTTCATCTGACAATTTAAATTATCGGCATAGTATATAATCTGTACAAATTTGTGCAATTTTGTTGAAACACAAATAAAAAAGTTGCCAATCAGTGTTTTCACTTGTCATAATGGGTTTCAAATTTCATACTTTTTTCTAGTAACTATGTTTCAAAATTTGTCACCAGAAAGTAGTTGGTTGTTTCCAATAGATATATTCTGGAGGTTTTTTTCAATTTTTGATGGCAATCTCCCTTTCTTCATCTGTTTGTTTACTTATATCATTGTATACATTCTAAATTATAAATGGTAACTCCAGAATAAAGTATGCATATAAAATGTATCATTACTGGTTAATCTCATTGTCCATCAGTTCTTTATGAAAATTTATTCTTTGGATTGACAAAAGTTTTCAGTTGAGTTATATATACTTTAAGAAACTAAAACAGATAGATGTCATATTTTAACAATGTTTCGGAGAATTTGGCACTTATCAATACACAAATTAGGTACCTGTCTGATTTTGAATGAATATTTCTTTATAGATTTACAAAATACTATTAACCTGTCTGGATTTATCCCAATAAATTACTTATTTATCCTTTTGTTTTAAATTTACTTTGTATCTAATATAAGTTAACTTTAAATTTACATTATTTGTTATATGCAATCTTACTAATGTTATCGAATTTTTTTTCTATATTTCAATAAATTACTATGTAATTACTAATATGGTAAATCTTTTATTCAATATATCATAAGTTCTGTATATGTTGTGTAAATTGTATCTAAAATGTTCTTTGGAAATTAGGGTTATTTCTACTAAGCTGAGGGGCCTCTGTGGCCGAGTGGATTAAGGCATCAGCTGGGAATCCGAGGGTTCCCGTTTCGAACCTGTGCAACGGACTAGACTAAGAATAGTAAAAAAAGTAGTGATATTGCGATTGGAGGGTTGCCAGCTTTGCTACCAAAATACTAAAATGTCGTCCAGAACATCCACAAAAAGTTAACTGGTGTATGATAATCTGATCGTGGTTCAAAGTCCCGGCGTCTGTTACGTACTACTTCTAGAGTACCGGTGCTAGTTAATTAAAATGGACTGTATAGCTTTTTGGTGACAAACGATTTATTAGAAAGAGATTATGCAAGCAACCGGTCATTCTGAGCCGGGAAACGGAGAGACGGTGAATTTGGTCATCCTAGACCCATGCTAAAAAACGTCCTAATCGTAGGATCGATGTCTTCCGAATGAAGGTTTGCCAGTATGCCGTGAGGAGAAAGAGCGCCAACGCGCGAGAGAAAAGATGCCAATTCCCGATCGTCTCTCGTCTCCGCAGCTCGCATGGTACATAACAGCGTCTATTGAAGGCGTTGGGTGCCAGCTCAGGTGTTGTCCTCGGCATCTGACCACGGTCCGAAAATACGAGACACCGTTCCCGTGTCTTTCCTTCGAGATAGGCCCCGAACCGTCGCCAATAGCCCACTGTGCAGCTCTAGTGCGACGTTCATTAACCAAACCAAATCTACTGAGCTGAAATAATCACTGAGGGGAAGGAAGACTAAGCATGGGCGATCACTTTGCATCTTTTTAAGGCAAAATAGAAGAATATTGTTCATTCGCACGTTCTTTGGCACAGGATGAAGAACGTGCATCTAGTTTTAAAATTACAAGTATGGCTTTCAAGAATACAATAAATGTTACATATTTAATGTTTTGCAATATTTGCTTTCTTACTTACAAAAAAAGAAATATAAACATATTAATTAATCAAATACTCAAGACTGACACAACATGACTACTGTGCAAAAGTCAAGGTCGAATGTTTTCTCAACCTCGTCTTCTGAAAAGTATTAATCTGCATGCCACAATAAATTATATTTGACCACTGGAGTGTTGATCCCCAGTGGGAGTTGTCACTCCAGTTATTTGAGCTCGGTGCTAAAATGCAATTTATATTCTCTCCAATATTTTTTTAATTTCATGAAATGTTTTATTACTTTATGCTTAAATAAAAAATACTGTATTTTTATAAGCTTGATTTTATAGAATAATATTTTTTATTAACTTTAAAAACTAAATATTTAAAATTCCTTTTGAGTATTAGCAAAGTTTGAGTAATATTTCTATAAAATTCTGTATAACTAGAATATAAACTTTTAACAATTGAACAATAAGTTGTCGATTGAAATTTTAAAAAACTTTTTCTTTAAATTTTTTTTCTCCCTATTGTATGTAATTATTATATTAATTTTGAAAAAATATGCATTAACAAAATGCAATAAAATTTTAATTTGGACTACCTTTCTATCGATGTTAAATGTTTTTTTTTTTAAGGTTTACATTAATCTTTTCCTTTCAGAGATAACTGTGTCATGCAGGACTCAAAGTCTGGAAATTGCGTAAATGGAGTTTTCCATACCGAAAAAGTGGTCATACTCGATGCTGGAGCTCAATACGGAAAGGTAATGCTGTTTAAAATACATTAAGTTACATTTGTTTTACACATGGTCTTTTAGTAACTGAATGATTAGTGGTTCGGACAAGTATCCAATTAGAGCGGGTTCGATCCCCAGCATGTGTAGTGTTTTGGTAATTGGGGGTGTTGCATATGTACTACAACTTCGACTCCCTAGTTATTGTTCTGTGTTGTTCCAAGTTCGTAGTGTGTTGGTTGTGTCGGATTAAAATCTATATGTTTCGATATAATGTGCTCATGTTATGGAGTTACAAACATAACAGAGTTGTCCAATATCCACCTTGTATGGTTAGTGCTTGATTAGTGCAGATTAAATCTTATCGTGGTCCATTGTACTGATGCCTATCAAGGTGGTGTCGGTTCAGATGTTGACTTTGTCATTTTAAATATAAGGCAGCATTTCTTGGTCTTTCCTTTGTGATAGATGCCAAATCGTCACTAATAGCCCACTATGCAACTGTAGTGCGATGTTAATTCGATCAACCAAATAAATATAACATGTTTTGCATTATTTAAAATTCAGTTTATTATTGACTGTGGAGTCTAGATTTTTTTTATTAAATCCTTCTGAAGGCACAATATGAGTGTGATAATGTCAGTCACTTTTTCTCATGGAACATTTGAAAGGTATTTGAAACAACTTGGGAAAAGAGAACTGCATTGAAAATGAATAGCAAATAGACATTATTCATAGATTTGATGTCTGGGGAGCATTGTTGATTTTTGTTCTTTTTTTAATATTGTATAATTGAATGACAAGAAATATCCATGAGACTATTAAAGACCCAGAAGCTGTATTTTTTCATTGATGCATTTTTAAAAAAATTGTTAGATTAATGATAACTATGTTTTTTTTAAAAAAAAATTTAATAGGATTTAAGTATACAGAATAAACATGTCACTTTTCTGATTATTTGTAATTTTAGTTGATAATATTTCAAAAATACAACACGTCGTGTTAAAAATTTTGTACCATATTGGACAAAAATTATTTTAATTGGCTAATAAAAAAAATTTACTTTTATTTTCTCAAAAATCATTTGAAGTTTCTAATTAAAATTTGTTATTACGACAATGTAAGCAGAATCAATCTACAACAAACAAATCTACTTATTGCAGAACTATCCTAATTATTCAAGGTTAATGAATGTCATATTTTCATTTGTGTACATTATCTAAAAAATTCGTTGAATTGAGGAATTAAGATTCGGTAGAACTGTTACACAATGTAAATTTTTTTTTTTTACTAGACTAATTTGGATAATTTTATAATTTATCTGGTAGTTGCTAATTCTGTACCTTCTGTTACGGTGTTATAATTTAATGTAATCTTTTGTTGTAAAATAGTATAGTATTGTATCTTCAATAATTTAGAACATTATTATGTGAGTTCGGAGAGGCCAAGAACAATCTTAACTTAGTTTTAACCTGAAACCTTACCTAAATAAAACACCTTTAAATTTATAATAAGAATATTGCTATTATAAAGCTATTAAATATATGCAAATTTTAGTAAGTTGGTTTCCTTAAAGATGCATATTATCAATAATTTCCAATTAAAATTACTTTTCTAAGCAATTGTAAATTGAGTAATCTTTTATAAAAAAAAAAATCAGGGTATATGTATAGTACCTGGATACCCATTAAATGTATTAATAATATTGATGAACCGGATAGTGGTTTTGCCGGATATCGGATATCCGGCGCACATTACAAATCGGATATCCGAACTGGATTTTGCCGGATATCCGGCAGTTTATTTTTTATGAAAATAACTAGGGATGAAACGGATATCCGGTAACTATCCGGCTGATTTTTAACTATCCGATATCCGGAAGTAAAGTGCCGGATATCCGATTTACCAAGCCGGATATCCGGATGAGTAAAGCATCGAAGATTTTTTTTTTTTTGCGATCAATTATCGTTGTTTTTGCTTTAAGTATTTTCCTGAAAATTCTACCAATGTATTCACAGTGTGCAGATTCATTCTTGAATTTTTCTCAGGCTTTTCAGGTGAGTAAGGAGTGCGTTTCACACTCAGACACGGTAAGTCACAGAGAATAGATAGCAAGGAAGATATGCTGCAGACATTCGAAACACGCCATGAAGTATCTTTGAGTTTGAACAATTTACATAGGTGGTAGTGTGTAGAGTGCATAGCTACATCTCTGTTCATTATATATTAGAAATTGTTTTATTCTCCAGTCTAAACGTTAGTTTCAGCATTTAAGTATGGCGCAATTTAGATCAGCAATTTGAAAATATTTCAAAATTACATTTTCAAACACAATCTACAATTCAGATCTGGCCGTTTTAAAATCTGTATAAATATGAACAGTTTATTAAAGAACTGTTAAGGTGCACGTACACACTTGAACCTTTTTTTTAAAATTATAAATTTAAAACTCTAGCTTTTTTCATGTATGAAAACACTTTAAAAATCACGATACATTATAAAAAAAAAGCTGAATTAAGTCAAATGCTAATTAGCTAATTATCATGTCTTTTTTTAAAAACATGATTATGCAAGTTGTAATTCATCTAGAAGCATGATTTTTGTTGGAATTACTTGAAGTATCTTTCTTAAAGTTATGACCCTCCAAAAAGTTTATAGCATGAAAAGTTTTTATTATATAATTTTTTTAACTCGAGAGTCCCTAAAAAACCCTTTTTTCAAATTTTTAACTTTAAAATTCTATTACATCTTTTTTTAACGAATCGTTATGGTGGAAGGTCATAACAACTCACAACTAATATAAAGTTAAATTTAAAAATAAATTTCTCAAAAGTTTAAGCAAACTTGAGGTGGGGAATGAAAGGACATATGGTAAAAATACAATTATTCAGTAATGAGTTTAAAGTGTACAAAACATACGCTCATTGCTAGCAGCACCCTAGAATAACCCTTTGTAAATAAAAAAGTTTTTGTTAATGTTTATTCAATCTTAGTATCACCTTAAAGGTAGGGAATTGGGGAATATTATAGAATAAAAAAATATTTTGTAATTTTTGACCGATTTCCGCTTTTTTTTAGTGTGTATGAGAAGGTAATTTCATAAAAAAGAAACTGCCGGATATCGGATTGGATATCCGGCAAAATCTAGTTCGGATATCCGATATCCGGTTTGTAATGTGTGCCAGATATCCGGTATCCGGCAAAACCACTATCCGGCTCATCCCTAAAAATAACTTCTCATACACACTAAAAAAAAAACGGAAATCCGTCAAAAATTAAAAAATATTTTTTTATTCTGTAATATTTCCCAATTCCTTATCTTTAAAGTGATACCAAAATTGAATAAACATTCAAAAAACTTTTTTATTTACAAAGGGTTATTCTAGGGTGCTGCTAGCAATGGTCGTATGTTTGGTGCATTTTACACTTAATTTCTGAATAATTGTAATTTTACCATATGCATTTTCATTCCAAACATGAAAACTCAAGTTTGCTTAAACTTTTGAGAAATATATGTTTTAATTCAACTTTATATTAGTTGTGAGATGTGATGACCCTCCACCATAACGATTCGTTAAAAATATAATTTTAAAGTTAAAAATTTTAAAAAAAGTGGGTTTTTTAAAATCTTTATTGGTTAAAGGGAGAATCTGCATATTGTGAATACATTAGTAGAATTTTCAGGAAAATACTTAAAGAAGCAAGAACAAAGAAAATTGATCGCCACAAAAAAAAATCTTCTCTGTTTTATTCATCCGGTTATCCGGCATGAAAAATCGGATATCCGTCACTTTACTTCCGGATATCGGATAGTTAAAAAGTAGCCGTATAGACCGGATACCAGATAGTTACCGGATATCCGTTTCATCCCTAATTAATAATAAACTTGTGTGCTTTTCTAAATGTAATTATTTTAGTTTGAAAAATGTCCAATTAATATTGTTTGCTTTCTTCTCAAGGTGATTGATAGAAGAGTGCGAGAATTGTCTGTGGAGACAGAAATCCTCCCTTTGAATACTCCTGCAGAAGCTCTGGTAGCTCAAGGTTTTAGGTGAGGAATTTTTCAAAGAACAGAAACTACTATCTGTTGGAGTTAACTATTGTATGCTAGCAAGCAGAAAATACTTAAACAGCAAAGGTCTTGCAGGGGCCGTTGTTGTTTGCTGTACGACCACACTTTTGTTGGACTCCCTTTCAGAAGGTTTAATTAAGTGGTAATGATGAACACCATAGTCTTTAGAAAACCAATGATATTTAATTTTGCCAGTTTAACAATTAAGGATCTACATTTAAAGGCTAAATGAATGGTATTGCATTTACATGAGGAGCACAAAAGATGTGCTTGTTGGAACTATGACTGGATAGCTGGGAATGAGTTCCTTTGAGTCTGTGTTGTTCACATGATTTGTCCGCCCCTTGCGTGGGCCTCATGTGCTGGAGCTATGTGATTGGCTCTTGGTGTAAACACTGAAGTGGAAACTCTTTCCAGGAATTGCTTGGTAGAGAAAGAAAGGTGGATGAACTCCAGGACGCTGCAGTCTCATTAACAATCGAATTAACATTGCGAAAAATGTGAAATACCACCAGGATTGAAGATTTGGGTTTTCAAATTAAATGTGTGCTACAAAAAGTAATTGTATGATTATGTTCTCGAAGAGTGCTTGGCAAAGGAGGACTTCTTCATTTCTTGTTTGAAAGTATTTGCTTGGTGCTCCTTAATGCAAATTTGTAAGGCACTTTTTGTTTGACCGATGTGACAAGCCACATTGAAATGAGAATGATATACTATGTATGCCCCAGTTATTAAGATCGTCAGTACGGTCTTTAAGCTGTGGGAAGGTGATCTTATTGATCGGTGAAAAAAAATGGAACACATCAAATTTACTGAGAATTTTAAAAATTTGATCGTTGATCGGGAGATATTATGGCAAAACAAAAGTATTAGAGTGTTCAGATAGATTTAGATTTTTTTTAGTTTTTGTAAAGTCTTATCAACATTGTTGGATGAATTTCTTCTAATGCATATTTTTCTAGACTTAATTATAATCTTGTCTCTTTGATCATATTTAAATGTTTTAAAATTTTCTCTAATGATTAATAAAAAAAGGCCTCATTAAAATTTTTATAATTTATTATTTTAAAAGTACTGAAACTTATGCACCTAATTTTTGTAATTGTATAGAAAATGATCAAATAATATCTCTAAGTTCAAATAGTTTATACTTGATGCAAATTTTGAAAACTCAATTTGTCAAAAAAAAAATTGTTATATCAGAAAAGCTCTTTTGTAAAATTAAGTTTTTTGATATTACAATTTTTTTCCAAAAATAAATACATTTTTCTCCCCATTGCTTGTTCATAAGTAACTCTTATTCAACTGATCGCTTTTAACATGAATGCATAGTAAAACTATAAAATTTATTTGAAATTGTCAAAAGTTTTTAATGTTCCGTGACAATAGCAACATTTTTATTCAATTATAATATTTAAAAAATGGCCAAAACGATACCAATCATATTGATGAAAATTAAACTCTTACTATACACAGAAGAATTTGATAATTTTTTTTTTAGTGTTGATGTAACATATGTTTGGAAAATACATAGTATGTGTAAAAAATGTGAGATATTTATATATCATTATTTAGTGTGAGTACTTTATGTAAAGTATTGCATGAAATAAATACCTGATTATAGTCTTGTCTAATTTAATGTTCAATTTCATCGTCCAGGGCCATTATTATATCAGGAGGACCCAGTTCTGTCAATGCTGCTGACGCATATGCTCATGATCCACTCATTTTCAGTTGCGGTCTACCAATCCTGGGGATATGTTATGGAATGCAGGTATATCTTCTGATCCAGGGATTAGTTTTCTTTCTTAGTCAAGTTTTTAATTGTTTTGCCCTTAAATGATCTAGTCTGTTTATTTTTTTCTCACTTTTATTACTACAGCTAAACAAATGATAAAAATTTAGTATTATTGCATGTCACGTGGAGTCTGGCTCAGTTTTTTTCTAAATTTTTTAAGAATCATTATTTTTGTGAAAATATTTAAAGAAATTGTAACAAGAAATATTCGAATATCGAAATTTCAATATTTTATAGTAGAACTGTTTTTTTCTAAAAAACAACTTGAATAATCATTAATAATTTTAAATCAAAACTTGTTTTATTTAAAATTTGTTGGCATTGACTTAGTTGATATTTTGTTAAAGGTTCTTAAAGCCTCTGACATTTTTAATAAATGGGCCTTATTAATAGATTTTTTTTATGATACAAAGATTGTTAAGTTTTGGGTACATATTTAGCTAAATAATTTAATATTTTTAAATAGTGTTTCACATTACCCTTCAAACTGAAACAAAAACCACCTTAATTTTACATGCTCGAGTTAAGAATATATTTGTATTACTGTTTGTATTTTTACATTTGTCTCCTATATCACTACAAACTAAAATAAAATTCAATACAAATTATTTAAAATAATGTCTAAACATTCTTTGTATATTTTTAATGAAGTTTTATCTTAGCAGCTATTCATGATTCATATTTTACTTTTTTTTTTGTAGCTTATTTTGAATTTTATTTTTTGTTATAAATATATTATAATTGTGCAAAAATGAAATCATTAAAATAATTATTTTGCAAAATTGAGTTGTGTCCTTTAAAAATTTCCAATATCTTACTTTCATTAAAAAAATTAGCATTAACTATGTTGGATATTTTTTCTTTAGTTAATTCATTTTTCAATAAAAGTTATTAAGATTTATTTAAGTGTACACTAAACTAATTTATCTTGGAATTTTTAGTTACAAACATTTATAAAATAATGAATTTTTCGTAGATGATAAACAAGCATTTTGGCGGGACCATTCAAAAGAAAGATTCAAGAGAAGATGGACAATTTGTTGTCCAAGTTGACACCTCATCTGCGTTATTTAAGTAAGTGTTTATAACAAAATATTCTTTATATGTTTATAATTATATTATACATTTTCAAGAGAACCGTATAATTAAAAAACATGTTCTTTTGTTACAGAGGTCTCGATAAAGAAGAGACTGTCCTTTTAACGCACGGAGACAGTACCGATAAAGTAGCTGAAAATTTTAATGTTACAGCAAAATCTGGCCATCATGTAGCAGGTAGGTTGTGAGTTATTGGCATTGATTTTTAATTTTTTTTTCCTTCATTATATTTGGTAAAGTAATGTGATATTATTTTAAGTGTGCAAATGGTAAGTTAGTAACAAATGAAGACACTTAAGAATCACAAATTTTATCTCTTTCAGTAAACATAGTAATGTTAAATATTCAATTTTCTTTAATGATAAATCAAGTATATAATCTGCAGCACTATGCCCTTTTTGGCACCCACTCAGTATCGAACCGAGGAACTTCTGCTTGATATAACAATACTTTATCGTTCAGGCTAAAGTGATCACTCAATCCTAAGTGGGAGTATCGGGTATATGAAGTGATCCCCACAGTACCCCCCTCACAGTGAGTCGAACGGAGGAGCGAATGATTTTGATGCCCGTGAAGTGTTATCACGTTAGAAACAGATGATGTTGATTTGATGTAGTGTCATGTTGATCTAGAGTTCAGAAGTCACCAATACAGCGCTATACACTTTTTGGCTGCCATTCGACATCGAACCGAGGTCCACAAATCTTTATAATGTTGTTAATGTATTTTTGCTGTTTATGTACGTTTTGATGATTGAGATAAACACAAAACAAATAAACGTGAGTATTTTAGATAAATTTAAAGATCTAATTATGCAAATTTTTTTCATTTGTTAATTAAAATGAAATTTTAAATTATTAAGTACATATTGTTTTACTATACTGTTTAGGCTGTATTTTTTATGAATGGTGTTTGTCAGTTTTTACATTTCTTTTCTTATGTTGGTACTGTCTTTGCAGCTATTGCGAATGAAAAGCTAAAGATTTATGGAGTGCAGTTTCACCCGGAAGTTGATTTGACGACTAATGGAAAACTTATAATGAAGAACTTCTTGTATAATATATCTGGATTGTCAGGGAACTTCACGATGCAATCTCGGGAGTCGGAATGCATTGAGTACATCAAGAAATCTGTAGGAAAAAGCAAAGTTCTTGTAAGTGCTTTTTTTAAAAAAAAATCTTAGTCAACAACTTTTTAATTTATTATTCGAAAAATAATGAAATGTTAACCTTTATGTTTGAAGTTTTAGGGTCTATTTTTTTATAATTATCAAATTTTCAGTTAAACAAATCGAAAACGTCTGTAAAAAAAATTTATAGTTAATCTTTTGATTAAGAACTTTGAAGTAGATAGATACCAACTTTTAAGTAGATTAAAAAAAATTTCAAACTAAACTGCTAATTTCAAACCCTGTACCCTCCCCCTTTTCATTTCTAGATTGAACACTGCAACTCAACCAGAAATCGGTACTTTTTAAATGTATTGTCTCTCATTTAATACCCATGATATTCATGCTGAGTTTAAAAGGAAATATTTAAAACATTCGTTTTAGATGTTGGTGAGTGGAGGAGTGGATTCAACGGTTTGTGCCGCGCTGCTCAACCGTGCCCTGAAGGAGGATCAGGTGATAGCAATCCACATAGACAACGGCTTCATGAGGAAGAATGAGAGTGTGAAAGTTGAGGCTTCACTCAAGAAGTTAGGCCTAAAACTTAGAGGTTTGTTGGTTGGATCTTTAAAACTGTTTTTGAGGTTTCTTTTATGTTAACTATTTTCTCCTAGAATAATATTCACTGTTGCTTTTATAAAATGTAAATGCGCCATTGAGAAATGGAACAATCATTTTATTTCCAATTGAAAGTGGTGCATGATGATAAAGATTTGTGTTCATGGTGTCAAATAATTTAGGCAATATTGAAGGAGTTTGTTTCATAACATAACAAATGGCTATTGTTTCCTTGAATTTAAAGGGGTTGCCCAGTGGATAAAGGCATTCAGCTGGTAATCATAGGATTGCTAGTTTGTTCTCGTGCAGTGAACTTACAAAGAAAAGTAAAAATGTCTTGATCTTGCGATCGGAGGGTTGCCAGCTTCGCTACAAAAATTCTAGAAAGTCGTCCAGAACATATAACAAATTATACTGGCGTGTATACAGGACTGATGCATGATAAATCTGATCAGGGTCCAATGTCCTGATGCCTATTAAGGTTGCTTCGGATGTAATCTCGTATGTTGTCCTCGTCATCTGACCATGGTTCAAAAATACAAAGCACTGTTGCCAGGTCTTTCCTTCGAGATAGGCCCCGAACCGTCGCATACAGCCCACTGTGCAGCTCTAGTGCGATGTTAATTAACCAAAACCCAAAAAGCCTTGAATTTAAAATGAATAGTGGTATAAAGGAAAAGGAAATGTGCTTTTGTATTATACAATGCAAGAAACATTCAGTGTTTTTCATCCTTTAACAATTTTGAAATCAGGAACTGCCATGTTCTGGCACCCACATCTTTATTTGTAAAATTGTCTCGTATCATAAAATTTTTATTTGCTAACAATGATTTAAAATTTTTCTTATTTATTTGAGTGATTTAAAGTATGTAAATTTTGTCTCCTTTGCCAATAAAACTATTTTTGATAAAATAAGTAATTAATTGCTATGACCCTGGGAAAGCATAAAAAAGATTTATTGGTGTAGATTGTTTTGAAAAATAAGTAATATGATGTATTAGGCTATAAACAAGACGTTACACTTTTAGGACGATCAATTCCGGCACTATAACTAAGAAATAGCAGCAATAGATGGACATAAATTCGGTCATGGGTGATATGAAATTAGGTGTCTGGTGCATGTTAAATCATAAAGTAAATCAGTTACATAAATGTATAAGGTTTTAATGATAAGTTAAATGATGAATGTAGATAGGTGATGCTTCTACTTTTTTATATATTTTAAACCATATCGTACATGTTAATTTTTACAAGTTTGGGAAGTATGGTTTTGTATATACTTCAGGATTTTTCAGTTTAGAACTATTTAATTTATCCATTTAGGAACAACTTTTTTGTTGTAATGAATGATACATCGGAAATTAGTTTCTGATGCCTCCTGGAAATTTTTCTTCTTCTGTAAATGTGTATGAACTCCTGTGTATTCCCTTTTCAGTGTTAAACGCATCTCAGAACTTCTACAATGGCTCCACCACAGTTCCCGTTGACAAGAAGGATCCGAGTGGGAGGAAAAGGGACACCCCTATGCTGTGCATGACCACCGATCCCGAGGAAAAACGAAAAATCATCGGGGATACATTTATGAGGGTCAGTTCCAGGGTCCTTATTTCTTTCATTAATATCTGTTCATTATTTTACGAGATCCCTATTAAAAAGTATTATATTCGGGGACAATCTAAGTTGACCCTGAAGCGGAAGCTATAATATGTATAAATATTAAATTGCTTTAGGCTCAAATTGGGTTGTCCCCGAGTATACAAAAGTTATACTAATTGAAATAATTATTTTCTTGGACAGGAGTCTATTTGCAATCTGCTAACGAATTTTTAGATTTTTGTTTATGAAGGCATTTTTTAAAACCCTAACCTTAATCTAAGAATGCGTTTTACAATGAAGTTAATCTATTTTTAAGTTGTAAAAGAAAATGTTTTTTTTTTGTGATTGAATCTTTATGGTAGTAACCTACTAAAAATAAAATTTAATAATTTATAACTCAAAGAAATTTATATTAAAATTCTTTTGTTGAAAGAATATTTTTGGGACATATTTTCCTTACATAATTTGACTTAGGTTCATTCAAATAATGTGTGTCAATTATGCAGACATTTGTAGTTTTTGAATACATGGTTGGAGCATAGTTACAAAAATGTTATTAAGGATTTTAGTTATTACTTGACCTAATTGTTTTATAATCCGTTTTTGAGATAAACAACAGTTTTCAACTCTGACTGAGTTCAAAATTATTCGAATGAAAATTAATGCAATTATTTGTTTTACTATATTTTTCTCTTAATTGCAGCATGAAAGTTTAAAAAAAAAATAATAGCCAGGCATTTAAGGGTTAAAATAGGAAGAATATCATTACATTAAATTAAAGGAGAATTGGCAATAAAAAAGACACATTTTTAAATATAGTATTCCTTGATTATATTAAATAAGATGTTTAATATTAAAATATTTACAAAACTGAATTTTACAGTATAATAGGACATTTTATCCTTTAATGTAGGAATTGTATTGGAACTAACTGTATTTTTTTATAACTTTAAAGCAAATAAAAATGTTATTCCCAAAATAAATGATTTTTTAATAAAATTAAAAAAAAATTTACATTAAATAAAAAAAAAGAGTTTAACTGCTTATATTTCAATCTGGTTCTTTAATTTTTGTTTATGGATTATTTTTTTACTTTCCTGGTTTAGAATATGTATCCCATTTCCTTCAATATTAAAATGTGTAATAAATATGAAAACCTGTTGATCTAATAGGTTGCCGAGGAAATTGTAGCCGATCTTAATTTGAAACCTGAAGAAACTTTACTGGGTCAAGGTATGAATGCATTTTCTTTGGTGATTTTTCAGTTTCTTATAAATATTAATTATGGATTAAAAGTTATATTTGTTTAATATAGAAATGTTAATTTTCCAATTGCTAGTGAACTTATAATCTGCTGGTTTAATTGTTTTTCTCTTTTAAGATAAAAAAAAAATAGTGGAATAGTTTACAGTTGATAAAGAATATTTATTTAGCAATTGATTACCTTAAACATGTTTCTACACTTCAACTGCAAAATAATCATTACAGCAACAAAAAGCACAAGCATAGCAATTGTCTTGTATTTTAAAATATAAGGTTTGTCAAGACAGAAATATTTGTTAATAATTTAAAATTACTGTCTTTAAAATATTTCTTTGGTAACCAATTTTATATGGGAATAAGATGTAAAATTAAGTTATTATTTTTTTTTAATCTAATGTTGCATATTTTGTAAGAAATTTTAAATTTGATATTGAAAAAAAAATTAATTTAATAAGCTTTTTACTCAATTTGTTTTAGTCGAACTTTAAAACGTACTTCATTATGCGACTACTTATTTCGCAATTTCATTTATTATTTTATATAAAAAAAAAGTTTAATCTTTCTGTCAGCCTGGAAAAATCAGGGATTTTTGGAAATAAAAAAAAAAAAAAATCTGGGAAATTAAAAAAGTGGATTTCTGATTATGAAACATTGTTGGTTGACTGCTTATATTCAAATACTTTCAAAGTACAATCAAAAAGAAGAAAAAAAAAGCTTGTTTGACTTATAAAATATGTACTTAAAATTAGTTATCTTTTTTATAAGATCGTAGAAATCACACTGAAATGCCGATGTTTCTAGAACTTGGCAGAACAATTGACTGTCTATAATACTTGTTCACTTAAGCAATTTTAATAATGGATATTCAAATGTTTAATAATTGCCAAATTCTTATTGAAATATAGAATTTTTCTTGAACATTGCTAAAAAAATTTTTGACCAAACTTGTAAAAACTGAATAACTGCTCTATGTTATTTTATTCTTTCGGGAATATTCTTTATAAATATTGCATAAATAAACATAAAAAATTATTAAAAGATCTTAGAACATACCTTTGCAGCTTAGTCAATAGCGCATACCGCGTATTTGGAACAATAGGCAGTGGGTTCTCCTGATGAAGGCCACTCAATTTTTTTAATTTACTATATGCATTGAGGATGAATAGTACTTGTATATAAATTTCCAACCTTTTATACGCGGAGGTTTTGCAATCAAGATATTCTCTTATTATTATAGAATTGTGTGTATTTTTTACTAAATGGTTGGTGTGGTCCAGACCCTCTTTTAAAACGCCCTTCCGCCCTCAGGAACCCTCCGACCAGACCTTATCGAGAGTGCCTCCACGCTGGCTAGTTGCAACGCAGACGCCATCAAGACCCACCACAATGACACCCATCTGGTGCGACAGCTGAGGGCCGAGGGTCGCGTCATCGAGCCCCTCAAGGACTTCCACAAGGATGAAGTGAGGATCATGGGGAAGGACCTGGGGTTGCCGGACGAGGTGGTGCAGAGACACCCTTTTCCTGGTAAGGATCTTCTTTCACGCTCCAAACTCATCTTCTCTGGTCAGAAGAGAACCCTTAAGTTAAGTTCATAATCAGAGAGTTGTGGGTTTCTATTTCATGTTATGACTGTCAGGATTGGAATTCCTTATGTATCCTGGATACTCAAGTTGTTTGTGTAGGAAAACTTCCATACGTGCAAAACGATTTTGTATAAAAATTCATTCCAATTTTTTTTTAATAAACTGCACTAGTTTTTCAGGAATTGGCCTGTATTAAATTTCTGAAAATTCTAACAACCATATGACTAAAGTTAACTAAATAAAAAGGAAGATTTCTTAATTTATATCAAGAAATGAATTGAGGATTTGCCAGAGAATCCTGCTTAAGTTTATTTAATTTATAGGTCCTGGCCTTGCTGTTCGAGTTATTTGTGCCGAAGAGCCTTTTATGGATAAAGCATTTGCTGAGACCAGTGTGCTGATAAAAGTTATCATTGAATATGCAACTTCCATAGCAAAGGTGAGTTTTTTTCTTTCAATGTTCACTAAGTCATTAAAAATATTATCCCTCTCAATTTGGAATCATGAATTTTATTTTCCCGTTTCAGAAACATGCGCTTGTAAACAAAGTTACCGATTGCACAACAGACGACGAGCAGGCGTTTCTGTCAGCAGTGTCGACCAAGCATAAGCTCAAGTCTACTCTTCTTCCTATTAAAAGTGTCGGAGTTCAAGTGAGTTTTGTTTCATTTGTGTTTCTTTCACACAGGTTTCAGAAGTTTTATCTGTGCTGTTTTTTAGAGATGCACTTAAATTGTTTGATTTCATTTCTTAGAAATAGCAAATGTCAATTTTCTTTTTCACTTAGTATGTGATTATGTGGCCAAATATTCTTACAATTTTAGCACTAGTAATTTTGTAGTTTATGCTAATTTCATGGTTCGCACAGTCCTTAAGAACTATTTAATTTAGGTAAGTCCTTAATTAAGTGCCCTTAAAGTCTTTAATTTTCGACTAAAGTCCTTAATTTTTGTCAAACGTTTTTTTTTTTTTTTTACTAATTCACATGGGTGGTATTTTTTCGTGTCTAACCCGAAATTCTGAGTTTTTAAAATTTTTGAACTCAGAACTCCGCGTGCATTGAAATGTAGAATTCCGGATTTTACGTTGATTGTGTCCACACTTTTGACCGCTTTACGAAGTATAAATCGGCAAGGAGAGAGGCGTGAATAGACGTGTTTAGTGTCAGAAAAAAAAGTGAACTTTTGTTATCGTTTGTTTGATTTTTTAAGTCAGTGGTATTTCATTATAATGCACGACACTTCATCGTTGAAAAATCTCAGTTCGTTTGTTATTTTGTAAAGAATCGATACTCATTCTAGAAAAATGAAGAAATTCAGAAGAATGTAGCATCTTTAAGGGATGGGAATTCTGCGTCAGAGTTTGCTAGAAGTAGTATCCTGCGCCAACTTGCTACAAAACTCCACTGACATGTGATTATGTGCCAATTTTTCACCAAACAATGTTCGATTCTCTGTTAACGGCGAAAAAAAATTTAAGAGGTCCTTAAAAAGTCCTTAAGAACTACTTTATTTTTACTTTTGAACATCTGTATGAACCATGAATTTAAAGTAGAATTTTTTTTTCATGTCAATGCCTTTACTTTAATATATATATATGTATGTTTAATCAATAATCCATGGGGATGATCAATGAGATTAACAGATAGTTTCTAAATGAGTTGCCCTGATGCAAAACAGACTATATCTCAAAACTCCAAAAATGATATTTTGGTATCATTTGTAAATCCCTTTGCTTCATTTTTATCATATAACAAAAGAGAAAAAACTTATTTATTATTAAAAGACTTTAAAAAATGTCCCATAAAGGCAGAACCATGTATACCCTATCTGATGTTTTTTTCTCGCTACTTTCCCAAAATTGTTTTAAAGTGGATATGACCTGTTTTGAATATGGGTTGCACAAACACCAAACACATAATTTGAAATCAGCTTAGTATCGACAAAAATGGAGAAGAAAAAAAAATATTGTTCTCCCAATAAAAGAAAGCAGACAAATGTTCTAATATAAATTTTTTTAATAAATAGTAAAAATATTGAATAAAAATTTAATTTTAAATAATTCTACTAGAAGAAAACAGGTGCCTAAAGCCATATGGCAAAGTTTCTGCTATTATGTTTGTAAATTTTTTCATTTTTTTAAATAATTGTTAGTTTTTTATTTAATTGATAATTGTTAGTTGATTTTTTAAATAATTGTAATTGTTGATTTTTTAAATAACAATTAGTGCAAGAAGCACTAATTGAATCGGAATATGTAAAAGGGGGATATGTTACATAAGACTTAACATATGCCATATTCCCTTTTTACAACTTTTGATTCATTTGTTTAAACACGTTAGATAACACCTTGCGTTTAATCACACATTTTGTTTCTTCAGTTGTAAATTCTCAAATCTATATGACTTAAATGATATTTTTTTCTTTCTCTTAGGGTGACCAAAGGTCCTACAGTTATGTCATTGGACTCTCCTCTGACGAGAGAATCACCGACTGGGAAGACTTAATGTCTCTAGCTAAAATAATCCCTCGCGTTTGTCACAATGTAAATAGGTAAGAGTATTAACACGAATATTCTCTCTTAACTTGTTGAATATGTAACCAAGGTCCTTTTTGTAACCAATTTAAATGTTGATTTTGAATGTTATCTGTTAACAATCAATGCCTACACAACATGTCAAATTCTTTAATTTTACATTTTTAATTAAGAATTTTTTTTGTTTTTCTTGGACTTAGTAATAGAAAAACAAAGGAAATATTTAAAAATTATTTGTTAATAAAGAATTTGTTTGTCAAGAAAACTCATAAAGAATAACTTGTACAGAATAAAAGCTTTGTTAAATTATAAACCTTAAATCCTTAAAAACTCCTTATTTTTTATTTTTAAAAATGAGTGGGAACCCTGTTAGATGAGATGCCTCTCGTCAAGCTGGGCCCAAACTCACTACCTCATGACCCACAGCAAGATAGCTCTCCTGGCCAAAAGGATCGCCGATGGCTAAGTGTTGCTGTTAAGTCATTGAGTACTCTTCCGCAAATGTATACATATTCTTTGTAATTATTTTTACAGATTTCATTTTTGAAAATCGGCATGTATGCTTAAATAACGTCCACATTAACTTTAACTTACACAAATCGCAGGGTGTGCTACATCTTCGGAGGTGCAGTCGCCCATCCCATCCAGGACGTCACTCCCACCTACCTGACCCCAGGAGTGCTGAGCACCCTGCGCCAGGTGGACGATGTCGCGCACCAGGTGCTGAAGGATTCTGGTCTGGTGGGGGAGCTGTCCCAGATGCCCATCGTGCTGCTGCCCCTGCACTTTGACCGGGACGTGGTGTCCCGGAACCCCTCCTGCCAGCGGTCTGCCGTCATCCGGACGTTCAAGACGCACGACTTTATGACCGGAGTGCCCGCCACCCCAAACAGGCACCTGCCCTTGGAAGTGAGTGGAGCTTCATTCATGACTTCATTTGTCTGATTCTAGTCGCTTGTTATAACACAGTCACTGAGCTAAAATAATAATTAAGAGTGATCACTAAGCTTGCACGACCGCTTTACACCCTTTTGAGCCAATGTAGAACAATATAGTCCTTTCGCGTGGCATTTTGCATAAGATGAAGTACCATGGTTCGCACAGTCCTTAAGAACTACTTAATTTAAGTAGGTCCTTAATTAAGGCCCCTTAAAGTCCTTAATTTTTGCCAAACTTGTTTTTTTTTACTAATTCACATGGGTGGTATTTTTCCGTGTCTAACCCGAAATTGTGATTTTTTTTAATTTTCGAACTCAGAATTCCGAGTGTATTAAAATTATTGAAATGTAGAATTCCGGATTTTACGTTGATCGTGTCCACACTTTTGACCTTTGGCAAGGAGAGAAACGCATGAATGGACGTATTTAGTGTCAGAAAAAAAAAGTGAACTTTTGATCTCTTTTGTTCAATTTTTTAGTCACTGGTATTTCATTATAATACACTACACTTCGTCATTGGAAAATCTCAGTTCGTTTGTTGTTTTGTGAAGAATCGATACTCATTCTAGAAAAACGAGGAAATTCAGAAGAATATGTAGCATCTTTAAGGGATGGGAATTCTGCGCCAGAGTTTTCCCGGAAGTGGTATCCTGTGCCAACTTGCTACAAAACCCCACTGACATGTGATTATGTGCCAATTTTGCAACAAACAATGTGCGATTCTCTGCTAATGGCGCCAAAAAATTTAAGAGGTCCTTAAAAATTATAGAGAGGTCATTAAAAAGTCCTTAAGAACTACTTAATTTTTACTTTTGAAAATCTGTAATAACCATGGTACTGATATTCCAGTTTTAAAATCACATTTCAGGCTTTCAAAAATACATTTTATGTTTCGACATACTTGCCTTATGTACAAGGAGAGAAAAAATATTAATTAAATATTCAAGACTGATGCAATGCAAAGTCAAGGTACAATATTTTTTCAACTTTGTCTTCCAGACAGTATTTAGCCATCTGCCACGTACATAAAATACATTTTCAATCACTCCAATTCTTATCTTAGTTCAGTGGTCATAGTAAAAGTTGTTTAAGAATGATCTTTACAACTTTGACATGCAATAAAACTTAAAGAAGTAAGGTATGTTGCTTGTGCATGCAACAGTAACACCGCATAAAGTTTTATTTGTAAACTTTTTTTTTAGTTATATTTTAACTGCTTACAAATAAAACTTCATATGTTGCTATTCTGCGAATTAGTAATAATTTATTCTTAAATTAGAATATTAATTATTGAATTATAACAGGGTGGCAACATGACTTGGGAAATCAGGGCAGTCAGAGAATTTTCATGTCATTTTTTCATTCTTGAAATATCAGGGAAAATTTCACTCGGTGAATTTTCAAATTTGGATCAATAAACGGCAATTATCATATGACCATCTATTCTGCATACTTTAAATGTCAGTATTTCCTTTTAATTCTGAAAAAGAATTTTTTAAAAAGCATGGCTGCTGGCATGCTCCGTTTTGTTGTTGATTGAAACGTGAACCACTGCTGGAGTGAGAAATGAAAGCAAAGCACATTGTACTTCCTATTGCAAACAACATATGCATAGCTATTGAAGATTGGAATAGAAAACAAATAAAACATTAAGGTTACCTACAAAAGAAATAATTT
Organism: Troglohyphantes excavatus; assembly: GCA_963932185.1. Taxonomy (NCBI): domain Eukaryota; kingdom Metazoa; phylum Arthropoda; class Arachnida; order Araneae; family Linyphiidae; genus Troglohyphantes; species Troglohyphantes excavatus. The sequence goes on along the minus strand of OZ010674.1, from coordinate 66,121,662 downwards.
TAAAAAGCTTGCTTAAAAACACCAATTTCAGATTAATTGAATGCTCTTCAACCTATACAGTATTTTTAAGTATTTCACTGATTTTTTTATATTTTCTACTCCAGAGAACTTGTTTAATTGCTATAATGCCTGTCGCATTTGTATAATTTTGTGTTGTATTCATAAATTATTATTTTAACTAGGGATGAAACGGATATCCGGTAACTATCCGGTATCCGGCCTATCCGGCTGCTTTTTAACTATCCGGTAACTATCCGATATCCGGAAGTAAAGTGCCGGATATCCGATTTTCCAAGCCGGATATCCGGATGAATAAAACATCGAAGATTTTTTTTGTGGCGATCAATTTTCTTTGTTCTTGCTTTTAAGTATTTTCCTGAAAATTTACCAATGTATTCACAGTGTGCAGATTCTCCCTTTAACCAATAGAGACTTTAAAAAACCTACTTTTTTCAAATTTTTAACTTTAAAATTATATTTTTAACGAATCGTTATGGTGGAGGGTCATTACATCTCACAACTAATATCAAGTTGAATTAAAAAATAAATTTCTCAAAAGTTTAAGCAAACTTGAGTTTTTATGTTTGGAATGAAAGGGCATATGGTAAAATTACAATTATTCAGAAATTAAGTGTAAAATGTCAAAACATACGACCATTGCTAGCTGCACCCTAGAATAACCCTTTGTAAATAAAAAAGTTTTTTGAATGTTTATTCAATTTTGGTATCACTTTAAAGATAAGGAATTGGGAAATATTACAGAATAAAAAAATATTTTTGACCGATTTCCGTTTTTTCTAGTGTGTATGAGAATTTATTTTCATAAAAAATAAACTGCCAGATATCCGATCGGATATCCGGCAAAATCCAGTTCGGATATCCGATATCCGGTTTGTAATGTGCGCCGGATATCCGATATCCGGTATCCGGCAAAACCACTATCCGGTTCATCCCTAATTTTAACTGAATATAAGTATTGCTCATAATTTTTCATTTATAATGCAATATATTTATTGTATTATTGTAGCGTTGTTACTTTGTTTCTATACAAAGCATGTACTGCGACATTTTTTAATGCAGTTGTAAAATCAGGGAAATTTTTGTGACAACATCATGAAAATATCAGGGAACTATTTTTTTTCCAGGATTTTGTTTATGTCCTTGAAAAAAATACAAGTCCTTGAATTTTTTCTAAGTGCAAGAATGGGAACTATGTTTAAGCTATCTCTGTGTTATCTTGATCTAAACTTGGATCTTGGACTCTTGCAGGTGATCGAAAGAATGGTGGAAGAGATGCTGGAAGTTCCAGGGATATCCAGAATCCTGTACGACTTGACACCCAAGCCACCCGGAACCACAGAATGGGAGTGAAGAACACTATAGATTTTTAATGTAATTGCGTGGGCTTTTTCTTTTTTAATATCTTAAGGAAACAATTTCAAAGGAAAGATGTAAATACAAAGCCTTACTTTTAATACATAGTTAGTAATTTGGGAAATTATGATGAGGAAAAAACAAAACTGAAATTTATTTTGAAATACATTATTGAAAGAAAAAGTACCAAAAATTTACTTGCTAAATTCTTCTTGAGTGTGTTAAGTTTACTAAAGTGCGTACCTTGGAAAGTTGCTACCGTAATAATAATACAAGAAAATGTCCGTGTGATATTCTTTTCCGTTCTTTCATTGTTCATATGGTCCATGAAGAAGGTTGGAGATCTCTGTAATGGTTGTTACCCACAAGTCAGCAAGAGGTCATTCTAGCACTTTTTAATAATTAATTAAAAATTTCGAGAAAAAAAAATAGTTTGTACACTGTGTAATACTTATAAACTTGTTTGGAGTTCTGTGCTGTATATAATTTTATAATGCTTTGTATCATTTATGAATTTTTCGTTTGTATGAATTGCTATAAAATTGCATGAACCAGAATTTTTAGTTATTTAATAGCTTGAACAATTTTTATATCCTGATCAAATTTTTAAAAAGCAGATTCGAACATTTTGCTTTACATTTAACTTGATGAAAGGGAAAAAATAAATCTTTGTGATTTGATTTTTTTTATTACATTGTATTAGCCCTTTACTGTTATGATGTGACTCAGTCACAAAAATAATGATCCATTCTTTTGTTCCCAGTTATTGAAATTAAATAAGGACTGTATGTTCTTAAACATAAAAAATGCATTTCTTTCATTAGCTTGTATTTATTTAACACCATTTAAAAATATGAAATCACTTTGATATCATTGGGGCATGGATTGAGGCAAAAAACAGAACCATATGATTGAACTGTTCCGTAAAAATAACGCAAATATCAAACATGGTCATTGGCCTCAAAGGATTAACATTTTGCATGACATTAATGGTTTCTGCAGTTAACTAGATGAATTATGGTACTGCATAGACATTTTCAATGACATATTCATCATTTCAAAATAGATTGTAAACCTTGTTATATTTTCTATACCTATTATAATGAAATAATTGTTTGTAGAATTTTCTGTAATTACCTACAATTTTCTTAATTGAAATATTTCAGTTCTGCACTCTTTGTAAGCCTCTATCAAAATACTTCCTATTCTGTGTGTTATAGAATTCTCAAGTTGGGGGGGGGGGGGGGGGGGGGGGGCATGGCTTTTTAAGTTTAAGCCTAATCATCCATTCATTGCACAAATCAGATTTTAACAGAGGTATCAAAATTTATGTTTTCTGAAAAAATATTGCAAACTTTATATTTCTTTTATCAATAATATAAATTAGAATAACCATTTTCTTTACCAGGAAATGTTACCTTACAGTTATTTTTTTAATTAAACTACACTAACCTCAGGGTTTGTACTGTCCTTAGGAACTTTTTACTTTCGTTTCATGTTTGTTAAGTACTTAGAAACACCTTTTGTCCAAAGGATCCTTAAAACAACTATCCCTTAAATCATTTTACTAAACTCTATTAAAATGTTTAATCGTAATGTGAGATAAACGCAACTTTGTATCCGAGTATAAAACCCACGGCTTCTTTGCACTCGATTGCTTTTAACTTATTGCACTTATTTTCTTCTTTTATATTCATTTACGTTTTTAATATTTTGTACTGGGAAGTCTATTTGCAACTTCAAAGCTGTCACAAATGTATAAAATTTTTCGCTTATAAATTTTTGTATATAATTACTGTATCTTCTTAAAACATTATAAAAAATCTGGTTCTTATAAATTGCTTTTAAGGTCCTTAAAACTCCCTATTTTAATTTTCTCAAAATGTGTACGAACCCAGAAAATCAATCGAGACAATAGCAGCAATGAGTTGGTAATGTAGTTGTTTTTGTTTTAAATTGTTCCTATGCTAGCTTTGTGCCTCAAGTATAATGTTCTTTTTTAAGAGAACCATTCTTGCACCATCTGAACAGTGGAAGTCTGGAATTGCTTATTTATATATATATTGCCTTTTCAAGAGATAATCTTAGGTCGGAAGATTCAATAATTTAATCTTCTGGTAGGTTGTTACTTGTTTTAAAATGTTAATAATGCTGAATTGATGATAAACATTTTACAAAGGTGTGCAAATGTTTATATCGGTGCAGACTTTTTGCACATTGTAAATACAGTGGTTATCCGAAGATTCAGAAAGTGGACAGTGCAGCAAACCTTTTGTTAAAATAATAAAATCAGTTTGCTAAATGTGGAGTATCGTTTTTTTTTATTGTGGCTATATTTTTACTGAAATATGAATAGGACGAATGCATCGGTTTCCGACGATTTGGAAAATAAATATTTAAAGTTAAGAGTATATTATTATGTTTTTAAAGTCCTCTCAATCAATGTTACTCAAAGCTTTTAATTTAGGTAAATTTCATTTTAGAGTTTAATGCGTGTTCAGTAGTTACAGGTTTGTCACTGGCCGGAAATTGGTACATTCACCCTATTTGGAAAAAAGTAGAATAAGTATTTTCGAGTATAAAAAGTTTCTTAACTATGGGCAGTGACTCAACGTGGGATCTCGGTGTAAAACAGGGTTCCCACGCACATGGAATTGTTTGGAAAACTTTGGCGGAAAATGATCAATTTCTCAACTGTACTGGGAAAAGTCTGGAATTTTTCAAAAATTAAGATTAAGATGCTTCATTAAATTCCTTTCCTCGCCATTGGTAAAATTTTCTTTGTTACAAAAATATAAATTTTTTAAAATAATACCTCGGTTTTTTTTTTTAATAAGTTAGCTCCTTTTTATGGTTCTTAACATTTAACTTTAAAAGAAAATCCGTAATTTTTTTGTATTTTTTCTCCTGGAATTTTTTAAAAACTTCTGGAAAAGTCGGGGAATTTAAATTTTTAGGGGCAACCTTGGTATAATAATGTTTATAACAAGGAAGTTGTATAAGAGAATTTTGCCAAATAAAAATACTTTTTTAAAAACGTTAAGCATAAAAATGTTTCTGTATTATTAAATACAAAATTATGTAAAAAATTATTTATTCATGGGTTGAACTGAGAAGTGTTGAATAGATGGCGCTGCTAATCGGAAGTTCGGTGACGCTTCTTCGTATACTTCCGGTTAGTGTTTGTAATCATAACCAACGCTAAACGATCTCGCATAATCATTTTCTTTTATAAGAATTTATAGCATAATGCATAAATTGTACTCAGCAAGAAAGAGAGGCGAAGTTGTTGTTCCGTTCCACAATGTTCTTTACGTGCTGGACCGAATGCCATATCGGCTGTACACGCAAAAAAGTGCGCAACAAACAATTTAAGAAAAATAACCTTTTTTAAGCACTTCATTTTACCCCCATTGTTTTTAAAAAGCAATCCCACTAAATTTTGGAAATATCTTGTTTTAGTATTTGAATTCGAAATTTCTCACTGGAGAAAAACATCATACGTACCAGTACACATACAAAGTGTGCAACAAACAATTTACGGAAAAGAACCTTTTTACGCACTTACCTTATTTCCATTGTTTTTAAAAAGCAATCCTGCTAAATTTCGCGAATCCACATTGCTTTTAAGAAAATCCCCCTACATTTCGGAAATATCTTGTTTTATTAGTGTTTGAATTCGAAACTCACACTGGGAAAAAAACCTAATACTATGCAAAAAGTGCGCAACAACAAACAATTTAAGAAAAATAACCTTTTTTTAAGCACTTCCTTTTATCCCCATTGTTTTAAAAAAGCAATCCTACTAAATTTCGGAAATATCTTATTTTAGTATTTGAATTCGAAATTTCACACTGGAGAAAAACATACATATAAAGTGTGCAATAAACAATTTCCGGAAAAGAACATTTTTACGTACTTCTTAATTTCCATTATTTTAAAAAGCAATCCTGATAAATTTCGGGAATCCACATTGCTTCTAAAAAATGCCCCTACATTTCGGAAATATCTTCTTTTATTAGTATTTGAATTCGAAACTCACACTGGTGCGCAACAAACAATTTACTGAAAAAAATCTTTTTATATAGGCACTTTCCTCATATTGCTTTTATAAAGCAATCCTACTTAATAACGTATTTTAATAACTTTCGCCCGATTACTATCCAATCCTATTTCTGAAAGTTTTACATATCAATTTATGCAATATTACAGAAAATGTATGTAAATTTGTCAATACTTTTTTTTTGTAGATTTGGTGTTTGAAATTTTAATATATATGTAAATTTAAATTCTTTTCACATTTTAGTCTAATGTTAGATAGCAAAGCTGAAAGCAGATATGTCTGCTTTATTTTCAATTAAATTGACTTTTTGTTTAACCAATAAATTAATGAAATATTCATTATTCAATACAAAAATGAATCAATTTTTAATAAGAATCTGAATATTGATTTAAATAGTTTATCTTTAAAAAACACATTATTGCTTATTGACGCAATTTTCAGAAAATGAATTTTCTCATTTACTTCAATCAATCGGCTAGTTTCACCTTTTAAAACATACTAGGTGTTGAAAATGAAAATACCAAAAAGTTTTTAATCATATTTGAATATTATATCATTCTTAATCTCTGAATATCTTGCATATACTTGAATTACAGAACACCTTAAAAAAAAAAATTGAGCTCTTCACAAGTTTTTAATGATCCTGGATGTTGGTTTAATTATGGTTCGAATTACTTTAAAAAATATCAAGATGATTTGTATGCGAGTGTGTACAAATACTGCCGATGAACTGCAGACTGTCGTATCCTAAAAATTTCCCAATGTCTATCTGGTTGTCTTTTAAAACCAGCTACTCATCACAAATTAACCACATTCTGGCAAACTATTACATCTAGCATCTTATAACTTTTGAATTGTTCCTTGGTATACCAGAAAACCCTCTCAACGAGGTACATATAAATGTCGCCGAAATTGAGATCCGGCCATTTGCTTGTGTCATCCGCAAACACACTTTCTCGCAAATCCATGTCCAGAGGATCTGGAATTTCAATTTCCCCGCAAACTCGAAGTTTTTCCTCATATCGCATTTGAGCTAAAAGCTATAATTTTTTTAAATATAAACTAGTCATCTTATTCTGCAAGCGAAAACAACAACGTAAATAATCATCGGAAACGCTAAACCGGAAGTGTTTGAAGAAGCGAAATTTTTGACCAATCACAGGCGAGTTGTGTTTGTTTCCAAACATCAACCCATGAATAGATAATATTTAAGCTACTGATGAGTATACGAAAAGTAAAAAGTTTTCACTACATATTAAAATATTTATTTCAGAAACAGAAAAAGTACCTTTAACATGGGACAATTTTTACTTCGTTAAAATCTTTTTATATGTTTTAAATTCTAAAGATGTTAGTAGAAAATGTGGCAGATAGACTCAAGGGAAACATTGCTTAAAAAATTGGAAATTAAAATAGATTTGTCTCAAAAAGCCTGGTTAATGTGAAAATTTATACATAAATTTATTAAAATTCTCGAATTTGTATTTGATTATCAAAGTGTCCACGTTCAGAAAATTGTGCCCTGTAATATTCATAATGGCAAGTTGCTCCAATTGATTTTGCTTTGAAGAAGTCAATTATAAACTTATTTCATTATGTACTTGGGAAACCTGTATAAAAGTTATAGTATTGCACATTTATAAATTTTATTTGTGCATTAAACTATGTGTTTATATTGGTCTCTTTAACTAAGGTGACCATTTAAAAAATTTATAAGGAACAAAATTGATTATTAGGATTTTTTTAAATTCATGTAATCATTAATTATTGTAAATGTAATTGGAGGTCTAAATGATACATGGAAATGAATTTAGTAATTAAAGAATTGGCGAATAATTTTAGTTAATTTTTTTTTCTTCCATAATTTATACTCGTGACGACAATATTTACAACAGGGTGGCTGGCAACACAACCTGGAAATCGGGGAATTATCATGAAATTTTTAATTCTGGAAATATCGGAGACATTTTTAAAATTTCACAAAAAATCAGGGAATTTTTCAAATTTGGATTATTAAAACGGCAATTATCGTCTATTATGCCTTATATTCTGGGTAATTCAGTTGTCAATATTTCTTTTTAGTTCTGAAAAAGAATTAAAAAAAGCATGGTTATGTGTATTTTCAGTTTTATATATTTTTTTAAACGTGAACCAGTGCTGGAAGGAAAAGCAAAGTGCATTGGATCTTGAATTGTAAGCAACATGTGAGGAACTAATGAATATGTGATTTATTGAAGATTGGATTAGTAAATTTTAAGCATATAAAACGTTTAAAATTGTCTACAAAAGAAATAATTTGAAAAAACTTGGGTAATGGTTTACTGTACGGTCACCCTTGGCGACTTTTTCAAAATATCGCCAAAAGACGCCATTTTGGCGACTGTTGTCCAATAGGGTTGCTGCAATTCCTTGTCATTTCGGAGAGGGGTTGCCATTTAAAAAAAATTATCGCCAAATGCGGAAAAATCGCGCCAAGGGTGACCGTACAGTAAACCTGACCCAAAACGTGCTTTGTTTTGCATTATCTGCTTCCAGAGAACATGTTTAATTACTATTATGCCTGTCGCAATTGCATGATGTGTGTTGTATCCATAAATTATTCTTTTTAACTGTCAATAAGTATTGCTTATAATTTTTCATTTATAATGCAATATATTTATTGGATCATTGTACCTTGGATAATTTGTTTCTATATAAAGCACGTATTGCAATGTTTCTTAATGTAATTGTAAAATCGGAAATTTTTGTGACACCATCATGGAAATCGGGGAACTTTTTTTCCAGAATGTTGTTGCCACCCTGTACAAAAAAAAAATATAATATTAAACCAAACAAAATTGCATAATTTTGCTGTGAGAAAAAATCAGATTCAATTTTTAAATGTTGACTAAAACTGAAAAGAACTACTAAAATTATTTTTTTAATGTTCAATGACTGACTTAACTATCATCCAACCACTTCATATAGAGTATACTTTGAGATTTTTTTAAATAATTAGAACAAACTTTTATAATTTTAATAAGTTAAGCTCAAAAGTCAAGCATTGATGACACTAAAGAATCTGTAAAAGAAACCCTCTTTTCAGTAGTTCAGTCTAAAAATGCTATTTTTTGAGTTAAACTGGTTTGAGAAAACTTCCTTTGTAAAAATCTATTGTGTAGCTCTAGTACCACATTGATTTCAACCAACCATCTTTTTTGTTTCGGATGACTCCAAGTATGAGGACAAAGTTCTACATTTCCATGTTCAAAATTCTGGAATTACAGTGGTTTCTTTTGTAAGTCATTCATATCTTTGGTGAAAATACAAATAATTGAAATGGTAAATGAGTGGAGGGTATGTAATATTTAAAAAAAAATCGAGTTATTGGTTAGCCAGTTTTTTTTACACCGAGACAGTAGCACTGTAGAAACCTATTAACAGATAATAGTCATGAAGGAGAAATGTGACCAAAACACACATTACGAAATGAAAACTTTAAGGTCAAATATCTCCATACTTGCTTTTTGTTACGTACCTTCTTCATCCATCCTCTTCAATTAGAAATATGTAATAAAATTGGTGTTTGACTTTAAATTATGAAACTGTTATTGATTGCAGAATCAACAAGTTTAAGCTTAACCCTTTGCACTCCGATGTCGCCTCTCAGGCGCCAACATAAAGACCCGTTCTTTTGTTTCCATGTTCTTTAAAATAAACGAGAATGGCATGATCTTGTGTTTAGATGGTTGGTTGGTTATTTGGAGTTTATTGGCACAATAGCCAAAGATGGCCAAGCTGCGCCAAACACAAGGTAATTTCAACCAATTAAAATTCTAAAAGAAATACATATAAACAGAAATTAAATTCAAAGAAGAGGTAAAAATCCCGTGTAGTTTAAAAAGATAAATAGTGACGAATGATGTGGATGATTCAATAAATACGACAAATGGGGCGATGAAGTATTAAAAAAGCGATTATATAAAATTCTAAGACGAGGACAAGAAGTTAAAATATGATAAATGGTCAGAGGATGTTGGCAATGATGACAAGGTGGGGTGGTTTCATTTAATAATAAATGCCTGTGGGTAGCTCTTGAATGTCCTATGCGGAGACGAGTTAGCAAGACGTCGAGATGACAAAGACAGTAGGAGCGTGACTGTAGGAAATACAGAGGCTAGTTTATTACTAGCTTGTAACTTCCAGTCATCACTCCACTCGTTTCTTGTGTTAGAACATCAATCTTTTTTTCAACTTGTTCTCTTGCAAATACAAAACAGATTAGGATTTTTTTCCCTTTATGAGTATAAAAAAAATATGTGGAAAAGTTCGTAAAGAGGAATAACTGTTCCATAGAAAGAACACAAATTGCGAAGTGTTCTTGGAGTGCAAAGGGTTAAACCTGAAGTATGTAAATAAAAAATACCTCAGAAAACTTTCGTAATTGGACTTAAGTTTACAGTTTTATAAATAGAATGTACATAATTTTTAAATCAGCATTATATTTCTCTAAAAAAAAAACAGATTAATTTCTTTATTATTTTCCCAAAGTCTAAATAAAAAAATAAGTGGAATTTTCAAAAATATAAACATTTATTACAATTCAACTCAATAAAAATTCAGACGGAGGAAAAGTAACGCAACTTTCATAGATCCAAATTTCGATAACAAAACGAAATATTAATATACAGATACAATATACTCTTATTCACAATTTATCTCTTTAAACTCGATTTTGTGTGTTCAGAATATCTGGTGCAAGAGTGTGGTGGAGCCATCTCTCCAGGTCGGGTCGTCCGCTATTTGAGCTCTGCAGATGGGGCAGGTGCGCTCACGGTCGAACCACAGCGCAACGCACTCTTCACAGAAGATGTGCTTCAAGGAGAGAAATTGATTCAATTGGATTAGTTTGTTAGGAGATCATATTGAACATTTTGTGCATAACATCTAAGGCTGAATGACATATGAATAATTATTTTTTTAAGGACTAAGGGAGTCATTCTTGTAATGTTATTATCTAAGTTATATTGTAGTTTAATTCACAATACTAATTCTTGGTTGGATTTAGTGGTGCAAAAGCTGCCAAGTTTACGTTCAGAGGCCGCTTAAGGCCCAAGAGTTTGCCATACCAAAAAGGGCATTGAACTAGAAAAAAAAGTAACCAAAAATTGAATAAAACGGAAATGTTTATGAAAATTGCCAAATTTATTAATTGAATTTAGGATTGTCATACACAGACGTCTGGGGTTGACTGAGTAGTCAATTCAATAATTATAAAATTTAATAATATTTTTTAAATATTTAGCGTGTACCCCCCCCCCCTTTTTTAGATGTTATGTTTTAATTCTAAATAAATACATTTATTTCAGTGAGTGATAGGGGGATATCATCACAATTGTAAGAGGCAGGTGCCAAAATCCCAGTTAGCTTGTATCTAAATATTTCCTTGAACTGTCCCCAATTATGCTGACTCGAACGCTATACGTCACACGAATTCTAATCATTAAACACAACAAAATTATTACAATTTAAAAAGTGATTAAATTAAAGAATATAATTTACTTAATAAAAGAAAACATGCTCGATTATGAGGATTAGATAAAAAAAATTCAATCAAAGGATTTAAATTTAAAAAATGACAATATACTCAATTTATATTGAGCAGATACAATCTGTTCAGTGTAAAGGCTGGGCAGTTCGTATACTAATCGTTATAACACACACTTATTTAGTATGTTTAGCGTTATCATGCCTGCTCCTTCTAACACTTTAAAATTCAAATCTGTATAGAATTTTTTACAATAAATTTGAAATATATATTTTCTATTAAAACATTACAAAAGTTTCTAATTAATCGGTTTCAAATATAAAAAATAACTTTAAAAAAAATTGTTAAAAATATTGTTTAGTAATGGTTTATGTTTTACTTCTGCAAATGTATAAAATTAAAACAAGATCATACTAAACATTTAACAGAAAATTAAATCTTTTCAGCAACTATTTTAACTTAAAATATCCTAAATGCAATCCTTCGCTTCATTGGAAATAGATTAAACCAATTCTTATTGGAAACATTTTGTGATTCTTATAAATAAAATCTTATCTTACAAATAAATTAAATTATTTTTTTCTGTTACAGGACATTTTCAATAATCAGCTAATATCCTCCATTCTATTTGATATCAAATCTTATCTAAACAGTATTTCCTTGAGACCTAAACAGATGACAAGGACTCAAAAGATAAACAAATTGTGATACACTTTTTACCCTTTATATGAGATAAGGTTATTTAGTGTGAAATAAAGCTTTTCTGTTCTAAATAAAACTTCTGTTTCAATTTTTTAATATTTTTTTTTTGCAAATATATTTTTTTTTTGTCTTTTGAAATATAAATTTTTATTTACATGTAATGGAGGAGATTGATTAATTTTCAAATAGCATTGCTCAAATTAATTATGCTTACTTGAATATCAGCCTATAAATAAGGGTATAATTATAACACATATGCTTTGTAAATAAACATTTTTAGACAATACTTATAGGTGAGACTAACTAAAGGGTAGGCGTAAGAACCAGACAGCTCTACTTTTCGAAATTTTCTAAGATGAATATGTTTTCCATAAAAAAATTTAATAAAACTTCATAACATATGCCCTTAAAATCAACGGAAAAAGTACACAAAAAGTTATGTTAAACTAAAAAAATATTAATTTTTTTAAAAATATCCACATGTAACTTTATGAATATTGACAATGTTGATATTCGTAATTTATAACACAGTGCAGTAGCTCTCAATATTAGAGTATCTTTTTAGGCTTAAAACGCTATTACTTTTTTAAAAACTTTATGTATATTAGCGAAAATAAAGTCTATTCTTACCTTGCACTGTAACATAGATGGCGATTTGTAGTCATCCTGGCAAATCGGACAGGCATCTCCAGCCTCTTTGATTTGATTGGTCGATGGGGTGACACCATAAGTCTGAAAGGACGAGAAAAAGGTTACAATAATTAATTGAATTGTTTATTACAATAGATATACACAATGGCATATGCCATAAAAATTGGCAGTCGGCAGAAAAAACTGTATTGCAAGATGTATGTAAAATATCAGACACAAAATTAACAATAGTTTGTAGATAGGCTCAATAATTTTATATTTAACACTAGCTGAGATCCCCTTCACAGAGCCAACTTGAAAACCAAACAATACTATCTCCAGTTAAATAAATTTACAAATTTCTTGTTATTGACACTCAACATTCTATTGTAATATGTTATTGATTGGTAACATTGTTTGAAATGAATGAATTTGATGACATACTTTTGAACTATAATTAAAGTTATTTGTTAATTTAGTGGTTCGCCCTTTAGACAAACACTAAGTCATCATCAATTCAATGAAGCTCTACCTTTCCTGGGTTAATAGATATTTGGAAGTATTAAAAATGAGTTAAAATTTATTAATAGAAAATGTTACTAATTAAAATAAAATCTATATGTTTTGAGCAGCTTGAATAAAAAAAATATTCTGTACCTTTTTTCCTTTGGTTATGTGTAATTTAATGACATAAGTGTCACTTATTTTTCAGTATTATATAATTTATATTTAATTAAAAAAAACGTTTAAGGGATATGGATACAGTACATTAATAATCATATTGCTTATTTCATCTTAAAATTCATACAAGAGGCATTGTATAAGATATTTTAATACAATAATTAAAAAAAAGTACTTTCAATAAATTATATATGTCAAGAGTACTTAAGTTATAGGAAACAAAGAGCGATATTTTTACTCAAACTAATAGAATAATAAATATCTCTGAAAATATCTTATTATTTCCAATTGGTTTGGAGACCCAAATATACATTGTAAACACATGAATATTTTTTAATAAAATTTCCCTAAAATGTAACAAAATCTACCTCAGACTAGAATTAAAAGTTGCAAAACTTTTTTCTATTTTCTCTTTCATCTGTTCTTTTTGTTAACTCATTTTTTTTCCTACTAAACAAAACGGAAGCTTCTTTAACAGATAAAATTCAACTTTCATAATGATTAAAATAAGGAGTTTTTAAGGACAATATAAACCTTTGATGAAATCCCTAAAATGCTAATCCTACTACTTACCATCTATTGATGAAGCTATTATTCTGTAATGAAAATATTGTTTTTTTATATAGAAAAAAGTAATTTAATTACCTTGCTTTGAATAACTTTTATAAGTGTTTTCTTCCAAAGCTTGGATTTATTAATAATGCTTTTTACCTGCAATAAAAAAAATATATTTCCTTAAATAAACAGTGTTACGGAACAAGAACAAATAAATGGCAAAGAAGTTAAAGAAGATGCGTGTGCAAATATCTTATTCAGAATATTTTAGCAATGACTAATAAAAGTCATACAACATATTGATTTTTGTTTAAAGTTTTACTGCTGAAAACAAATTTTATAATTACACATGTAAAAAATTCAAAATAAAAATAAACTTTAATATTTTACAATACTGTCTACAGGGTACATAAAGATTTTCAAAACAGTCTTTAATGAACTTTTAAAGGCTTTGTGACAATTTTTAAGGACCACTTAAATTTTTTTGTAACGATAAAAGATTTTGAATAATCTGTCATTGAATCAAAGATAAACTTTAACAAAACTGGATCAGAATCTTTCAGCATCTAAAACTGATAATTGGAGGAATTTAAAAACTTAATTTAATAAATTTTTTTAAACAAAATTAAGTTTGGGTTAAGTTTTGATTTGATTTCTTAACTAGTCAAATAGAGAAAATGCATGTTTATGTTTAAATTAATGTTTGACAACAATTGCAGACCTTGCTAAAAAATTATACTGACATCTCCAGCCTCTTTGATTTGATTGGTGGAAAGCCATTATCTATATAAGGACCTATCAAAATGAAGTTGTTCCTAAGGAATTTTAAGCAGTGAAAACTATGGAAAAACTGACAGCTTTTAAAATCTATAATTTTGTTTGCAACAAATCAAAAAGCTTAAATCCAAGAGTTTTTATGCTGTTTCATATGTTTTTCCCCCTGAATAGACAAAATGTAAATATAAAAAGAAAAAAAAATACCTTGAATATTAAATAGGCAGCAGAAAGTATAACACCAAATACTTTGCTAGGCCCTGAGTATGATTCAGAGAAAAAGTACAGCCAGTGCTGCATTGGAATAATAGTACGATACAGCTGTGAGGAACGCTCAGTGAAAAGATAATACTTTCCCTAAAATTAAAACATATATAAAAATATGCATGTAATGTATTAACAATCCAATATAAGTACCTTTAAGATAAAAACTCATGAAACATGTCTAGATTCCATGTATTTTTATTGCATAGTTTTAACGTTGTATTTGTACGCAATAAAAATACATGGAATCTAGACATGTTTCGGGAGATACATCTCCCTTTATCAGCAGAAATGATACAGTCTGTGTGCACAATACAATGAAAATAAACCCAGAATTGAAAGTGCTGCCAAGCGAGTTGACTATAGTTAACTCTAACCGATAGAGATAGTTTTTGTTCTTTGGCAACACTTTCAATTCAAAGATTGTTTTAATTTTATTGCACAGACAGATTTTTCATTTCTCCTGATGAAGGGAGATGTATCTTCCGGACATGTCTAGATTCCATGTATTTTTATTGCATAGTTTTAACGTTGTATTTGTATTTTAATAAGTACTTTTATCAGCCACAATATATGAACATTAAGAAGTGGACAACCAAAATACGTTTCGTTTATGACAGGATGTATACAAACATGTTAGTAATACACCCATCTTGGATAAGTCATATAAATATTCTTCACTTTAAACTAGTGGTTCCCATCCCATGATCTGTGGATCACTGATGGTTTGTGACAGAGTCTACAAGGGTCCGTGGAGCTATTGTCTAATCCCCAAAACGTCTTTTGATATATTTAAAAAAAAAACATTTTGTAGTGTCTATTCATTTTATATAAAAAAAACACATCTGAACATACATACCCATAACACATGCAAAAAGTTGAGTATCTCCCTATTCTTGTTACATGTATGTTGTGAAATTATTAAGCATTTCCAAACTTTCAACTGGCTCTGGAGAAGCAAAGGCACAAACAATATTGCAAATGTTCAATGATTGGAAAATTGCGGATCAGGTTCAATGCATGTGCTTTGATAAGACTTCAAGTAACACTCTAATCAACATTTGGGTAGAATATGTTTTCCTATCTTTTGTTTTAAAAGGTACAGGTCCCAATGTTGATTCCAGTGTTACTGGAAATCTTATCAAAGCACATGCATTGAACCTGGTTCATAATTTTCAATCATTGAACATTTGCAACATTTTGTGTGCCATTGCTTCCCCAAAGCCAGTTGGAAATTTAGAAACACATAATAGTTTCTCAACATTGTGTCCTGCACAATAGGCAATCGACTTTTGCACGTATTATGTGTGTAATGGCAGCTTATATTAATGGTGTTGGTTTTTTCTTAAATAGATAGAAATCAGTTGATTGGTTTTCTTATAAAATGGCATTTACTGGAAGACAATATTTACACAGATTTTAATACTTAATTGCTCAACTTGGTGAGCGTGAAAAGGAAGAGCTTATTTGTTGCCCGCTTAAAGGAACATTTTGAAAAGAAAAACAATCCGCTTGACGGGTTGCCGGAAATCACGTCATTTGGTGCTGTATCCAAAAGATGGCTACTTCGCAACAGCGCCAAATGGACAAAGTGATTTGATTGGCCTGAACAATGTGCATGTATGTATTATATGCATGTATTTATATGCATAGGATTATAATGGAAAACTTTATATGCATTGAGTTACCCTTAAATTAAACTGGCAGTTCTGCTTAGTTGCTATATAAGCATTCTCCAAAACATTTCGATTTCGTTTACCTTTTTTGGAAAAGCAATCAATCTTGCGGGTATCGCAACGAACACGACCTTGATGAGGATGGTGAGCAGGCGCAGGACAAAGTCAGTGACTGACACAATCCACAACACCTCCCAGAAGTCTATTGGGGCTGAGTAAGGCGGAATAAACACTAACCTAGAAAGGGAAAAGCTTCTATTTAATGTCTCAGAGAAAATAGACAAGTTTTAGGGTGTACGATGAAATATATGATTTTTAGATGGGTGCAGTCATTAATTTAGATGCCGAAGAAAGACATTGCCGAATACTAATACTATACATTCTATTTATTTATCATCTATCCCCACAGCCTGTACACAAGAGTCAATGGTTCCTACATCATGGTGGTAGAAAAAAGAATTTATATCAACTGGGAAAAGTCGAGCACATCAGCCAGTGTTCACTCTAGGAGTTTTTTGAAGGGCGGTCCGCCCTGCCCGCCCTTTTTTCATGACGTTAGTGCCCTCTTGCCCCTTTTTTTTAAAAATGCCGCCCTCTTTTAACAAAATTCCGCCCCTCTTGCCCTTTTCAGTCAAGCACAATCGTCCTTGCTTCTTTAGCTGTTTTTAAAAAAGGCATCGATTTAAAATTTTTTTTTGTGTGTAAGTTGGAATTAAGTGAATTTATGACAGTAAAAAAACAAAAAGAGAAGATTGTTTGGGGCGAGGTAACAATATTAGGGCTCTTATTACCAAATTTGAGATTTAAGTATTTTTTGTATCAGTTTTGTAAATGATCCGATTAGGGCTACTAACAGATTTGTTTTTTAGCGAAGACATTATTTTTCAAATTTTTGATTTTAAGTAGTATCTTTATAAAGAGACATACATTTTGTTCGGGTGTGTCTTTCAAAATAAGCCACGAACCATCACCAATAGCCCAATATGCAGCTCTAGCGCAATATCAATCAACAAATCGGAACTTTTTTGTTTGGCCAATGGTCCGATGTATCAACGGGTGGCCACGCCCACTCCAATTTTTTTTTTACAATACCCTTTTAAAAACAAGAAGTGCCTTTTCAAAAACGGCATGCCCTTTTACTGCCAACAGCGCCCTGCCCCTTTTTATTTCTAGAGTGAACACTGCATCAGCCATTGGATGGAAGGCCGTCTTTAGGGAACTTGAGGTGTGGCCTCACTCAAAATGTCACTAAAAGGCTTTTCTCATGGGATTAATAAGTGGGCATAATATGTTTAGACATTACCTCGAAAAGAAAAAAGCATAATATTCCGAAATTAAATTATGAAGTTGCAGAATGGTTCATAAATGAGAAGGTCTTTTCAGAATAAGTCAGCTGGACTTAAAGTTGGATATTGGAGGGGTCGTAAGCAAATTAAAATAAAAGGAGTGGTATGTTAGGAACTTTTCTTACATAAATATGTGTTCCAAAAAATATTTGTAATTCTTTATGCCCCTTTTTTAGCACTTTGTAGTTTAGAGATTTAAGATAAAACTTGTTTTTTTTAATGTAAAACAGATTTGTTTAATTAAAACAAACATACCGTATATACTCGCGTATAAGCCGAGAAATTTAAGTCAAAATTTTCATCAAAAAGTAGGGGGGTCGGCTTATACGCGGGTCATTAAAATTTCTAATATAATTTGCCAAAAATGGGAAAAGGAGAGAAGTTGAAATTAGCGGATTCTTCTGAAATCGCGCCGACACATTTCCGAGATCGAGAATGTGCGTCACGTGATAACTGGAGACCGTTCTGCGCATCGCGGCGTAATCGTAACGCAGAATTTAACTACTCACATAAATAATCAGTTTAACTTAATAAAAAGTATATATTTTGATAAATATTTAATTGGTTTGAAAGACACCAAAACATCGCGAGTGGTACATACTTTTAAGCCCGATGAATCGTCACGAACTTCGAGGAAGGCCGTTTCTCCAGCCACTTTCTTTAAACTTTTAATTTCTAGGCTTAAATATTTATTTTTCTAATTAAAATTTCATTAATTTGTCGAGGATTTGCCGATTTTAATCGGAATTTTTCATGTACGAAAATACAACTCGGCTTATACGCGAGTTTCCGATTTTGGACAAAAAATCGGCCTAAAATTAGGGGGTCGGCTTATACGCGAGTATATACGGTAATTAATTAATAAGAGTCTTGGTGAAACACTGATGACTGAATGTTTAATTTACAAATTTTAACTAGATACGAATAATAATTAGGGATGAAACGGATATCCGGTATCCGGCTAATTTTTAACTATCCGGTAACTATCTGATATCCGGAAGTAAAATGCCGGATATCCGATTTACCATGCCGGATATCCGGATGAATAAAACATCGAAGATTTTTTTTTGTGGCGGTCAATTATCTTTGCTTTAAGTATTTTTCTGGAAATTTTACCAATTTATTAACAGTGTGCAGATTTACCCTTGAATTTTTCTCGTTTTTAACTTTAAAATTCTATTAAATTTTTTTAAACAAATCTTTATGGTCAAGGGTCATAACATCTTACAACTAATATAAAGTTGAAATAAATATAAATTTATCAAAAGTTTAAGCAAATTTGAGTTTTCATGTTTGGAATGAAAGGGCGTATGGTAAAAATATAATTATTCAGAAATTGTGTTTAAAGTGTACAAAACAAACGCCCATTGGCTAGCAGCACCCTAGACTAACCCTTTGTAAATAAAAAAAGTTTTGTGAATGTTTATTCAATCTTGGTATCACCTTAAAGGTAAGGAATTGGGGAATATAATAGAATAAAAAAATATTTTGTAATTTTTGACCGATTTCCGTTTTTTCTAGTGGGTATGAGAAGATATTCTCATAAAAAATAAACTGCCGGATATCCGGCAAAATCCAGTTCGGAAATCGATATCCGGTTTGTAATGTGCGCCGGATATCCGATATCCGGCAAAACCACTATCCGGTTCATCCCTAATAATAATTACAGTAGATCCTTCTATCATCAGCCCGATATGACATAATGTTAATTCCTTATAAAGACTGCCATTTAAAGTTTCAACAGGTGGGTTGATTTGCATGTAATCATGCTAACTGGTTATAATGATTTATACCAGCTAGCTTTTCAAAATTCAAATCCAGTACACTATTTTATCATAATAACATATTTTCTTAAATTGTTTGGTATAAGACTAACAATTATTATTTAACTTTAATAAAAACATTTGTTTGTCAGCTGTTGAATTACTAAATTTTATTTATTTTACTGGCATGCCTGTCTTATATAAAATAAATTTTTTGTGAAATTACACTATTGAAGAGCGGCATAATTTTAGAAATGTTTGCTTTTTTAACACATATTAGAATTCGTTCGTTGGTTACAATACCATTTTTTTGGAAAAGGAAGTAATTGCTTGAAATCCATACTATTTTATAAGCTTATCCTATAACTGTATGAACTGTTCAATCGAGTCATTATTGAAATAATCTTTACAATGCTTAAAAGTCTTGCAAAAAAAAATCTTGCCTTAGGGCTATTTATTGAAAGTCTACTGTATATTGATGCTTGGTCAAATTGAAATGGTGTACCTATTTTAAATAGTTATTAATATTTTAAGTTATTTTTTTACAAAATACACTTTTTTGGAGTAAAAGGATTCTTGTTCTAAACATAAATTTTTAGCAGATGTATGTTACTTTGATAAGTATGCTAAAAAATGTATGAACTATTTGCAACACAGTTAAACTTTTTTATATTAAAATTATCTTGGTAGGAATATACTTGTACATTGCTAGAACTAGTAATTCTGTAAACAATAATCCCCCCTCCCCCCCCACAAAAAACAACAACATATAGTACTTCGATTTTACAGACTTCCTATGGAACATTCCTGCCAAATTTGAAAAAAATCAAACAACATGCATGGTTGTAACTGCATAACACACATATGCCAAAAGGTTGAGTTAAAACAAGAGACCTCGCTGTCGCTTGGATAATTAGTTATCTATAATTGCAGTTTAAAACATGTGATATTCCCTATTGTTTACGATTGGGCACTTTAAAAAGTATTTTTAAAAGAAAATAGTATTATTTCTAGCAAGTCTAAAAACAGTTTAACACTTTCAGGTCCCTTGCCAATTGAAACCATAATGTATTGAGTAATAAGTGCAGCAAGTCCAAGTCAGACATCACACTTTTCTGCCAGTTGAGTTCAGTAACCAAGGATACAACTAGTAGAAAAGTGTTAGACCTGAAAGTAAATCAACTTAACTACAAATTTTGGGAGATTACCAGTTACTAGTAATTGTGAAGTTAGAAATGCAGTATCAGAAAGCTACAAAGTGGTTTATTGAAAAACACACCGTGAATGTATTTCACACAAAATGTTGATAAGAAAGAATTTGCCACTACTTACGCATAGGCTAAACTGTGATCCGCAAGAAGGGTGTAAATTAAAGATATGGAGAGTATAAGATTGACACAAATTAAGAATAAATTCTTCAAACGCCATTTCCCCTGTTAAATGAAAGAACAAAAACAATGATATATTCCTATCTTCCAAGAAATGAGAGACAAATGTTTAATACAATAAATAATAACAATGCTTACCTGTTTTGAAACTTCTCTTTTTATTACTGTGTTAGCATGGCAAAATGTGATGAATAAGCCCAGGTTTACGAGTATTCCTGAAAAATAATGGTAATTGACTAATTTTCTTAAATGAAGATTAGAATTGGAAAAAAAGACGAAATTCCTACAGTAAGCAAAAAAAAATCTCCGATAAATAGCAAGCCTGTTGCCGTAATGCACAATTCAGGTGGGGAAAAAACTTCATTCAATCAAACCTGCAGCCAAAAAGCGAAGTTCAAAATCGGCTCTGTCATTGCCATGACAACCTTACGTAGCATATGACTTCCCCTACATGCTAAAATAGAGGTTGTGATGAAACAAATGCAACCCAAAAGGATTTATTTTAATCTGCTGTACTTGGGACTGCGATGAATTGATTGGCTCATGTGTGAATCGATAGGACGGGCTGGAGGGAAACCGAGAATTTCCAAGAATCTCTCCAAACGGAAATAGTTTTCCTGATAAGTTTACACGCGTGTTGTTGTTTCATTGCTTAAATTAATATTAAAATTGACCGATTCACAAGTTTAAAAGAAAAGAGGATTGATTTGATTAAAAAAAAATAAGTGTTTTCTATTTTTTCCACATGTTATCATTTAGTAAAATTTGAAAGGAAACTTTGATTTTATTAATAAATTTTTACATGATTTCAGCTGTACTAACATTTTCGACCACGGGCTGCCACTGAATGACATAGAGATAAAATTTTAGCCATTTAGAGATAAGATATTTTATCCGTTTTCATCTGCGAAAGTGTGCAGAGGGTTTCAAATAGTACTAAGTATAATTATTTTCACTAAGGATATCTACATTCTTTTGTCAATACAGTTGTACTTTTCTAAACATTTAAACGAATGCTCTCTAACTTGTTTTTTGAAAACCGTTCTTTTTTTTTTTCTTCCTTCAGAGTCGCTTTTTAATACAGGTTGTTTAAGAATTATCTTTACAACTTTGACACACAATGAAAGCTAAAAGAATAAAATAGCTAGGTTATGTTGAGTGTTAATGTAGCAGTAACATACAAAGTTTTATTTGTACACATTTTTTTTCTCCTTTAATGTACCATTCCAAAACTAACACCATTAATGCACTGAGCTTTCTCTTGAGGATGGTTGTATGAAAATAAACTTTACACCGTTGACAATAAAACCTAAAGAAAATAAAAGCATTTGATTTGATTAAGTTAAGAGATCTTTGCTTGCCATATTTAAGATGCTTTATATCCATTATTCTTTTAATCCATAGGACAGATAACACAAACAAACATTCACACACCACTAATTTTAGAACCAAAGTCAGATGACGAGGTAACACCTGAATTGGCACTCAAGCAACCTGAATAGGCGTCAGGACATTGGACCACAATCGGATTTATAGTGCACAAGTCCCGCATACAAGGCAGTATATATTTTTGGGTATTTTTAGACTATTTTCTAATATTTTAGTAGTGAAGTCGGCAACCCACCGATCACAAGATCACTAATTTTTGTAACTTTATTATATCAAATCTACTCAGTCGGCCTTGAACTTGCAATCTCCCGATTGCTAACCGAACTCCTTTATCCACTGAGCAACTGGGGGCCCAAAATATGGTAACTTACGTTGCTTGTATATGTAACAGCAACTTCCATAATGTTTCATTTATACTTTTTACCTTTTAATTCTTTAACTGCATACAAATAAAATGTTATGTGTTGCTATTATAAGTAAAAGCAACAAAACTTGGCTATCTAAATTTCTCTTAGGTATTATTGCATATCAAAGTTGTAAATATAATTCTTAAACACCCTGTATTATGTACCACTTAAAAGCTACATTTAGGTATCCAATTTCTTAACAACATTCATCACAGTCAAATTCCTATCCAACACGCTATCATTGCACCAATGAGCTCAAAAAACAAACTTTAAACACTCACCTATTCTATGATCAAATACCAACTTCAACAACAGGATAAGTATAAATGGAACGTATTTCTCCGCAAAAGCGATCAGAGCCTGCAACTCGGGTTGGTTCCTCAGAGCCGCCACCCCTTGCTCCGCATCGTTCTGAGCATTTGTCGCAACCTCATGCGACCCCAGAGCATTGACCGACTGCGTCGAAACAGGAGCGTCAATATCGATGACAAAGTTATCTTGGGGCGCTATCTGTGCAGCGGGAACTCTCGGAACGGTGTTGATTGTCTCGTTTTGTGGGAACCAGGGTGCGCGGGGGGTCTGGTTCTGCGCTGGTTGAGAGGACGAGGGGGAGATGAGCGGAGTCAGACCCTGGAGGAGGTAGTCCTGGAGTTCATGAATGTGTTGGGTTGCCGAGGAGGCGATTTCGTGCGAGTTCTGGTGGATCTGTTGTAGGGACCAGGGGAGACGTGGCCTAGTCATTCGCAAGTGTCTATTTCCCTCCGCCATTGTTCTGGAAGAATAGACAGTAGTAATAAATGAAAAGTACAATTTAATTTGTTGCGGTCACCTGTCGAAGCAGCTATTTAGAAAACTAGGTAAGTTCTTAGTGTACGGTGCCTCCTTGGCGCGATTATGAAAATTGGCACCAAAGCCTTGGCAAACAACGTGAAATTGTGCGAGAAAAAAAAGTAGGGTTGCCATACATCATGATATTACTAAGAACGTTATGAATAGTGTTGCCAAAATATAAAATTTATCGCCCATCAATTGTCGCCAAATAACATTTGGCGGGGGCACTGTACACTAGGAATTAACCGAAAACTATTCAGAATATACATCACTTGTAAAACTAAAATATCAATGAATATTAAATTAATCTTCTCTTTTTTCCTAACCAATATATAGATTACTACTATTAATAACTCTCAAGTAATCAAACACCAATGGTTTAAACTAGTAAAGAATAACAGAAGCATGTATAACATAATACAAAAAGAAATAATTAATTTTAATGCACCTTACTCGACTCTGTTTAGACTCTCTTATATGACTCTGTTTGACGATAACATCACATTAGGCTTAGCATTAGTAACATACTGATTTAACAGAATATTTTAAATATTTTCTGTTGCGAAATTTCCCACATGTTCAATAAATAAATTAAAATATGGGCATGGAGAGTTACAGATGACAAATAGAACTTTAATTAGTCATCCATTTATGGCCCCAAACAATTGTGGTCTCCGATCACCAACAGTTTTAAACACACGAACGTTCTGCTCGCTAATGTCACAAATTTCTGACATCGATTTATGGCCCCGGCCAAATGTAGTTGTTGGTATTTGACTATTCACGATAGCAGCTGGTACCCCTTTAGAGCATTCGATTTTTGGTGCTTACAAGCAAACCTTCAAGCAGTCGACTGTACAACCCCCACCCCAGCAGAACGCATCATCCATGTTTCTTATTTAGGAATATATGTAAAATTGTGCAAAATTTTAATGTAGAACCGGTGCTTTCCCAGTTGATCTATTATTTGAATCCAATATGATCCAAATGAAAACATCGCCAAACATAGTTGTTTAAACAGGCTAAGCCTTGACTTACTCTACTTAACGAAGAAAATGATTTAATCCAAGCGGAATCGGTTAATTCCTAGTGTAAGGTGCCCCCGCCAAATTTGGCGACAATTGGTGGGCGAAATATTTTATATGGGAACAGATGTAGTATAGGACTTATTGCGAGTTTTTGTTTTTGGCGACGAAAAATTGCCGTTAAACAGCGCTATGACGTCATAGGGTTGCTAGATTGAAAGTCGCCACAAGAATCGGAAAATACCGACAATGTGAAGTGGGGTTGCTATACTATAAATTTATCGCCCCTATAAAACACACCAAAATAAACCTCGCGTGCCAAATGTCCTATACTACATCTGTACCTTTATATGTTGGCAACAGTATTTCATAACGTTTTTAGCAATATCATGATGTACAGCAACCCTACTTTTTTTCCTCTTGCACCATTTCACATTGGCCTTGGCGACAACGGGGCACCATACTACACTAGGAATTTACCGAGGAATCTATGACTTTTTTTATTCTAATTATTTTTTAAAGTAATGCACTTTAGGAATGGGACTGCAATTTAAGCTTGTTTTCTTATTTATTGAGGTTTTACTGTAATATTGAAAAAAATGATTTTAAAGTATTTACAGAAGATTATAGCTGAAATAAATTTATTTTTATAATTTAATGGTAAATATTATGATATTTTACTACCAAGATAGAATTCTGACACAAAATATTCAAAATTCTTTTTAGATTTCGGAAAAAATAGCAACATAATTCCCATTACTACATGTTTATTTCTATACATTAATAAACAAATTTAAACTTTAGTGCGATAAGGTTAAAAGTAAAATAAAACCTTAATTTCAAAAATCTTAACCGGATACATATTTGTAAATGTATTTTTAAAAACCTAGAGGTTTAAAACATAAATTAATGAAGTTCAAAAGTTATACAATACTTTATAGAACAAGAAATGACGTTTTTATAAAGTTGATTTGTTCCAGCGCCAAAATAAGTTGAATTATAATAATATGAATCTTATCTAAAATTTCGAATCTGTTTAACCTACCTAATTTCATTTAATTCTGAGTGTCAAAACATCGTATTAGGAATATAAAAACAAACAATTTATTTGATAAGCAATCCGAGTGTTTACGTTCTCGTGCCCAGATTCTGTTTTTGTATGCATAAAAAACAAAACCTTTTATGTAAATACACAATATGACGTCATAAATATAATTTTTTTTTTATAAAGTGGACAATCAGAAAATTCTGAAGATTGAAGTATTTATTTTTAATCATTATTGTTGATTGTTAAACTTTATTTAAAGGAATTGGATTAAAAAAGTGAGTATAAGTTCTCCTTGAAGGCAACTACTATTGTCAGATGATGAAAACAATATCTGAGCTATCTCACCACGCATCATCAATAAGTGTAAAAAAAAAACGACTATTTTTTTGCTCTCCAGACTCAAAGGTCGTAAAGCGGTTGCCCACGTTAGTAATTACGCCAATTATTTTTGAGCTCAGTGGTACTGTGATTTAACATGCAATAATCCCGTATAACACATGGCGCCTATTAAGATTGCGCGGGGTGCCAGCTCAGGTGTTGTCCTCATCCAAGGCCATAGTTTAACTCTAGTGTCACCACGTGTGGATAACAAAACCAAGTTTTTTGAAGATATATAGATTGCACGAATGCTGTTGGCCTGACAAGCAATAAAAAATCACTACGAAAGTTTTTTTTATGTCAATGTTTGAATTTTACCATATGTTTAAAGTAAATAAAAGATAATTGGCCACAACACTATTCATTTTGTCTGGGGAAAATCACGGAGTAAAGAAGAAGGTGGAGGTGCGATCAAGTCAAAAACCGGTTTGCAATGGGAAGTAAGCAATCGCTTAAAAAGTAGGTACTGGCGAAGTATTTGGCGCTATTTCAAAGCACTATTATGTACCAGTACTTGGCGATAATTTATTTTATTATTTAATTTACCAATGAAATGGAAATAATAGCATTTTTTATTGATTTGGAACTTGTACTGCATCCTACAACTGCACAAATAGTCATTTTTTAAATTTTAGCATGCGTTTTCTTAATTTGAAAATAATGCATCCCTCGTAGAAAAATCACTGCAAACTAGGTTTGTTTGTGCCTAGTTTGGGGTTGCTAACTTATCCACCTCGCCAAATTATCTCCACCTTTTTCTTTACTCCGTGGGGGAAAATACCATCAGTAGTGGGACAATTTGCGGTTGCTAGTCAAAAGCAATGGGTTCTTCCCAAAATTGCAAAATGAGGCTGAAGGCTATATATGCAACGAAGGGGATTGAGTAAGAATGACAACAATTCCAAAGCATTTTTAGACATATTTTAATGAATCCATAAAAAATAACTTCCTCCAACAAAAACAAAGTCCATTTTTCACACACGTCACTTCTTCTGCTTCTTCTTTTCCGCCTCTTCTTCCTTCTCCTTCTCTATGGTCGCAACGTAAGCACTGACCTCATCCCCGTCCAGCATCCTCAAGGGCTGGCCAATCTTCATGACTGCCACCTCCAGATTCTTCCCCTGGACCACCTCCAAGAGGGCCTTGACGGCGAACTTCACCGTTGACTCATCTTCAGAGATGATCTCCTCGGTGAAGTTCTTCTCCAGATACTCTCGTACAGTCTTTGCGCTGCGGCCGGTGGCGTTGGCTTTCCATTCGTGGTACACACCAGATGGATCGGTCTGGAAGAGGTGTGGGGTGCCGTCGTAGTCGAATCCAGCGATCAGGGCGGAGATGCCGAAGGGACGCCGTCCGTTGCTCTGTGTATAGCGCTGTTTTAGTTGAGCTATGTACCTGTTGATAAAATATATATTTTAATGAAGGGTGAAATAAGAACCGAGTTCTTTTTGATATACTGAAACTAACATAAAATAAAATAGAAAACACATATTCTGTCAAAAAATTTCAAAACAAGAAAACTATTTTAAACTAGGAGGTTCAACTAAAACTGAGCAATCATTGTAATGACATCCCTGTGTTCATACTAATGTATCCAAGTTAATTAAAAAGTTATTTACATTTCCACACAGATGAGCTTTTATAGCTAAACACTACCACACTACAGCGGATAAGGCAAACACAACAGATATCGAGCAGTTTGAAATCAAAAATTTCTTTGGCGGTGTTCCTCATACCTGTAAGTTGTACTTAATATTCTAAGGTTCTGTGATTAACACAATTTTATTGTACATAATTTTCAAAAACTGACCATAACTGGATGACAAGACATTCTTGATGTCACACACTGTTGAGAACTAGAAATAAGAGTATAAAATTGCATGACTTAAACACTTACTTCTTTTATTTGATTAAAATTATTTACCGGTCCCCCTGATTTTTCCCTAAATCTGGTTACGCTGTATGGCAATCCTTTGAGAAAAATGGAGATATTTTATTGGTAACACAATGGGATTTTGTTACCAAAAATGTGTCAGCATTGAGAATACAGCTTTTCTAGAAAAGTCACCAGGGGGGATTCTTCAATGCAATATTGTCAATAACTGCGAATACATAATTTGAAATTGTCAAAAGTCATTGGAAACATCCTTCCATTAGAGCCTTTGCTTTTTCTGCATATAGGGCAGCGACAAGTGGATTGACACAAATACAACTGAAATAACTTTTCAGTTAATTCCTAGTGTACGGTGCCCCCGCCAAACGTGATTTGGCGGTAAACTTTATATTTGGGCAACCCTTTTTAACTTAGCCAACACATTATCCGTCATTTTGACTTGATCACATACATTTTGGACTTGGCGCCAATTTCCAGAATCTCGCAAAGGAGGCAACATACACTAGGAATTTACCAGATTTTCAATTTTAAAGTGTATGTGGATGGGGAATTAGGTCAATTCCTAGTGTACAGTGCCTCCTTGGCGCCAAGGCCAGAAATAATGTATTTTTGTCGTCAAGTCAAAACGGCAAAAAAGGCATTGGATAAGTAAAGTAGGGTTGTCAAAATATAAAGTTTATCGCCAATCAATTGTCAATTTGAATTTTTTCCGATTCTTGTGGCGACTTTCAATCTGGCAACTCTATGACGACATCTGTGTAATCGTTTTTGTGTGTTACTTTAACTATTTTTAACAGCAATTTCGAATGAAAGTGGAAGAATACAAACAAAATAGTTAATAACAGTTGCATAGAACTTCATAAAAAATTCTATAATTTATCAGCGCAAAAAAAAAAACCTGTTTTGGTGACTTTTTTCGTCGCCAACAAAAAAAAGCGTACCAAATGTCCTATACAACAGTGGCGGCCCGTGGTCGAAAATGTTAGTGCAGCCGAAATCATGTGAATCCCCCCTCCCCTCCCATTTTCCATAACCAGTACATGAACGGAAATTCTTTATTATATACCTACTATTCAAATCAAAATTTTCCTTTCGATTTTTACAAAATAATAACATCAAAAATAGAAAACACTTACTTATTTTTTTTAAATTAAAGCAATTCTCCATTCTTTTAAACATGCGAATTGGTCAATTTTAATATTAATTTAAATAACAAAATAACAGCAGGCCCATGTCCTGAAACAACAGCACACAGTAAATTTATCACGAAAACCATTTCCGTTTGGAGATATCCTCGTAAGTTATCGTTTCACCCACCCATCCCAGCGTTTCACGGACAAGCCAGTCAGCATATCGAATCTCAAGTGCAGAACAAGAAAATTCATTTCAGCTGTACCTTTTCACAAAGGCAGTGCATTAGCATGGGGAGGAATCTCCATACTACGTAGAGGTTACCATGGCAACGATGCAGCCGATTTCGAATTTCGCTTTTTTATTGAATGGAGATTTTCCCCTCCTGAATTGTACATTATGGTAACAGGCTTGCTATTTATCGGAGATTTTGTTTACTACTGTAGAAATTTCATTTTCAATTATAATCTTCATTTAAGAAAATTAGTATAATATCTGATTTTAGTTTTAAAATACTGAATTTAGGTGGAGCCTGGCTGTACTTGCTGTAGTGGACGAGCCGCCACTGCTATACAACATCTGTTCCATTAAATGTCACAATTCTTTATTTTGTAATCAAACAATCTGTTTTCATTATATTATCCCAAAACAAAAGCATTGCATGCATCAACTGTAAATATAATATTTAACTAGATTTGAATACGAGATATTTCAAAAAGTTGTCAGCCTATATTACGAACTTCTGTAGCTATTTATACACATAGCAATGCTGACAACTACAAGCTAGAGAACAAGCAATGTCTTCAAGTCAATGAGATTATTAATAGATAGTTATAGGTTGGATTAATATAGTAAGTAACTATGCGTTTACCTCGTGATGTATTCTAGAGTAACAGGATCCTCTACTGTCAGTTTGTGGCTCTGACATTCCACCCTGGCTCTATCTATGAGAATTCGAGCGTCGGCCGTGAGACCAGCAAAAGCCATAACAACATGGTCATCCAGGAGACAGATTTTCCTCATGGTTCGCTCTTCCTGGAGCTTGGCGACCGATTTCTTCTCGACGGCCAAGACGACGATCGCTTTTCCGCATACTCCGACGGCAGTTGAACCCTTTTTTACGGCCTCCTGGGCGTATTCTACTTGGAAAAGGTGGCCGTCCGGCGAGAAAACTGTGATGGCACGATCGTATCGAGCGGTACCCATGTTATTTAAGTATAGTTTCGATTTAAAATACGAAATAAAAGTTTTCAAAACAAAGTCTTTCTCTATGACTTTACAATTTTGAAAGAATGGCTTCTGATTACCGGATTAAGTTATAGTGACAGTTAAATAGAATCCGAAAGTATTTATTTGAATAACGTTAATAATTATGTTTCAGAGTTACACGTTCATTTCGCAAGATATTAAATTAACTTCTGAAACAAAATTTTTTTTTCATGTAATATTTTATAATGTTTAATAATGTTTAATGTGTTTTAAAATAAATGTTTTTGTTTGCCCGAAGCCACTTCTATAGTCTAAGAAGTAAAGTGATCTGAATGAAAGTGAATTAGAAAACAAAACAGAGAAGTTCCTAAGAAAATTAAAGTAGGAGTCTTCTATTATTAAATAAATATTCTTGTTAATTCTACTTATTAGTAAAGTTTTTATTATGAATATTTCATTTAAGCTGTTTGAAAATCATTAATTTTTAATAGTGATCCT
Organism: Troglohyphantes excavatus; assembly: GCA_963932185.1. Classification (NCBI taxonomy): domain Eukaryota; kingdom Metazoa; phylum Arthropoda; class Arachnida; order Araneae; family Linyphiidae; genus Troglohyphantes; species Troglohyphantes excavatus. The sequence continues at coordinate 66,091,109 of OZ010674.1, read as the reverse complement.
TCAACTTATTGTAATTTTTGGTTATTCTTGTACGTGTATAGTTTTAACGCTGTTATCAAATGTATGATTGATGCTATGTGTTTTCATACGAATTTATTTTTTAAAGGATGAATAACATGTCTTCTATGATGAGGCCAATGCCAAAAGTCAGTATACTCGATAAGCCATTGAGCAAAGGGAGATCTGAGGTAATAATTTTTGAGTGTCGTACTAAATTTATTATAGCATTAAATAATAAAAGAAAAGTAAATTTTTCGAAAAAAATGTTTGCTGCTGTGTCTGTAGTTATGTTTAATAGGGTTTTAGTGGAAAGTTAGAAGTGTTCATATGCGTTGTACGTATTGTGTGCCTTTACAACTTTTCTGAAAAAGTTATATTTGCAGCGCAAACACATGCTTGCCAACGAAAACAGGTTTGTTTGTCATTCTAGGAACGTCATTCTAGGAACTTTTTCATTTCTCCCTTGCATCTGGGGTTTGGCGCAGGTTTACCAGATTTGGAAAAAAATCAGGCGCACCGTAGAATACATTATAACCGTCAGTAGAGTATAGAAATAAGTATTTGTTGTCAGGAAAAAGCTTTTCTTCAGGGGAAAGATAAACAAGCTGGATTAAAATGCATCTAATGCTCACTCTGTGATTCCTTGCTACTTCTGGTAACTCTTTCATAAAACCCTACAGGAGAAAAAGGGAGTTCTTTGTTTGGCAGCAAACCCGGTTTTTGTTGCACACACCATTCTGCAAGCTTTACTTTTTTAAAGATTTTACACTTTGTTTCCTATAGAACAACACTACATTTATAAAATTAAGCTATTTACTGCAGAGTTTCAGTGTCAGAAAGAATCACCCTAAAGGCATAACGTGTTGTGTTTATAACTGATACACCATGTTGCTGATTTTAAAGACTACGAGTAACTTACTACTAGTAACTTTAGACTATAGTATTTAAAAGTTTGAGTATGTTTACTAAAGTCGTTTTTAAAGTCACTTTATTGTTTATATATACATCTATTTAAAGTATTATATATATATTAAAGTTATTTTTTATTTGTATATTTAACTTTTTTTTGTATAAATTTGTAATTCTTACATAAATAATCTGAATTGTCTTATTTTAGATAAACATCAGCACATTTGCCCTTTTGTTTTCGGAAATCGTCCAATATTGCCAGAACAGAGTTCTGTCCGTTCCAGAACTGCAGTCTAAGTAAGTAGAGCTGTTTGCTACTGCTTTTATGCTACTTAGTATTAGATTAACCACAAATGAAGTTACTGTGCTTGAGACCCTCTAAAATTTATACTAAAGATGCATTTTAGATTTTTTAAAAAATATTTATTGTATCACATTACATTTGAAGCATTATTTATATAGTTTTACTTTTTTTAGATATTATTCAATCTCAAAATTATTTTATTGCTTCGCTCTTTCGTAAAACATATGGGGCCATTCGTTTATTGTGTGACACATTCTTACGGGAGGGGTCTGTGATCTTTGTGGTTGCGTGACATAGAAAAACCTTGTTGAAAAAATTGCTGCCATTTTTTTTTTCACAAACTTTTATGTAAGTAACTTTTTATAGAAATCCAAATCTTTCCAATGGGATGTTTAGTGAAATACACAGAATGGGAGTTGTAATCTTGGGACATTCCAAATCATGACGACCAGCTCTAAGTCCAGTAGGGATGAGCTTAGTAGTTATTATTAAATAACGACAGTTATTACGATATTATAATGAAATAACTAGTATATTTTCCTGATGTGTAGATTTTTTTAAAATATAATATAAAGTTGTTCTTCAAGATCCTTTAAACTGTTTTTACAAACTAAACTGGTCGTAAAGGTAATTTACTTTGAATAAGGTAATGTTTATCTATATGTCAAAAGATACTTTACTTTGCTGTATTCTACAATTTTCGAGTTCAATGTTTTTTCTTTGAATAATTTAAAATTTTGTTTTGTTTAAAGGTTATCCGAGATGGGCTACCACGTTGGGCAGCGAATGGTCGACACGTTATTTGTCCGTGAAAGAAACTTTAAGAGAGAGACAAAGCTTCTCAACATATTAATTTTCATTAAGACCACATTGTGGAAGGTAAGTACTAGGTCAACACAAATTGAATTCTAAAAATTGAATTGCTTTTTATATTGAATTTATTTTTATTGAATTGTTTTTTCTTTTTGAATTGTCTGTTTCTGAGAACTGTTGCAAATAGTTTTTTAATATTATTACTTTTTTGTTTACATTGCTTGTAACCTGAATATTCAAATAGAATAATATCAATAATTTTTGCATGTTATAAGTTTATAAAAATACAATATTTTTGATATGAAAGTTTTGACAGTAAATATTTGTAGAATAATGACAAAATATGATCAAGTTTTATTTCTGGTGAAAAGTGGGGAAATGGTATGCATCCCTTTGTAGCTTAAAACTGCAAGATTGGCCTAAATATTGTGTTGGTAAAAGTCATATTGTGTAAAGCTTGAAGAACTTGTAAATTTTTGTCATCAGCGAATTTTTAAAAAATTTTACTGAAAAAAATACATGCCTCACAGATTAATTGGCAATTTTGAAAGTTTTGTATTATATTTCTTAGACATTGTTTGGGAAAGAAGCAGACAAGCTTGAACATGCTAATGATGATAAGAAAACATGTATCCTTTCTGTATTGAAAGTAAAGGGGTTCTGTTTCAAGCACTTTTTTTCAAAATGAAACGTGTATATTTGTTGTCTATTTTCCATAAATTGAGAAAATAGTTAATTTATTTAAATGTATTTTATTTAAGTTTTGATTTGACGTTATCAATATCCTTTTTGCATAATTTTTTTAAGTAATGGATTTCAATGTGCTAATTTTTAATAATTTTTCATTTTAATATGTCAGTGTTCCCTCTAGCCGTGTTTTGAAGGGCGGCCAGTCCTGCCCATCCTTTTTCCATCTCAATAGTGCCCTCATGCCTTTTTTTTCAAAAATGCTGTCCTCCTTGGAAAGAACTTCCGCCCCATTTTCCGTTTTCAGTCAAGCCCAAACGTCCTTACATCTCCAGATGCCTTTAGAAAGGCATCGAATTCAACAATTTTTGTGGAAATCGTTTTATCAAATTTTATCTTGCATAGAGGGATGGGTGACAAGAGTTATGAGAGAAAGGGGTTTTCTCAAGGGGTACGAGAGAGAAAAAAGATTGAGAACCATTGCTCTAGAGTAATTATTTCAAATCATAAATATTGAGGATGCGTCAGGTGCCAGCTCAGGTGTTGTCCTTGTCATCTGACCGTGGTTATAAAATACGAGGCATTGTTCCCAGGTCTTTCCTTCGAGATAGACCCCTAACTGTTGCCATTAGCATAATGTGCTGTTCTAGTGCGACATCAATTAACCAAAACCAAACTCCCCATATCAGATCTCTCCCTAATAAATGGGCACTCATTCCTCCTGACAGGGGTCCGATGTGTCAATGAATGGCGACGCCTACTCCAAACTTTTTTTGGGAGGGAAGTGCCCTTTCAAAAGCGGGTTGCCCTTTTCTTGCCAACAGCGCCCTGCCTCTTTTTATTTCTAGATTGAAGACTGAATATATACTTATCTTATTGAGCAGTGAAATAATTGTCATATTGAAATACTATTTTATATATTTTTTAAATATATGGGGATATTAATATAGAAATAGAAATATATGAAATATAGCATGTCTATATTATTTTATAAATTGAAGTCTATCATACGAAATGATTTCATTCATTACTATCACCAAGTTTATTATCCTGCATAGCTATGCATCATATATGCTGAACAGCAGTTTTTTTTAAAAAAGGTAGTCCATATTCTCCCATTTTATAAGATATTGTATAATGCTTTAGTTGCTTATAAAATAAATATCTTCTTCTAGTATATTAACTTCAATTAATTTTCTATTTCGGTAAAGAATGATTTAACTATTAATAATTCAGGCTAAATTTTTAATATGTACATACTTTTCAAGTTTTTAGAATTCCCATATGTCTCTGATTAAATAAAGTAAATTAACCTTCATTTTAATAAAAGTGAGACTCTTTGAACATTCTTGTACTGGTTATGATTCGAGTCAAACACACAAATAAGAATTTGTAAAGTGTCAGAAACCCAAATTTTGTTTATATTTAAGTTCCTGACACTTTACAAATTCTTATGATTAATTATAGATGGACTGTCATCAATCACATCAATTTTGTATAGGGTCAGTATGGTCCTTAAAAGTAATTAGAAACTCTTAATTTTCAATTCATGTCCATAAGCGCCCTTAAAAAGTACTTAGAAACACCTTATTTTTGTTCAAAATGTATTTTGAAAACTTTAAAAAAAAACCAGAAGGCTCTTAAAAATCCTTGAAACAGCAAGCATTTAAATCATCTTACTAAACCTCTATTATTATTTTTTTTATCTTAATGTAAATTAAACACAATTTTGTATACGAGTAGAAAACCCACAGCTTCTTTGCACCCAATAGCTTTTAGCTGATTGCACCTATTTTTTATTAATTTATATAAAAAAAATTATAATTTTTTAACCAAGAAGCGTATTTACGACTTTAGAGCTAACTTTTCGTTACAAATGTGTGCAAGTTGTTTTGCATTTCAACATAAGGTCCTTATACATTGCTTTTAAGGTCCTTGAAAACTCCTTTTGTGTTTTTATTTTCGGAATATGCATTCGAACCCTGTCGTATAAAGTGTGAGATACTCGAATCTTGTTGGTTTCAATTTGTGTGTTTCACTTGCATAATTTGATTTCAACTCCCAGCTGCAATCAAACTGATATCGTTTCCCAAATCTTTAGTTTGATAAGTTTATCTTCCTTAATTAGTGGCAGATTTCATTATAGAGGCTGATCCTTTAGTTAATAAATTCATATCTATTCCCAAAGATAAAGGTATGTTTAAATTCTTCATTTTATTTATGTGATTTGTTATGTATCCATTCCTTGAATGTTTTTTTTTGTTCTTATACATTAGATATTAAGCTCTTAATCACAACTTGGCCTTTCGAAAAAAGAAAATTCAGAATTATTTTTAAAGAAATTTTGTTACTACTGGAAAATTGAACTATACTAATCGATCTAATAATTTAGATGCAGTATAAAAATTACAAATGCAAACTTGGTATACATTGGGAGTGAAATTTAGGAATCCAATCGAATTATTCAAACTAGCTAAGGCAGATTATTATAAACCAGTTATTACCCCGATACTGTAACTGTTGTGTGAAGCTCATATGTTCATAAGCCTGAATTCATTGCATTATTCATTTAGGACATAAAGAGAAAGTTTTAATGAGCATACCAAACACTAGATATAAATATGCGACACACACTTTGTAGTACACAGATTTTAATTTTTTTGTGTGAAATATCTTTAAAATCAGCTACTTGGGGTATCAGGATATAAACAACATGTTATGATTTTAGTGCGATCCATTCCAACATTATAACTCGATTTGTGTGGAGTTTACGTAAGTTTCATATAGGAAAGATAAGATATTAGGCTTCAATGCATATAACATTGTGAAATAAAGCATAGTATATAGTTTAACCTAGTTAATAGTGCAAAGAATAAGATAAAATATATAGGAAAGAATTTATATAAAAACTTCTTTTTCTCCAGGTAGTCTCAATTGTGCAGCATTCATTGCTGGCATCATAGAAGCAACTTTAGTCGGATGCAACTTTGTGAGTATTTCTTTTATAATACATTTTGTACAAAATAAAATTATTTGTATATTGCTACTGAAATAGGTTCGTTATGTTTCTAAATATAAAATTGAGTTTTATGGTCATATGCATCAAATGTATATTTTCTTTTGCTCTAGAACTCAAAATGTAACATTTAATTTTAGTTTATTGACTTACAAGAGTCAAGATCGAACATATCAACTAAATAACTAATTTTAATCTTGTAGCCAGCCAAAGTGACCGCTCACTGGCACAAGGGGACAACGTTCAAGATTCTTTTCGATCAGTCTGTTGTGAATCGAGATCAGTCCACAGACGGAAAATAAATGTGGATATCTATATTTAGAAGAAAATGTTAAATCATAACTATTGTACATTGTTCAGTCTTGTAAATAAATAATCAGGTTTTTCCTTATGTGTTTTTAAACATTATTAAAGCTTTCATAATGTCTCCTGTGGAGTTAATAATATTCACTGGCAAATTGTGTTCCATTTGTCTCTTATCTATTTTAAAAATAGAATTTTCTCCCATCCCGATTTAAATATGATTTTTTAATTTAAGCCTATGACTTCTCGTTCTATCACTCTTATTAAAATGCAAACCCTCCACATTCCTCCGTTAAATAAATTTGAAGAGTTTAATCTAACCCTTATCTCTTCTAAAGTATACATATTCGAATTTCTTAACCTGTGTCCATAATCTATGCCTGAAATACCTTTGACTCCTGGGCTGAAATTTCTCTAACAAAGAAATGTCTTTTTTATGGTGTAGTGACCTAAACTGTACAGCATACTCTAGATGAGGTCTTACCAAACCTCTATACAATAGCAAATTATATCCTTGGATTTTGATGAAACATTTTCCCTGGTGTACCCCAATATTCCATCAGACCATTTCCAAAATTCTATTCTCAATGATTTTCATAGAATTTTGTATAAAATAGTTAGAAAATAACAGTTGCTGTTTAGGCTTAGTTTGTTAAGATATATTTAGAACTAAAATAGTCCGTCGAACTGGCGCCATCTGGCGGTTTTGTAAGAAGTTATTTTTGCTTTAAGGGGTGGGAAGGGGGTGGAGATGGTTTTTCGAAACCTCTTGAAGACCTTCTATTGTTTAAAAGGGCTAGTGTTTAAATTTCACCAAGTTCAGAATAAAACTAGATTTGTATAAAAAACAAACTCATCATATATATATATATATACAGTGTTCACTCTAGAAATAAAAAAGGGCAGGGCGCTGTAGGCAGTAAAAGGGCACCTAGTTTTTGAAAAGGCACTTCTTATTTTTAAAACGGCACTTTAAAAAAATGTTTAACGTGGGCGTGGCCACACATTAACACATCGAACCCGTGATCAATAAAAAGAAAGTTCCGATTTATTGATTGATGTTGCGCTAGAGCTGCATATTGGGCTATTGTTGACGGTTCGGGGCCTATCTCGAAGGAAAGACCTGCACAAAATTGATGTCCCTTTATGTAGATATTACTTAAAATCCAAAATTTGACATTTAAAAATTAATGTTTTCCCTAACAACCAAATCTGTAAGTAGCCCTAATCAGACCCCTTACAAAACTGATAAAAAGGCTGCATAAATCCAAAATTTGGTAATAAAATGCCTAGTCTTGCAACTTCGTCAAACTTCTCTTTAAAAAAAAAATTGCAGAAAAAAAAACTTATCATTTCACATGCGGGCACAGGAAACCAATAGGATTCGAGGAATATCCCGTGCTCGATATTAGCGCGGAATCATCGAGATTTCACAACAGGCGTAGTTAAAATAAGGTGTCTACGATAATAATAAAAAAAAATCAGTGCCTTTTTTTAAAGACAATTAGAGAAGGAATGACGCTTGTGCTTCACTGAAAAGGGCAAAAAGGGCGGAATTTTTTCAAAAGAGGGAGGCAATTTTTTGAAAAAGGGGCATGAGGGCGCTATTGAGATGAAAAAAGGGCGGGCAGGGCGGGCCGCCCTTCAAAAAACGCCTAGAGTGAACACTGTATATATATATATATATATATAAATAGATATATATATATAAATAGATATATATATATATTTACTTGTATATATATATATATATATATATATATATATATATATATATATATATATATATATATATATATATATATATATATATATATATATATATATATATATATATATTTATATATATATATATATATATATATATATAAATACAAGTAAAAATACAGAAAAATAAGCAAGAGTATAAATTACAAAGGAGGCCGAGAAGAACAACAAAGGCTAGCAGGCGTGTCTGATGGCTAAGCGTAAAATATATCCGAAACTTAGCCAGACCTCCGACGCCTGCTGAAGCAGAAAAGCAACAAACCAAATGAAAAGCAAAAATGAACTACGAAATCAGACAACAAACAAAAAGCAAACACCCCACAAGAGAAGACACACGTTGCCAAAATGCAAAATAAAAGACAGCGAACATAAAAATTGTAATAAGAATAAACAATTTAACATGACGTGAAACAAAAATTTAACAAGACATAAAAACAAAAATTTAACACACTAAGGCCTTTGCCTCCGCTACACAAGGATCGAAAGCATAAAAGGATCAAGGATTGAAATGACAAAACCACTAGGAAAACCATTTAATTTAAATTTATTTTTAAGAATTTCGATCTCTGAAATCAAACCTGTTTGGAATTGCATATTTTATGAATTCAATTTAAATAAGAAATAATAATATTTCTATGTACCCTATTACTTATATTTGAGGACCAATCCGTCAAAGATATAACATTAAAGCAAAATTCTTTTCTTTTATCAAATAATCCAATAATAATTTTGTCATTTTCAATAATTGATATATGAAGATCTAGGTAATTAACTCTATTACTGTTTGTATTAGTTTTAATTAATTTCAATTCTTCAGGATATATTTCTTTCCAAATATCGTTGAAACTATTTTCATCAAATACACACAAATCGTCTGTATAAAAGAACTGCAGAAACTGCTACCCATGGGGATACCCTTCCTTTGCAAGTAATATGTTTGCCCATTATATAATACATTGTTAAAAACACAAAACTTAATTAAACCAATCCATTTATCTTTACTGCATTTTAATATATTTCTAAATTTTTCGTAAATATAATCAAAAACCTCCAAAATATTCTGATGTGGTATATTTGTGAATAAATTTTCAAAATCATAAGTGTCAATTTTTTTAATGTCAATGTCACTGTTAAGGATATTTATAACTTTATGATTGTTCAACAAAACAAAATTATCTTCCTGGATAACCAAATAGTCTATTATAAATTTTAGATTTTTTTGAAGTATTTCGGAAGCCTTCTATCTGTATGAATTAGTTCCACATGTTATAAATCTAAAACGGATTGGTGTCTTATGAAACTTAACAGTAATAAATAAGTATGGAAAATTAAAATTTGCCACTTTCAAATGTAGTAACTTATGATAAGCAATAATCTTCTTTTTAAAAATATTTATGGACTCATCAAAAATATATATACATATATATATATATATATATTTTATTTGGATGCATTTTTTTCTCTCAAATTCTAACGGTTTTTGTATGTGCCTTTACCAGTGTTCATTACTGCATTCTTAATCAAATGATACCTACACTTTAAAAATAAGGTACTTAAAAATGAGTACTTGAACCTACTCATTTTTCTTTGAGTACAATTGCATCGTAAATGAGCAATGATGTACTCTAATTTAGATAACTGTATTTTCTAAAAAATGAGCAATGTGATTTAATATTGCTCATCCCAGCTTCTGTTCAAGCCATCTTAAGAAAGCGACCCGGCTAACTTAAAATAGTTGTTCAGACGATGGTTTTCCACATTATTTGACGCCGATTGCTTCAAGGGAAACTGAGTTATTACACCTCAATTATCTTACTTCTATTGACACACCTTTTTAACATTTATTCTGTTTATAACGTCTTCGAGTCGCCTTGGTAGTGCCACGGATAAGGCTCTGGACTGCGGGGCTTGATGATGTGGGTTCGATTCCTGGTAAGTCTTGGCTGTAATTGTTGGTATTTATTGAAAGTGAATTATAAAGACAGCTTATGTAGGTAAGCAACCACGCTCTTTTTACTCTTTGATTGCATTTTTGAGAACAGGTCTTTTTCAAAAATGAAACTTATGTATTCGGATCCATGATAAGCATCGAATGTATTAAAAAATGAGACTTATTTTCGAGTATCGATTTTTTACAGTGTACTAACAGAAATATACACAAGAACCTCGCCGGTCGTTTAACATAGTGAAGTGCACAGAAGCCTGACCGACAACTGTATAAGAGTACTACTATTGCGCTTGAGCTGTAAACTATGACTATTTAGGTAGTGTTTCTGTAGCGATCTTGCTTTGTACAGAATACCTTGTAACTAACTGTCTTGTGAGATAGTCCGGATATTCAGGGATATTCAGGGAGACAAGGTTAAGTATTTAGCTTCAGTCTTGTTTAATTCAGAACACATTTATTGAGCTTGCAGCATACGCAGATATATATTTTCTATATTACAATTAATGTGACTATAAAAAAATCCAGAACTGATTCAGCTTTTTTCTTTTTTTTATAAATCCAGATTCTGAAAAAAAAAAAATCGTTAGTTATATATTTTTAATGAAAAGTTTTAATTCATAAACATGATTTCAATTTCTTTATATGAACTGTTTTATATTTAAAAGTGAAGTTAAAATAAGTTTAATGAGTGTGAAAACTACCTCATACATTGACAATCCCTTTTTTGTCAAGTCTGAAGCAAGATGAATTTTGGGTGAAAACCTAAAAATTACTCTCACAAAATTTTGAGAAATAAATATATGCGATTATGCTTCCTTTAAAAGTATACTAAATAGTTAAAATTCAATTATTTGTTTAAATTACAACAGCCTACGCTAGAAAGAGCACAAATTGGGGAACCGTTTTTCCAAAAAATAATTTTGTTATTATTGAATTTATTTTCATATATTTATGCTAACTACTATAATAATTTCTTTTTAGACTTTTTTTAGATATGTTAAAAATTTCTGTTTTTTAGTTTCTGTTTTCTGCCACTGAGTAATATATGGGTTACTTGGCCGCCAACTGATACAAGTCCTAAAATATAATTTCTTGATCAAGTTTTGAAATGTTTTGAGGCTATATATTAAGTGGAATGACGATCAACTCATTATAGAGCAACCTATTGAACTTGGAGCCATCCCACTTGCCAAAATGATAGATCCAGCTGCCTAGTCATGCAAAATAGTGGGGCCTCCAGTGGCCCAGTGGATAAAGGCGTTCAGCTAGTAATCAGAGGATTGCTGGTTCGAATCCGTGCGATGGACTTGACAAAGAAAAGTTAAAAAGTAGTGATTTTGCGATCAGAGGGTTGCTAGCTTCGCTACAAAAATACTTGAAAGTCGTCCAGAATATCCAACAAATTATACTGGCGTGTACACTGGACTAGTGCACGATAAATCTGATCGCGGTCCAATGTCCTGACGCCTATTGTGATTGCGTGGGATGCCTGTTGTCCTCGTCATCTGATCATGATTCAAAAATACGAGGCATCGTTCACGGGTCTTCGAGATAGGTCGCGAACCGTCGCCAATAGCCCACTGTGCAGCTCTAGTGCGACGTTGATTAATAAACCAACCAACCTTGACGAATTCCGGGGATAGATTTTTTTTAAATTTTCCAGCATATAACTGAGTTGTTTAATTTGATTGTCCCGGTATTTAGCAAATTCTATCTATACAAAGCAAGTTAATTATTTTTTCAATATGGTTTCAGGTGTTTCCTCGTCATCTGACCATGGTTCTAAAATAACGAGGCGCATGTATGAATGTGTGTATGAATGTGTATGTGTATGTGTTCCCGTGTCTTTCCTTCGAGATAGACCCCAAACCGTCGCCAATAGTCCACTGTGCAGCTCTAGTGCGAAGTCAATTAACCAAACCAAACCATGGATAATAGTGTTAGTACTTTTTATATATATAATTTTTTTTTTACTTATACTACTTGACGGCCAAGTTGTCCATTTGGCGAAAAGTTTATCAGTTTTAGCAATTCTTGATCCAACTCTAGGCATTGTTTCTCGACTTTCAATATCTCCTTTTCAATGAGTTTGCATCTGAAATCTATGTACCCCATCTTCAGGTATTCGTCTAGGCATTTCTCCATGCCATTTCTGGCCAGGTGACCCCTGAATGCGGCCTGGATCTTTGTGGCTGCGCGATTCAAACGCCAGTCCTTGCGATTTGAGTTACCCTCCTGAAACAGACCGGAATAACATTGAAGCTCAGAAAGTTATATATCGCTAAAAGAAGTGTCTATTCTACAGTCGTAAATTTAACCCTTTGCACTCGTCGCCTCTCAGGCGCGAACATAACGACCAGTTCTTTTGTTTCCATGTTCTTTAAAATAAACGAGAACCGCATGATCTTGTGTTTAGAACATCAATCTTTTTTTCAACTTGTTCTCTTGCAAATACAAAACAGATTCCCTTTATGAGTATAAAAAAATATGTGTAAAAGAACATAAAGAGGAATAACTGTTCCATAGATGCCATGGCAACGGTTCCATAGAATGCAAATCGCAAAGTGTTCTTGGAGTGCAAAGGGTTAAAATGAAAATTTGTGAAATTTGACAAATTGGAATAAAAAAATGAAAAAAAAAGAAGAAAATAATAATAATAAAAAAGAAAAGAATCATAATAAAAAAGAAAAGAATCTTTTTTAAGAAAAAGAACAACTTAAGAAAAATGAATTAAAAAGTAAAAAAAAAAAAAAAACATGAAATTGTACGTACAAGTTGAAAAATGGAATTATTTAATATTAATTTTATACTTATTTCAACGTTTTAAAATAAGCACCAAAATTTAAGCATATTTTTTGTAAATTAACACCAACTTCAAAAAGTTGTAATAAATATAAAATCAATATTAAATAATTAAATTTTTTCAATTTGTACGTAAAATTTAAAATATTTTTTTTTAATTTTTAGTGCATCTTTCTTAAAGTCTTTTTTTTTTAATGATTATTTAATTTTTCCCTTTTTAGTTTTTATTTTAATTGGGGGCTTCGTCCCCTGCTATTATTAAACAAGAAATTCACGTTGTTGCTAAAAATTTTTTACGTTCTGGATAAACAAAACTATATTGTCCCAACAATGCATATTGCAAAAGAATCCTTATCCATACCAATACGTGTCGGGTAAACAAAATGGTAATTGTTGTACAGTCTTTATTCAACAATGAAAATATTTTGAAATATATACCGTTCAAAAAAGTTCGGTTAATCGATATTTCCGAATATATAACAGCTGGGTAACCGATTTTTTTTACATTTTTTAAAAAAGTGGAGTTTTCTCTATCGAACAAAAAAAAAATTGAAATCGGACAATTTTTTTTTCAAACAGTCTGGTTGCTTGAGAATTCCGGATAGTTAAATGCCAGATAACCGGATATTTTTTTTCAGAAGATGTAAAGGAGCATCCAACAAAAAAAATAATTTTTTCCAAATATCTGAGTTAGAATAAAAATCCTGCGCGAACATACATAAAAAAAAATACATAACATTCGAAGTGATAACTTCTTGTCTTTGGCGGTTTTGAATGGCGTGCTTTTAAGTCCGTTAAAAAGCTTTAGCCACTGCACCAGAAAAGCTCGGGTGAATGGTGACAATATAAGTATAAGAACAAAAAATCGAAGTAAATTACTTTCGTCGAAAATTTCAAGATATTTGTTTCGTCCAAAGTCAAGGGATTGACGAAACAATGACGAAACGATTGCCAAATTTGACGAAAGTAGCCTCGACCGCAAAGTTCCAATTGCGGTCCGTGGCAACCTTTTGTCAGGGCGATAAACAATTGATTTCTTCTTTTAGCTTTACGCTTCAAAACTTGAGAATTGATCACCAATGAGTAAAGCTCCGAATAAAGAGAATTAAAAAACAAAAAATCTTGAGCATTTTTCACTTACCCATAATTTTATTAACTTTTTTTTTAACATAAGGCATCTGGGTTTAGAGGCTATGTCTGTGAACAGGTAGTCTTTCTCTGCAGATTTTGCTGCCGCAATGTAACTGCAGGAAAAGAATATTCAACGCATTGAGCACACAGATAAAATAATTTCATAACTAATAAACATTAAGAGCATTTCCAGGCCTTAAAATTACACTAATCCCCTATTTCTGGTCCCCATTCCCCGTATTTGAAAGCGAACTATCAAATTTGTCAACGGATATGACAATTTTAATTGTTGCTGTGACGACATTTTTGCAATGGGATGTTTGAGGTGCATTCATAGGCAACATGTCCTTCTATTTCCCTTTTAAAAACTTTTTTTTCCCTTTGCTTCCTTTTCCCTTTCCTTTCGATTATTGATAACCTGTTAAAACATTTCTTGTATGAACACCTCATCCGAATTCTCACTTTGCACAATCAGATTTTTCGAACGTATCCAACAAAATAACATCACGTCTATTTACAACTAGCTGATGTACACGGTGTTACACGGGCTTTACACAGAGTGTCGACTGATTTCTTCACTGTGACGCCATCTGGCGGTCTTAGTAAAAAGTCATTTTTGCTTAAAGAGGGTGGATGGGTGTGGTTTTTCGAAATCTTATGTGGACAGTGACCTTTATCTTGTTTTGAAGGTCAATTGTGCAAAATTTCATCAAGCGCGGAATAAAACTGCATATTTGTATAAAAGACAAATAAACACATACTTTCCTTTACAGAGAGATATAACTGTGATAGTAGTTTTTTGTACGGAGTTAATTAAAGTGATGTACAGTATAAACTATTAACCCTATGGTTTAATTAAATTAAAAAATTAATGATAGAGGTTTTTAAATTTTTACATTTTCTTAGCAAAACTTTCTTAGAAATCTATGAAATGGAACCATTGTGGATTCAGCCTCCTTCTCTATTAAAGTGATGTACAGTATTATTATACCATCTCTATTATTAAAGTGATGTACAGTATTATTATACCTTCTCTATTATTAAAGTGATGTACAGTATAAAATATTAACCCTATGGTTTAATTAAATTAAAAAAAATAATAATAGAGGTTTTTCAAATTTTACATTTTCTTAGCAAAACTTTCTTAGAAATCTATGGAATGGAACCATTGTGGAATCAGTCTCCATCTCTATTATTAAAGTGATGTACAGTATTATTATACCGTCTATATTATTAAAGTGATGTACAGTATTATTATACCGTCTCTATTATTAAAGTGATGTACAGTATTATTATACAGTCTCTATTATTAAAGTGATGTACAGTATAAACTAATAACCCTATGATTTAATTAAATTAAATAAATAATAATAGAGATCTTTCAAATTTTACATTTTCTTAGCAAAACTTTCCTAGAAATCTATGGAATGGAACCATTGTGGAATCAGCCTCCATCTCTATTATTAAAGTGATGTACAGTATTATTATACCGTCTCTATTATTAAAGTGATGTACAGTATAAACTATTAACCCTATGGTTTAATTAAATTAAAAAAATAATAATAGAGGTTTTTCAAATTTTACATTTTCTTAGAAATCTATGGAATGGAACCATTGTGGAATCAGCCTCCATCATTCAACAGCAGTTACTTAAATAGGTGCACAAAGTAAAAAGTTATGTTAAAAGATGTGTTGAAGAATATAAAGCAAGAAATAAAAATATGTTGTAATATTTCAGTTCCTTTTTAACCTATCGACACAAATTAAAGTGGAAAATCTTTTTCTGAGCTACTTTTTTAAGCTTGTATGGTTCCATAAACTCTTGCGTCATCAATCCTAATCAACAAACCAAATCAAGTCCATAAAAGTTGGCGCAACTAAAATTTGACTTGTTAATTGGAAAAAAATACGTAAATTTTTGGCAATGGACAAAGAAAATTAAAAAGTAGTGAACTTGTGATCGGAGGGTTGCTAGCTTCGCTACAAAATACTAGAAAAGTCGTCCAGAACATCCTCAAAAAATTAATGGCGTATATACGGGACTGGTGTACGATAAATCTGATCGGGGTCCAAAGTCCCGACGTCTATTGAAGGCGTTGGGTGCCAGTTCAGGTGTTTCCTCGTCATCTGACCATGGTTCTAAAATAACCAAGAGCCCCAGTTGCTCAGTTGGCAAGGCGTTCAGCTACTAATCAGAGGATTGGTGGTTCGAATCCGGGAAATGGACTTGACATAGAAAAGTAAAAAAGTAGTGATCTTGCGATCGGAGGGTTGCCAGCTTCGCTACAAAAATACTAGAAAGTCGTCCAGAATATCCAACAAATTATACTGGCGTGTATACGGGACTGGTGCACGATAAATCTGATCGGGGTCCAAAGTCCCGATGTCTATTGAAGGCGTTGGGTACCAGCTCAGGTGTTTCCTCGTCATCTGACTATGGTTCTAAAATAACGAGGTGCATGTATAAATGTGTGTGTGAATGTGTATGTGTTCCCGGGTCTTTCCTTCGAGATTGACCCCGAACCGTCGCCAATAGCCCACTGTGCGCTCCAGTGCGACGTTAATTAACAAAACCAAACCAACTAAAATAACCAAGTATATGTGTATATGTTCCCGGGTCTTTCCTTCGAGGTAGACCCCGAACCGTCGCCAATAGCCCACTGTGCAGCTCTAGTGCGACGTTAACTAACAAAAACCAAAAGATAAATATCAACGTTTTTTTAATGCGTTTAAAATAATTCATTTTAACGTTTTTTAAACAAGCCGTTGCTAGTGCTGCCATCTATGGCCATAAAGGATTAGTTAATATCTTTCCGATTGTGTGTGTGTGTGGGGGGGGGGGGGGGGAGAGAAGGTTGTTCTTGATATAAATATCGAACGGGCACTAGTGTTATATTAATTAAAAACATGTGTATTGCTAGAAAAACCGATCATTCTCTGGTAGAAAATTAGGGTACAGCCGTTCATAGGGTTAAAGTAAGAGGTCTCACCTTTGCATTTTACGATTTTCTTCATCCAGATCCCGTTGATTGCGCCTGTGAAGTTTCTCATTCTCCGCTTGGATGTGTGCGTGAAACTTTCGAACTCGTCAACGGATGTGACGATTTTAAATGTACGTCAACATTTCCCTGAGGAGAATTTGAATGGTGGGTAATACATCACGATCACAAATTGTTGCAAAGGGTTGTTTCGAAACTGTTGAAAGGATTGCGTTGTTTGTGTGTGTGTGTGTTTTTAAAGAATGGAATGATGATGTTGGGAACAATAATTAAAGTTAAAAAAAATACTTATCAGTCGATAACATCTCGACTTGGCGGTTTTAATTTAAAATTTCTGGCGGTTTTATTTCGGAGTTTTGGTTGGTGCGCTGTTCAGTCGGTTAAAAAAGAAAAGAAGTTTAGGATTTTAGCCTCAGCAAAAAATCTATTTTACTTATGTAATCCTTCCTTTGTTTGTACTTTTATAAAAACTAGTAGAAATACCCGTTCTTTGCGCGGGGCTAAATAAAATAATATACCTATATGAATTAATAAAATATTTATTTTCTGAACCAAGGTCTAGAAATGCATGTATTAATTTAGATTTTCAACACGGTAGTATATTAATTTTCAACACTGCAGTATTTTGATATTAAAATACAACCCTTCTTTGTATAGTATAACATAAATGAAGTATAAATATATTTTTGTGTGTGCTAAAACACAATATTATTATTATATTAAAGATTTATTTTGCCAATTGTTTAAATCAATAAATACGTATTATTAATTTAGTTTAAAGTATTTTATTGTTGTTAATATATTATGATTTTATAACATAGTTGATACTATCTGTTTTTAAATGGACATTTAAAAAACGGCTTCTAAAATTGTTATAAATTTATTTAAAAAAAACTGAACGGAATTTTAAAATTTCGCGCCTCAGTTGCAGATTTTAAGGACAAATAAATTTTTAGCTTTTTATACGTGGAAGAAGTATGTGTTTTGTGTGACATATATAAACATAACATAAGGACTCTTTCTTTTATTATTATTGATAAACGTATTTAAAAATACTGAATGTGATAGAAATGTGATTAATTTAGAAAGATGTTTCTGTCCTTTGAGCATGAATGGACTGTAGTAGAGCGAATATGACGTCATAATAGTGAAACCAACATCTCAGACCGAATGGCCGCATACACGTGACTTCTTTTCAAAATTATGAATTACAAAATACTCGCGATTGGCTGATGAATTGGGAAATGTGTAACAATGAAAATTTATGAATGGAATGACGTAATTAACCACGTGTTTGGGGCCATACATGTTGGCCTCACTTTGATGTTAGCGAGATTATAACATTATGTTTTCTCTACTATGAAGGATCCATGCTCGAAGTGTCCGTCTCGAAAATCCCTCAAATTCCCCGTTAGTAGGCTTCTCTGCCGAAGAACAATCGTCGCAGTGATGCAACATTTAGAGATTTGTAGATTCTCTTCACTGTATTTTCTGCATTGAAACTCTAGAAACGTAATAACATGTTTAATATCAATGCTTTTAATTCGTTACATCGGGTACTAGTGTTGATACTTTAATTCGATATTTTCGATACTAGTTTTAACAACAGAGATTCGAAAACTTCGCTCTATCTATATAAAAAAATTAGTTTGAATTATGGTATCAGAACTATCGAATGTTGAATTATGGTATCAGAACTATCGAATGTTGAATTGCTTTTATAAACCAACTTAATCGCGCTAAAGAAAAGGTTATCAATTCGACTTTTATGTTTTTTAATGTATGTTCACTCAAGATTTCCGTTTTAATTCAGATATTTGGATAACTTTTTTTCGTTGGATAGGGGATGTCTCAATTGGGCACCTTTTGAAAAAAAATATCAAAATATCATGCTAATCGGCGTTTAACTATCCGGAATTTTCAGTTAACCGGATCATTTGAAAATAAAATATTGTCCGATTTCGAAAATTCTTCTTTTGTTGTTGGACAAAGAAAAATCCAATTTGGCAAAAAATGTTTATACGGCTTTTATTTTTCCGGAAATATCGATTGGCCGGACTTTTTTTAATTTGTTCTTTGATTTCAAAATACTTTTATTGTTGAATGGAGATCGTTCATTAATAAAATTTCTTTTGCCCTGCATTTATTAAATCTAACAATATCAAAATTGAGTATATGTGTCGTGGAAGAAAGTGAGCAAAAACTTGTTTTTTGTGGTGAATAATAGTAGGAGACGAAGCCACGGTTATCCTAAATTTTGTCACCGATTTCAAAAAGTGGCAATAAGTATAAAATTAATATTAAATATTAAATTTTTTTACAAGTTTGTTCCTAAATTTTTTTTTTTTTTTTAATTTTAGCGCTTTTTGTTTTCTTGTACTCCGGTTGAAAAGTTTAATCTTAAAATGGTTTTATTTTGGATACTGATAAATTATAGAGTTATAGAAGTACCTAAAATAATACAAAAACAAACAATGTCAACACAATTATGCACGTTTACTTATATAAGAAAAAAAGTAGAGTGTAACTTTAATTATCCGAACTCTAGTTATATGGATCAAATAAAGCGGTTTCGCCAATTATTCAGATCGCTTTTAGGAAAACAACAAATATCAGCAAAATCCACATTTTAAAAGTTTCTTACCGGTGAATGATATTGTTTTTAATAGTCATTAAATTACATTACACACTAAAGCAATATTCGTTTTTTATAATAATTTTTTTTTTCGTGAATTATCCAATTATCCAGATATTTGATCATACAGATAAAATAACACAGATTTTATACCGTACTGAAAATGAAGTGAAGGCTGACACGCAATGGGTACTTGTTCGAGTTCCGGCTAAGATGTGGATGTAAATGTCATGTAATTGGATGTAAATCTGTTTAGCATTGCGTGAAATTTTTTTTTAATTATTGTAAAATTTTAATCGGATTATACACGATTTGTTTTATAAAACAGCAAAGTTTATAAGTACACTGTAAAAAAAGGTACTTAAAAATGAGTATCTAAACATACTCGTTTTTCTTTGAGTACAATTGTATCGTAAATGAGCGGAGACGTACTCAAATTTAAGTAATCGTACTTTCTCAAAAATGAGCAGTGTTATTTAATATTGTTAATCTCAGCTGCTGTTCAAGCCATCTTAATAAAGCGACCATACAAACTTAAAACAGTTGTTCAGAAGATGGTTTTCCACATCATTTGATGCCGATTGCTTAAATGGAAATTAAGTTATTACAACTCAATTATCTTACTTCCCATTTTTTGACACCTTTTTTAAAATTTCTTCTGTTTATAATTTCTTCACGTCGCTCTGGTAGTACAACGGATAAGGCCTGGACTGCGGTGCAATAGGATATGGGTCCGATTCACGATAAGTCTTGGTTGTAATTTTAGATATTTATTGAAAGCGATTTATGAAGGCAGCCTATGTAGGCAAGCAACTGCTCTTTTTTTCAAATACATTTTTACTCATTGTACTCATTTTTAGTGCATGTATTTTCAAAAATTAAACTTATGTATTCGGAGCTATGATAAGCATCGAATGTAATTAAAAGTGAGGACATTTTACTTATTTTTGAGTACCTATTTTAAACAGTGTAATCTTTCTTAGATATTGTCAACTTTCAGAAAAATTTTAATACCTCAAAATTTTAATTATTTGTACTCAAAGTTTATAATGTAATGTAATTAAAATTTACTTAACATAAAATATAATATTGATTTTTGCACTCACAAATTTAACAAGTTTAGTTTTGATTAGAGTATGATAAATTTATGCATTTTCCCTGTTTGATATAATTAGTTTTTAAAAATAAATCAATTCTACACTTGCGAAATGAATTTATTACAGTACATTAAATACATTTTGTAACAATGTACATATATGTTAACAAATGAATGAAATAAATAAAGTATTAAGTATTGTTTTTGAAAAACGAATATATAATACTGTTGAACTTTCATATGGTATCTAACAAAAAGTAGGAATTTTTTTTCTCCATTGGACTGTAAATTAGAAAAGTGCTTAAAATGTTTTAAGAAAGCATACAATCATATCAATATTATTTTTATAAATTTTTTATTTACTGTTGTCTTAACAGGAAAAAATGGTTTCCTTAATTGCAATTTAAAATATTTAACATAATACATTACAAAAATCACTTAATATCACAGATGCGTATAATTCAAAATTTATATATAATTAATTTTATTTAAATTGTAATTATATTTATGTAGATATTTAAATTAAAAATAACGTCCTGTTATTTCTAAAATATTGGTAATATTTCAAATACACTTAAAATAAAAAAAGTCTATCTTAATTTGTCCAAAATGACATAAAGCTGGAAACTCCAATAAAATTAGTATTTTTAAGTTAATACAGATATTTGTATTTTTGACTATAGGTGTTTCTTTTCTTTACGAAAGCTGTCCATTTTCAAGAAAATTGAAATTCCCAACTTTAAGTTATACATTTAAGATTTTTGTATTTCTTTTCAACCAAAATAAAGAAACATGCCTAATTAAGTTTGTAGATTAAATATTAACCCTTTGCACTTTGTTGTCTTCTCTCATGAGGCAACAGAACGATTAGTTCCTTTGGTACCTTGTTCTTTAAAATAAACAAGAACAACGTTATCTTTCGTTTAAAGAGCATCGATCTTTTTTCAACTTATTCTGTTGCCGATCCCAAATAGATTAGGATTTTTTCTATAGGAAAAAAAAATTCGGGGGAATAGAACAGAAAAAAAGAATATATGATTCGTAGAAATAATACAAGTGTCAAAGATGTTCTTTAAGTTAGTTCTAAAGGTTAAAATAATTTAGGACGAATTTTTGTGTATTTTTGTAAAGAAACGTAATTTTGAACACTGTTTTGCTTGCATTGTTTACCTAATAAAAACGCAAGATTGGGTTCTAAGTTTTTGAAGCGACCTGTAAATAAGTGGAGTGTCCTATAAAACAGGATAGCTCGCTTTTGTTGCAATCCCACACTGGTTTTTTTTATTCCTGGACATCTTGATGTATCCATTCATTCCAAAAGATTCTCCCCAACTGAAAAAGAAATGAATGAATGAAACTATAAATGCAAAAATGAACTTCAAAGGGATATTTTCTCCATTTTTAACCAACTGAAAATCGTGCCAACCAATCGCCAAAGCGCGCCAACCAATCGCCAAAGCGCGCCAATCAATCGCCAAAGCGCGCCAACCAATAGTCAAAGCGCGCAAACTAATCGCCAAAGGAAACCTGTTGTAAATTCAACTGTTATGTATTAAAATTTTGTTTTATGTATGGTTGTATTTGTTGTAGTTGGATAGGGGATATCTCACTTGGGCACCTTTGAAAAAATATCCGGTTAACTGGCATTTAACTATCCGGAATTCTCAATTTAACGACCTTTTGGAAAAAAAATACTGTCCGATTTCAAAAATTCTTTTTTTTGTTAAATAGAGAAAAATCCGTCTTGGCATTTTTTTAAAAATGAAATGGGTTATCTGGCAGTTATATATCCATAAATATCGATTAACTGGACTTTTTTTTAAAAACAATTTCTCTCATTTCAAAACATCCGGCATTTATTAGCATGGACATGGATTGTTTCACAATTTACAGTGTTGAGACAATATAGGTTTGCTTACCCGGCATTTATTAAACCGGATGTGAGACGTGGAAAGTGTGAGCAACAACATGAATTTCTCGGTTAATAATAGCAGAGGACGCCCCCTGCTGCATTAAAAACTAAAAAAAGGAAAATAAAATTACCTTTAAAAAATCCCTGCGCTAAATTAACAACCAAAAAATAAACAATAAAAAAATCGTTTTTTAAAAAAAAGAAAACCAACCTTAAAAAAGTACGCTAAAAAGTAATTTTTTTTTTTTAATTTTACAAACAAGTTGAAGAAATTGAATTATTTCATATAAATTTTATACTTATTGCAAACTTTTTGAAGTAGGAGCCAATTTACAAAAAACATACCTAAATTTTGACGCCGATTTCAAAAAATTATAATAAGTATAAAATTGATATTAACTAATTCAATTTCTTCAACTTGTTCGCAAAATTAAAAATAGTTTTTAATTTTTAGCACATATTTCTTAAAGTCGGTTTTCTTAAAAAAAAATATATATATATATATATATATATATATATATATATATATATATATATATATATATATATATATATATATATATATATATTATCGTATTTTGTTACCCAATTATACAAAAAAAACTAGTTATGGCCCTTCAGCTAGTCTTATATAAAAACAAAACAGAGAAAAGGGTTTAAAAAATAACTTTCAAAATTTTGTTTGTAGGTACGCGTCTCCTATATTGTTTCAAACACATTTGGACCAATGACGCGTTCTCACCTGTTCTTGAGCATCCAATAATCTTTTCCCTCGTCAGTTCCGTAGCCAATGAGAAGCAGAGCGTGCGTCATATCTGTCAAGCGGTTGCCGCATTCAGGTTCGTCGAAGATGCCTACTCTAAGAGATATTCAGACCAGTGTTAACAATTAGGCAACGGCAGTTTTTGTTTTAATCAACTCTGGTCGTTTTGTTTTTCGAATATCCGTTACTTTCATTTTCAAGAATAATACAATTTTAAAAAAAAAAATGCATTTTTGTATGTTCTATCTAGGTCCGCCCTTAGGGGTGTGCGACGTTTGCAGGAATGCACAAAATGAGAATGTTGCTGTTAAAATGATTTTTTTATGTTTTTACTTTTGACGTAAAACGTCTTTAAGCTACGTCAGGTATCAGGATATGAATACTATATTGTGCTTTAGGGGGGGGGGGAGGGGGGAATCGATTTTGGATTTTTTTCAAAAAATCTTAATAAGTTTCATAATTTATAAGTTAAATTCTAAGTTCCAGTTTATCCGCATTTTTCTTCTTTTTTTTATATATTAGAGGGTAGCAACATAACCGGGAAAACCGGGAAGTCAGGGAATTGTCATGGAATTTTTTTATTCTGGAAATATCAGTGAAAATTAAAAAAAAATCACAAAAAATCAGGGAATTTTTCAAATTTGGTTCATTAAAAAGGCAATTATTATTGTCTATTCTGATTTGTTTAGTCGTCAATATTTCCTTTTAGTTCCGATTTTAAAAAAAAAAATCATGGTCGAGCGCATGCGCAGTTTCGTTGTTGATAGATACGTGAACCGCTGCTGGAGGGAGAAACGAAACCAAAGTTGGACTTAGGACTGCAAAGACCATGTGGGCTGCTAATGAATCTGCTGAATCAACAATTTGTTGAAAATTGTATTAGAAATATTTTTATTTTAAGTATGGATTGAACTCTTATGGCAAGATAAAAGATTGGATTTAAAAGACAGGTCGTAAGGACTTTGAACTTTATTTTAATATAAATAAATTATACCTTTTCTACTGCACCTTCTTCATATGCAAATAAGTTTTAAAGACTTTGAGTTTTCTTCTGGCTATTTTATGGAAGCTTTTCAGATTTTATAATAGATTAGATATAAATTTTATCTTATTATTTTTCAAAATAATTCTTCAGTATCTTAGGAATTTAACAATTTTAAGAATTCCTCCAGTGTATCACATTTTGAATTATTCTTTGTTTTTGCTTAAAAATAGTACAGTTTTTTTTTTATTTTTTGTACTTTTTTATTTAAAATTAATTATTAGATACCGTATATAATCGCGTATAAGCCGACCCCCTAATTTTAGGACCATTTTTTGTGCAAAATTGAAAATTCGCGTAGAAGCCGAGTTGTATTTTCGTACATGAAAAATTCCGATTACAATCGGCAAATCATCGAAAAAACAATGACATTTTAATTCTTAAAATAAATATTTAAGCCGAGAAATCGAAAATAAAAAAAAAGGGGGGCTAAAGAAACGGTATTTCCCGAAGTTCGCGACTATTCGTCGTGCATAAAAAATATGTACCATTCGCGATGTTCTAGTGTCTTTCAAAGCGCCATCGGACTTCTTAAATTAAATCTCGCTTATTATAATAATAAAATATTTTAAATCACATACTTAAATACCAAAATGTGCAATTTCTAATTATTAACATCGTTTTTTAAAGAATTAAAAACTTAGAAAACTTCAACTGTTTTCAATTACGTTGATTACTGTCACTATTAAATACAGATGAACATTTTTTTATTCATCTCGAAAGGAAATACTAGTATATAGTGGATCAATGCATACTTATTAAAATATTTTGTTTTTAATTACGAAATAATTGACTTGAAAGTAGAGCTTGAATTCGCGTATTAGCAACGTCCCGATTTTACCGCTTTAAAGTCAATTCCATCCAAAATTCTAATAAGACAACTATTAATATCTTTACATAATATTATCAAGGAATAATATCTATAATTGGGAAATAAATGTTATTTCAATCGAGTAAGAAATACATTGACTTTAAAGTGGTGTCGTTCGCTACGCAAGATGTCAACTTCTTAGTCTTCCATCCGAAATTCTATTAAAATAACGTATACAGCTTCATAAATTCTACAAACCAATTAAATATTTATCAAAATATATAATTTTTATTTAGTTAAACTGATGATTTATCCGAGTAGTGCAATTTTGCGTTACGATTACGCCGCGATGCGCAGAACGGTCTTCAGTCAGCACATGTGACGCACATTTTGTGACGCACATTCGGATCGGGAAAATGTGTCGGCGCGTTTTTAATAAGAATCCGCTTAATTTAAACTTCTCTCTTTTTCCAATTTTAGGCAAATTACATTATAAATTTAACTGACCCGCGTATAAGCCGACTCCCCTACTTTTTGATGAAAATTTTGACTGAAATTTCTCGGCTTATACTCGAGTATATACGGCAGATGAAATTTAAGTATAGGATTGGGACATAAAGAAAATTTTGTTTTTGTTTATTTTGCATTTGAAATTTAACTAAATTTTTTAAACTAATATATTAACATATTAATATATAAACAACATATTTATTGTAGTGAAGATACTTTGTTTGTTTTTATACAAAGTATGTATTATAACATTTATTTAACATAATTGCAAAGTCAGGGAAATTTTTTGAAACCGTCAGGGAAATGTCAGGAAACTTTTTTTCTAGGATTTTGTTGCCACCCTGATTAAACAGTTCTCTCACAAGCATTGATTTGTTGCACGCAGGTTCCAATGCAGAGTTCGTTCTGAGGTCTAATTTAAATGTAATCTTACAAGTTGATTAATTTCTTATCTTCCCTAGTTTTTATTTGTTAATAATGTTAATTATTTTAGGCATAAATTTGCCGAACTCGGGGATTTTAAAAACTTGAAATTTCTAACTTTTAGGTTTTCCAGATTAGGGAGAGGGCGGGGGGGGGGGAGGTGCAACGGGTCTGACTGCAGTAAAGGAAGTCATGCCTCTCACTTCTTCGTTTTAAATTATAGTATAATTACTTTTACATAAAATGTAATTTTGTATTTTAGTAGCTTTTACGAAACACCGTAAAAGATAATATGATATTATTAATGATTTATTAAATTTCTTTAAAAAAAAAAACCTGATCTAAAATCTAAACTCGTTAAACGCTATAATACAATTATTACGTAAAACTACTGGCCAACCGTAACCAAAAGATACTTGAAACAGTATCAAAAGCAAGCTATATAAGTCGCGAATCTGTCAGCCACGTGCTTAAATCTACCCCGTTTTTCGCCCTTGCAGGCTTCAACGGGCAGTAGGCCCAGTTCATTCAACGTATTTTATACATATCTATGGTGCCATGTATCTCACTTGTAGTCTTGGAAGGATTTGTGTCGGGCGTCAATGGCGACAGAGATGGGTCCCACTGTTGCCACCGCTTCCTTCAAAGCTTTCTCATCTCCCATTGGCGTGTGCACGTACCCTCTGCAAGTGGCCCCGACGTTCTTCGGATTAAAGTGGCAAGTTTCCACCTGAAAACAATCAAACTGTATCATTCCGCATCCCCCTAAGCCGGGAGGTAGGAAATTCGGCTAGTAATCGGAGGATTGAGAGTTCGAATCGGTATGAGAGCTCGACAAAAAGTTAAGATGTAGTGCTCTCGCAATCGGAGGGTTGCCGGATTCGCTATCGAATAACTAAAGTCACTTGAAACTGTCTTCAATTACTGCCGTCGTGAATATGGACAGGTGCACTTTAAATCTGATGAGAGGAAAGACCCAGGAACAATGCCTCGTATTTTTGAACCATGGTTACATGACGAGAACAACACATGAGCTGGCACACGACGTAACCTCAATAGGCGTCAGGACTTTAAACCACGAACAGCGCCATTTAAAGCGCACCAGAACCGTAGAAATTGGAGGTAAGATTGTTTCTTCGCAGCGATTCTGGCAACCTCCAATCACAAGTTCACCGCATTTTAACATTTTTGTCAAGTCTCTTGTATCAGCCGTACTCGAACTCGCAACCCTCTGGTTGTTAGTCGACGACGGTATGTCGGAGTTACAAACCCTTTTAAGATTATAGATAGTTAATTATACAACCAACCGTATTTAACTAAAGGCCGGCGTGACCCGGCCGATAGAGCATCGGACTTGGACCCCTTCCCCTGGATACAAGGGGGTTCGCTTCTCAGTATGCGTGTAGCGATCTGACAATCGGAGGATTGTCAGATTCGTTCCCGTCACACGCCAAAAAAATAATCCGCCATGTAGAGACTGGTGCACGTTAAATTTGTTATATTTCAAACGTCTTCACTTTTATTTAAGTTGCGTGGAGTGCCACCTCATGTACTCTTCTCTTCATCTGTCCATGGTTCATAAATAAGAGACCGAGTCTTCCTTTGAAATAGACCCAGATACCCAGGAAGATGAAATTTGGTACAGTGATACAGTAGAACTCCAATTATCCGGATCATACAAAGCGGATCGCCAATTATCTGGATCCGGATTGTTTTGAGAAGAAAAAGAGAAATCAGCAAAATCCACATTTAAAAGTTTTTTTTTTATCGTTGAATGATATTGTTTTTAATAGTCATTAAATTAAATTGCATACTAAAGAAAAATTCTTTTTTTTTCTAAGAAATAATCTTTTTTTCGGTAATTATCCAATTATCCGGATGAGATATCAGCTACCAATTGATTTGGATAATTGGTGCCTTCCTTTAAATTAATAATTCCTTTAAAAAGAAAAAAAAAGCGGTTTGCGAACTTCTAGCTGAAAGACCTGTTCTGCTTATGAAGTAAAATAAAAAAATTCATTCAACTCTCCAAATTCTCAAAAAGAAATCGTTTTCAAAGCAAAATGAACGCCATTTACATGTATCCGTTACAAGTCAAAATAACTTTTCTAAAACCGTACGAGGAACAAACAAAATTTATTGAGCTATTCTAATAATGTTTTAGAAGGAATAATTCGTTTGCAAATTCTAATTTAAGTAAAAATATAATTTTATTGGACAACATTTGTGTGAAATAATATTTCATATGACCACCAACAGTGAATTTGACTTCAATTCAATACAGTAACCTACTATATGAACAAGAAACGTAAGCAAGTTTTGCAAAAATTTGACTTAAGAGAGACCCGAGCCCCAAATCCTAATGTGTTTGTTAATGAATTCAGAAATATCATTTTTTTATATTATTGGAACATCTTTTTCTGAACAATAATCAAAAACAAAAATATATTTTAAAATTTATTTTTGTTATTTTTTGCATTTTTTAAGCTTAAATAGACTTTTTTAAAAAACACTACTCGACTTTCAATTTTTAATGTTTTATAATTGATTAAAGAACGTTAAAATATACTACAGACGTATGAAGAGACTTTTGCAGATTTGTGTTTTAATTGTCTTCAAAAACTTAATTTAAGTTCGCAACTCAAAAAATATTCAAATTTTAAGTTTAATAATTTGTAAATAAATAAATAAATTATAACTTAATTTAAAAAAGCTATTCATACGTTTATAAAACAAATATTAGAGCATCAAAAACTATTAACAGTTTAGTTTTAAGTTAATTATTTACAAAGCCTTAGCACTTTAAACGTGACCAAATTTAAAAAAAAATATTTTGAGTAAATGACGATTGTTGCAGACGAAAAGTATGTAGAAAGATGATAAATGGTATGTAAACATCTAAAAAAACGTATTTTCTGTTTCTTTTACTGTTTTGAAATTTTGTACACACCTTCTTGTTGTTACTAGTCCTTCGTTGTCTAGCGGCAGCTAGACAGCTTCCATGAGTCTCCACACCCTCATAAAATCCAGGGCCTGCAAAGGATCCGTCTCGAAAAAGTCCCTGGTGAGCCGAAGACAATGTGAACAAGACAGAATGTGTTCCGGGGTCGCACTCTCCACTCCACACTTGGAGCATACCGGAAATTTTTTAACGCCGTTTTCATAAAAACAACCTCGCAAGTGGCCACTAGCAAATCTAGACAATGCCGCCTGATCGGCTCCATCACAAGCGAGGCCAATGGATCCACCAGGGCTGTCCCGCCAATACCATCCATGGGGTGGGGGGACCCTCCACACCTTCAAGTCCTTGATTTTCCTGATGGAGAAAAGTTCATCAAATGTCAGAGCGAAATGGTTCCGCCGAGCCTCTCTTCGCCAAGTCGTCGGCAATCTCATTTCCAAAGATATCGACATGAGATGGAATCCATTGGAGGTGCACCTCATGGGCCGGACTGAGGAGTCCCAACATGTTCAAAATGGAGATGCCAGTACGATCGCCGACGTTGTTCCAGTCTCGCAAGTGTTGTATAGAACTTCTACTATCCGATAAAATCCAGATAGCTCTGAAATTGTCCCCCACAAATCCTTCTGACTGCCTCATCGTGGCGAGGGGGTGACACTGGGCGGTCTGGGCGAAGTACATCGGGAGATTTTCTCCTGGCAGGGCCACCCTAGGTGTGAAGGCCGGACCAAAGTGCCCAGCTAAAGTCAGTAGGCATAGGAGCCAAGTCAGACTTCTTGCCCTTGGGTGCTCCTTAAAAAGAAGCTGCACATTTCCCTTCTACCATGAGTTTTACACACCTTCTTAAGTACGTTTAGCATCGTTTTATGAAGAAAAACAATTTAGAAATTTTTTTCGGAATTTTTGGCTTGGGTCCCCTTTAATAAATTTACACCGGAATAAACTGTTAAGTTTGACGTTACGCGCCTTAAATCCTGCAGTCGTTCCCGACAGACACGGAATATGAAAAAAAAATTGTACACATTTTAACGTAGTTTTTTAGCAAAGCTGAACGATAGCTCAAATATAAGTCTGCTTTGCAGTAATTAAATACCAGATGTATATGTGTAAAGTAATATTTTATATTTTAATTTATTTGGATAGAAGAGTCACAAATTAAATGCTAAAAAGTAGTCGTAAGAAGAATGTAGGGGAAAAAAAAGTGCGATTGCACAGGCGCCCTCTACTACACTGTTAAAAGTAGGTAATCGAAAATAAGTAAAATGTACTAATTTTCTTTAGTACATTCGGTGCTTATAATGGCTCCAAATACATATTTTTCAATTTCGAAAGAGACATGTACTCAAAAACAACAATGAGTAGATGCTTGCCTACATGTCAACAATTACCAGGAATCGAACCCACACTCTCAGCACCGCAGTCCAGTGACCTATCCGTTAAACTACTACGTCGACTTCAAAAGTTATAAACAGAAAAAATGTTAAAAAAAGTTGTGCCAAAAGAATGGGAAGTAAGATAATTGAGTTATAATAACTCAGTTTCTATTTAAGCAATCGTCATCAAATATTGTGGAAAACCATCTTCTGAACAAATATTACAAGTTTGTCAGGTTTTATTGAGATCGATTGAACAGAAACTATGATTAGTAATAATATATCACATTGCTCATTTTTTAGAAAGTACGGTTACTTAAATTTGAGTACTAATCGCTCATTTGCGATACATTTGTACTCAAAGAAAAACGAGTAGGTTTAGGTACTCATTTTTAAGTAAATTTTTTTATTTTGTAGTTTCAAAACCAGATAGATCCATTTTCATAAATTTTACAGGAGACGCTGAAAACGATTGACAGCCACGTACTTTTGGATCTAAGCCCTACTGTGGCATTATAAGACTTGATTCAGACATTTTTGGTCAACACCGCGCTATGCAAGCAGGGCCTGATTACCGAATACCTATTAGGCCAGTGATACTCAGGCTTACACTTTACATTTTTGAGGGCTCCCCAAATCGCACATTTTATGTAAATACTTAACACCCCTAACATAGTTTGCTTCTAAATTTACCTTTAAAAAAATGCATTGCAAACTATAGTAAAAACAATCTTGTTACTTGCGGTAAATGTGTTAAAATATTGGAAAAAAATCAAAACATACAGAATATTATGAATAATCATTAGTTATTAATATGTTTTAAAATATTAATGAGATAATGTGTTTCATTTGAAGGTCAAGTTAGGGTAAAGATTTCAATGCATGGAAAAGTTTGATTTGATGTTCCAAGGTCTATTTGAGAGAAATGGGGCCCCCGTTTCAAAAAGGGCTTTTGCTTTAATGTCTTAATCTGGTTCTGTTTGCAAGGCGATGTGTGCATTGAGAACTTATGATGAATATAAACACACGAGTTTCCGAAAAAGTGGATCTATCTGGGTTTAAAACTATAAAGGGTTCATATTTTTTCGAATTTTATATTATTGAATTTAACGTTATGAAGAAATAATTCAAAATTTCATAAGCAATCTTACCTTTTTCACATAGGGATACGATTCTTCCGTGTCAACCCCGTTGAGTTTCCTCACGCAGTCGAAGGCAGTTTCCATGTCTCCTCCATCGCAGCCCGGGTTTTCTGTTGACAAGTATTAATGAATTTCATGCGATGTTCATTCGAGGTAACACTTGGGGGCGACAACGTAGGGGCCCACAAATGTTAAGTGTCCCTGGACCATAAAACTTGTAAGTCAGTCCCTGTCTTCAGGGCATCTCAAACAAGTCCAAATTTCTCTTTGAAGTTAAATAGAGCATTATTGTGCATAAAAGTAAACTAAAAACTTAACTGGATCAAGGACCACGCCGGTTTCCTGGGCAGTGAATTAGCGGACGAATCGCGGTTTTCATGGGCCCGCAACATAATATTCCCTCTCCCATATTCCCTCCTCAAAAACTTCATTGACCAGTTTTATCCTTGATGATTGGAGGGAACAAGTAACAAACTCTTCTTCCAGTAGAAGAGTTTTTGCTTCAAGACCGATCCCTCCGCGGCCCTTCAAGTCACCAATAGATCCCTAATTTTATTCTTACTGGGACACGGCACCTTTAAAACTTACCCTCATCAATTTTAAGTCTCTGTTTCTGACCTTAGTCCTTGTGGAGACTCGAGGGGAGACTCCAATCAAGCTCGCAGAGGCATTTTGGCAGTACAAACACCAGGCTTGCTCGCGTACAACTCTACAAGAAGTATTACTCGGGAAATTCAATTTTTTTCTTTTCAATTTCTTTTTATTATTTTTACAGTTTTTTGGTTTACATTTTTTAATTGTTTTTTCTTCACTTCGTTAACTTCGGCCATTGTATTGTCATGCATAATGGGAGGGGTTTGAACCTTGAACCTGTTGAACTCTCCCATTATGTATGCGCTTGGGTTAGCTTCTGTCCAAGTCATCTTAACTAAAGGGCTTTGACAACAGTGATCTTGTTAAAACTTTTTTAAAATTTTGCCTGTCTATAACTTCTTTACGTCGCCCTGGTAGTACAACAGATAAGGCATTGTCCTACGATCCCTGAGGACCTGAGTTCGATTCCCGGTGTCTCAGTTATAATTGTCGATATTTTTTAAAAGTTATTTATGAAGGCAGCCTATGTAGGCAAGCAATTGCACTTTTATATTAGTTGTACTAATTTTTGAGTACATGTCTTTTTCAAAAATGAAACTTATGTATTCGGAGCTATGATGAGCATCGAATGTAATCAAAGTTGCGTACCTTTTACTTATTTTTGAGTACCATTTTTTAACAGTATAGTATACAGGTCTGTGAAGTGCACATTGTTAGAAATAGGTATTCAAAAATAAGTAAAATTTACTCAATATTGATTACATTCGATGCTCATCATAGCTCCGAATACATAAGTTTCATATTTGAAGAAGACATGTACTCAAAAATTAGTACAAAGAATAAATAAAAAAAGTACAGTATCTTGCCTACGTAGGCTATCTTCATAAATTACTTTCAATAAACACCAACAATTACAACTTAGATTTACCGGGAATCGAACCCATGTCTTCAGTACAGCTGCCTGCAGTCTTATCTGTTCGGCTATCGAAGCGACGCGAAGAGGCTATAAACAGAAGTCACGTTAAATAGGTGTTCCAAATAAATGGGAAGTAAGATAATTGAGTCGTAATAACTCAATTTCCGTTTTAGAAATCGACATCCAATAATGTGGAAAACCATCTTCTGAACAAATATTTTATATTTGGTCGCTTTGGCTAGAACAGAAGCTGAGATTAGAAATATTAAACCACACTGCTCATTTTTCCGAAAATACGATTGCTTAAATTTGAGTATGTCATAGCTCATTTACGATGCAATTGTACTAATAAAAAACAAGTACGTCCATGTACTCATTTTTAAGCAAATTGTTTTTTATAGTGTAAGGACAACAGTGTAAAGTTAATTACGATTCCCTATGTCCGATAAATAAAAAAGAAGCTATATGACGTCACCTTTGCAGCAGTCAAGGAGGTTCTGTTCGCTCAGAGACACCAGTCGGCCCGTCTTCTTCTTCTGCTGCCCTTCAAGGGCTCCGGTGGCCGCGAAGGCCCAACATGCTCCGCATCCCTCGCCCTGTTCACACACAAATATCAAAATTACAAACGACATCTTTCAATCATATTTATTATTTTTATAGCATAGATCCCTTTTAAGCGATGAATCTTAGCAAGTGAGGTGACAAAAGAAGAATAATTTCTCGGAGAACTGACGAATCGTTCGTTGATCTCAATAAATAGCAACGATTTGTTAAAAAAATGCGTTTAAAAGAATTATTGCATAAAAAACTCCTTAAAATATTTCCAAGACCAGAACGTGCTTTTGTAGCTTAGTCGATAGCGTGAGAGACTTTGGAACAATAGCTCGCGGGTTCGAGTAAAGGCGAGGCAACTCAAATTTCTCGTCACTAGAGCTGCACTGTGGGCTATTGGCGACGGTTCGGGGCCTATATCGAAGGAAACACCCGAGACCGATGCCTTGAATTTTTGAATCATGGGCCGATGACGAGGACAACACTTGAGCTGGCACCCGACGCAACCTCAATAGGCGTAAAGACATTGGACCCCGATCAGATGTATCGTGCACCAGTCCCGTGTACACGCCACTGTAATTTGTTGAATGTTTTGGATGACTTTCTAGTATTTTTGTAACGAAGCTGGCAACCCTCCGATCGCAAGATCACTACTTTTTAACTTTTTTTTTGTCAAGTTCATAAGCGGAAACTTGTATTGGGCCCACGGGCCAAGCCCCCCCCCCCCCCCCTCCCCATATTTTGAAATAAAACTGTCCCAATTTTCTTAAATTTAATGGAATTTAGTAAAAATTAGAGTCATGAGTCCCCCCCCCCCCCCAATACTTTTGAAAACTTTACGCCTCTGGTCAAGTACACCGCACTGGCCCGAATTAACAATCCTCTGATTACCAGCTGAACGCCTTTATCCACTGGGCAACTGGAGGCCTTATAGGATTTTGAACCACGACAAATTGAACGTGCACCAGCCTCCTCTATACGGCAATTTTAAGACCGCTTTTACATTTAACGACACAACACCGATAAATCGTGAACGATCGCGAAAGGACGACACAACGTTTTATCGTATGGCCTGGTGGTCAGTTTTTCATTCCAACGATATCGTTCGCCGAAAACGACAATTTTTACATTCAGTGCGTGTTCGTCTGTTGCCGAGAGCACATCTATTCTTGATATGGCGCATCGCAACAAATTACATTATAACAAACTGCGATTGTTGTATTTGCTGTATTTAAGGAGAAAGAAGAGATCAATAACAAAACGCTTCTGGGTGCATGATATCATCAAAGCAAGACATGTTGAAGGATATTTTTATGCTAACCACTAGAGCTGCACAGTGGGCTATTGGCGACGGTTTGACTAAATATTGCCTCCCATGCCTTTTCTCGAACAATCTTGTTCTTGTAAAATTCATCTCGCTTATCCTAAATACAGGTCTTTACTTCCACTAATTCACAATATCGAACTTAAAAGCCATATTGATAATATAAATAAGAAAAAACACAGTAGACTACATAGCAAACATAGCAGACGGCAACAAATTTTTCGGAAACAAACTCAAAATGTCGTCACGATGCAGTAGGGAAGGCGCGTGCCCACGATAAAACGTTCCGATAAATTGTATCGTCTAATCGGCAACGACAATATCGTTATCGTATCGGCTAGTGAAAAAGCGCCCGGCTTCGTATGTGTATTATGCGTACCCCGATATCGTGCCGCTGAAATCGTATACGATTTATCGGTGTCGTGTCGTTAAATGTAAAAGCGGCCTTAGTCGAATGAATAGAATAGAACTCGCAACTCTCCGATTAGGAGTTCGTCACCAAGTCGAACGGGATCTTCTTCATAAATACATAAAACAATCACAATCTAATTGTGTTATTATATTCTTTTGACAAACCTGATCTTTGACGGGCGTGACAAAACCGTCTGTCCTCCAGTCAACTTGATCAGAGACATTTTTTCCCGTCGGTCGGAATGTGACGTCATTTTTTGTCACGTGATTTCTTATTCTGAATCCGTGCAGAAGTCTCAGGATTTCAAAAATACTCTGGAAATTGCAAGGCAAGTGAGGATTAGATCATAAACATATAATTAGTAAGATATCTTTAACACTCTAGAGTTTGATATTTATCGAAATGAAATTCAAATATATTTAACACATTCTGTTTCATTCTTTATATTTTAAGAGTTTACTTTCGTAAATGAGTAAACAAAAGTAACGATTTTGAAAAATTGTGACGAGTTTAATTTTTTGATTTTTTTTTGTTTGCGGTGTTGCGCATTATTTTATTGTTGTTCATTAGAGCAAGGAAGAGCCGGGCTCAGTGCGACCACTGATCTCTAACTGTAACTTTTTGTTTGGGAAAGACATTTTGTTGACTTGAAGCCAATTGAAAGGGTAACAACTGTACGCCACTTTCACCGCTACCGCAATATTTCGTATATTTTTCACGTTAAAATAAGCCGAAATGTATTACTTTTGGCTGAAGTTTTTTTTCTATTTTCTTTTGAAACCCATTTTAAATGCGATCTGCTATTAAAATAGAAAGTCATTTGCAAGTCAATGTCAAAGTGGATAAATTGAGTTACAAGATTTGAGGACACATCACACCAGGCTGTGTGAGTTAAATAAACAGCATGTAATAAAAAGCAAGAGCAAAAATAATTCCTTTGGCAATATAAAAAAATAATTCTATAAAAAGAAAATAGAATATATATATGCATTTAATATTTCTATCATTCTATAGTATTAAAAAACACCACTAAATCACTTAAAAAAAATTGGGGTACAGTAAGGGCGTTTTTACATTGGCTTCAACCCTTCCATAGAGGAAACAAGTTTAGAGCATTCCAGAAGATACAGTTAGAATTCAGCGGGTTTTTCACATATGGAAGATTATTTTGAGAGATTGTTTGCTCCTCCTGCAGCGCATTAAATACTTTTATAACATTATGGCATATTTCATAAGTAACGTGCGATTCGCTACAGAAAGACGATTGAAAATTACTAATCTTTAAATAAATCTCAGATTCTCCCGTCTGAACACGCCTATTTGATACAATGTTAAAAAGAACTCAAAAAAGCTCACTCCGAGTTTCTCGTGCAAAGGCGAGAACATAAAGTACTATACTCACGTGGTCCGAGTACTTGTTGAGCCCCCTTCTGTAGGTGTGAAACCCCATATCAGCCCGGAGGTTGTGACTTGAAATTTCTTCCAGTCTCTCCTCCCATATGCGTCGCCTTCTCGCCTCCTCTTCTCCTCCAAAATACGATTTCTCGAATTTGTTCTGAAAATAATCGATATTCCAAATTATGTTAGTTTAACCCTTTGCACTCCGCTGTCGCCTCTCAGGCGACAACATAACGACAATTATTTTGTTTCCCTGTTCTTTAAAATAAACGAGAACAGCATGATCTTGTGTTTAGAACATCAATCTTTTTTTCAACTCGTTCTCTTGCTAATACAAAACAGATTAGGATTTTTTTCCCTTTATGAGTATAAAAAAAAATCTGTGGAAAAGAACGTAAAGAGGAATAACTGTTCCACAGAAAGAACACAAATCGCAAAGTGTTCTTGGAGTGCAAAGGGTTAATCCTTTGGACTGGGCTATCGACTCTCAGTCACCAAAATAACGAACTGTTCTTTGGTTCCCTGTTCCAAAAATTGAATGAGAACTGCATGTTCTTGAACATAAAAACAGCTTATCTTTCGTTGGCTTGTTCTTTATCAAACTAAATTTCAAACTCTGGACATTTCGTTCCAGAGTTCAGCGCTCTATCCACTCGGACAAGAAAGTTCGTTCCAAATTTGATAATATAAGTATACGAATGAAAGTAAAGCTTATGACCCAGAAAAGGACTGAAAAGTTATCAGAGTAAATGACTTTCGTTCATAATTTGAGGATTATTGTTTCGTCAAAATCACGTGATTCGATGACGAAACGATTGTCAAATATAATGAAAATAGCATTAACGTTTACAAAATTCTCCAAAATGAGAGTATTATTTCTTAAAGTGAAGGCGCCAATCGACGTCTCTTTTCAACCAAATAAAACTTCAAAATATACTCTTCACAATGATATGGCGG
The DNA here is from genome assembly GCA_963932185.1 of Troglohyphantes excavatus. Classification (NCBI taxonomy): domain Eukaryota; kingdom Metazoa; phylum Arthropoda; class Arachnida; order Araneae; family Linyphiidae; genus Troglohyphantes; species Troglohyphantes excavatus. The sequence continues at coordinate 66,053,608 of OZ010674.1, read as the reverse complement.
GCACACTATGTAGCTTCATTGCGGAGATATTGCATTTTTAATACTCTTTTGAATAATCTTTGTGATATTATTTTGCAATCACTCTGTATATAAATATTTTTATACATAGATAATCAGATATAGGATATTATAAATATTTTACTACCTTAAATTGCTGCCAGTGTTCGTCTAATTCTGATCTCCACTGAAGAGAGAATCCTGACGAACCAACAGCGAGGAGTGTGATCAAAACAATGGGGTTCATCCTTTCACTGAAATAAATTGGTAGAATTTTATCCGATGTACCAATGAATGTCTAAAATGTGAACCCGAAATAGTCTCAGTCTCTAAAAGTGACCCCAAATAAGTATCTGTCTCTAAAAGTGACCCCGAAAAAGTATCTGTCTCTAAAAGTGACTTTTAGATTTTTGAAGACTTTTTCGAAAATCTAAAAGTGACCACGAAAAAGTGTCTGTCTCTAAAAGTGACTTTTAGATTTTTGGAAACATTTTCGAAAATCTAAAAGTGACACGACCCCGAAAAAGTATGTCTCTAAAAGTGACCCTAAATAAGTATCTGTCTCCATAAGTGACCCCGAAAAAGTATCTGTCTCTAAAAGTGACTTTTAAATTTTTGGAAAATCTAAAAGTGACCCCACCCCGAAAAAGTATCTATCTCCAAATGTGACTTTTATATTTTTGGAGACTTTTTCGAAAATCTAAAAGTGACCCCGAAAACGTATGTCTCTAAATGTGACCCCGAATAAGTATCTGTCTCTAAAAGTGACCCTGAAAAAGTCTCTGTTCTTCATTCTTTTGGCACACTTTTTTTTAAAACATTTCTTATGTTTATAACGTCTTCGCGTTGCTCTGGTAGCCTAATGGATAAGACTGTAAATAGCGGTGCTGCAGACATGAGTTCGATTACCGGTAAGTCCAAGTTGTAATTGTCGATATGTATTGAAAGTGGTTTATAATGGCACCCTATGTATGCAAGGTACTGCTCTTTTTACTCATTTTTGAGTACATGTCTTTTTCAAAAATGAAACTTACGTATTCAGAGCTATGATAAGCATCGAATGTAATCGCAAATTAGTACATTTTACTTATTTTTGAATACATATTTTTAACAGTGCAAACGTTTATTCTAGGGCCTCTCTTGTAATGGGAACTTCGTTTTGTAAACCTTGCACACAATTTATGAAGAATTGTATTTTTCCCATATGTCCTTTTAATTCAAACATGACAACTCAAGTTTGCTTAAACTTTTTGAGAAAATTATTTTTTCATTCACCTTTATATTAGTTGTAAGATGTTATGTCCCTCCATCGTTAAGATTGGTTAAAAAATGAAATTTTAGTAGAATTTTAAAATTTGAATTTTTTTTTTTAAGGACTGTCGAGGTAAAAAATTATTGAATATATAAAACTTTAAACCCTATAAACCTTTTCGAGGTTCATAACATTTATAAAGATACTACGAGTAGATTCCTCCGAGTAATTAAAAATTATGCTTCTACATTAATTAGAACTTGAGTAATCATATTTGACAAAATTTTGCTAATTATCTTGTATAATGCTAATTATCTAATTAGCATTTGCTTATATTCAGGCTTTTTTTTATAATGAATCATCATGATTTTTTAAAGTGTTTTCATACGGGAAAAAAATATAATTTTAAAATTATAATTAAAAAAAATTTCAAGTGTGTAGTTGATGTCTTACCGGTATAACATTATTGCCCAGGCGAGTTGAAAACTTGAAATGCTTTTATCTCAAAGATCTTACATTTGAAGTTATGCCACTTTACAGTCAACTCGTCTTCATCTAATTGATGACTCACAACAGAAAATGAAGATATCAAGTTTAAAATCATTATGATATTTGACTGTCCTTGAAACGCTTCATTATATATTTTTTTTACCTACATAATCACATTTGTCATTTTTGCCGAGTAACTCTTTTATGAGTCAAAGAGATTATCTGTATATTAATTTGTTTAAATTTTTAACCGACTGAACAGCGCGCCAACCAAAACTCTGCAAACTTTACAATGCAAAATAAGGGATTCAAATACTTTACTATGCCAAATAATGGAGCCAAACACTTTACAATGCTAATAATGAAGTCAAATAATTTACAATGCCAAATAATGGGGCGAAACACTCTACAATGCCAAATAATGGGGTCAAACATTTTACTATGCCAAATAATGGGGTCAAACATTTTACAATGCAAATAATGGATTCAAACACTTTACTATGCCAAATAATGGAATCAAACACTTTACAATGCCAAATAATGGGGTCATACACTTTAATATGCCAAATAATGGTGTCAAACACTTTACAATACCAAATAATGGTGTAAAGTAACCCACTTAAACGATAATTAAAAGTTTTTTAAGTTACGCATTTTTGTTCAAGAAAACACCTTCCGCTAGCAGCAGCTGATAAAAGTGTACTTGTGGAATAGAACATTTTTGGTAAAAGGAAAAAAATTAAAATGCCAAACAAAAAATAAAAAAATGCGTGTAGGGTGGTCTTTGATAATTTTTAAGCCATCTGACAAGAAAAGTTGGAAAGTAACAAATAGGTTAGTAGTGAAAAACGAAATGAATACTTACCTGCCTTTGGGAGGTGGTGGTTGACTCGGGACTTTTTCCACAAGTGAGTCAAAGCTGCCGATGCTGTAACAATGACTCTTGCATTTAGTTAAATGCACAGCAGTTACGTCAAGAGGCTTTTCTTTGGCATAAGGCACTTCCTGTCGACAACGTGATCAAGAGTCTCGTGGATGACAGAAAATTAAATCGTTTATCTTTCTCTGTTGTAGAACACGAAAATTTAAAAGACAATAGGGGTTAGACAAGAAAAAAATCAGGTGTGAAATTTCTGGCAAGTTTCGATCATGCTCCTATTAAAATTCACGTGCCATTAAGAATATTTGTGGCTATTTGGTTTCAATTGCACAATGGAGTTCTTTAAAAATACTCAGTCGATCTGTCTCAACTGCAGCGCAGTGCGTTTAACAATCACCCGGAATCGAACCCGGGACGTTGTGCATGCTACGCCGATACTTAAACCATCAAGCAAAAGTAATTCCCGAGCCGGAGAAAAAGTATCGCTTATTCGACCCCCACACAACTTCATTATTAACGTATTTTGTCTCGTGGTCTTCCATGAAAGTGTTTGGAGATATTATTGGGACTTATTGACAGCAAATCAAGAACTTGGACTTCGTTTGCTTCTAACCATGATTTTGTCGAACCAAAGCAATGGACGGAATTGTTGTATTTCTGAAATCTTCATAATGCCCATTTGCAATGAGCATTGCTGCAATGTTTTTCTGCAACATCATCTTGGTAACGATCTGAATTCATTATTGTGATTATACAAACTATGGGAGCAGGTACAGTATTAAAAATTATTACAACCTTGCACCAAAATTTGGTACCTATTTAACTGCAATCAACATTTGGTGCATAGTTTCACCATTTTAGTTGTGAAACTTGCGCGAATACCATTTAGTTGTGAAACATTGCGCCAAAACTCATTACGTTGCATAAAACTCATAATTCGAGTTTTCTTAGTATTTTAGAAGTAGTATTTTTGTAGCGAAGCTGGCAACCCTACATCACGACTTTTTTACTTTTCTTTGTCAAGTCCATCGATCAGGCTCGAACTAGGAATTCTCTGATTCATAGCTGAACGCCTTTAGCCACTCGGCCACGAAGGTTCTTGTTCGTTGGTGTCGTTATTGGATGTGATTCCTCGGCTTGATGTAGCGACAGCGAAGATTTCGGTTGCAGTTAAACAGGTTGAACAAATTATCGGTGACACTTCCGCTTTTTTTCCGATAGAGAATTTTAGGTTCAACTTATATTCCACCATAATATGGTGTAATTTGTTTCAGACATTTGTTTTGCACCAAGATATGGGACATCGTTGAACTGAAATGTTTAACAGTGTACCAATGGAAGCAAACGACCCTCCTTACACTATGACACGTTCATAACGCCATTGATGGTGGCCCCTCATAAAAATAGTTCCTGAGAAATAAAAACATCAAATATTAAGTGTATATTAAAATACAAATACAACGTTAAAATACGCAATAAAAGTCCGTAATAATCCGGACATGTTTCGGGAGATACATCACCCTTCATCAGCGGAAAAATGCAAAGTCTGTGTGTAATGAAATATAAATAAACCCAAGAAATCTAAAGTGTTGCCAAAGAACAAAAAACTATTACAAACGGTTGGAGTTAACTATTGTGTGCCAACAAGCGGGAAACATTGGGACCGCAAACGTTTCATTGACAACCGAATCAATATTGCTAAAAATATGAAACGCCTCCAGGAAGTCAAGTTCAACTGGAGATTTAGGTTTGCAAATTAAATGTGAGTTAGAAAAATTAAATATATGACCATGTTCCCAAGAGTGCTTGGCAATGGAGGACTTCTTTATTTCTTGTTTAACAGTATGTGCTTGGTGCTCCTTGATCCGAAATCCCAATGCTCTCTTTGTTATATGACATTCCACATTGACATGAAATACTGTATATGCCCCAGTTATTAAGATCGTCAATAGGGTCTGTAAGTTGTGTGAAGGTGATCTTATTGATAGGTGAAAAAATGGAACGTGATGTATCTACCGAAACATGTCCGGATTATACGGATTTTTATTGCGTATTTTAACGTTGTATTTGTATTTTAATATTCTTAACGCAATGTTCTATAAGACGAGTTTTTATCTTATTAAGTGTATTATTCATTTGTTTATCAACAAAATTACAAAACAGTTTTGGAAAAATTGCCTAAAAATTATAAAATTTTCCAGTAATAATAACGAGTTTGTCAACTCTTTTAGAATTAAATAAAAATTAGAGCCACTAAAGCCCTACTCCCGGCTTAACGTGCCTAATGGGAAATCAGGCCCTTTGAAACAGGAAGAGGGTCTCCAATATTATACTTGCTTGTGTATTAAAAAAAATCCTTCAAACGTCTTTTAAAAAGTTTCCATAGACTTCAACCTTGGGGATTTCCAACTTGCCGCCATGATCGTTTCGAAATAGAGTGAACCAATTATTTTGGAACAATCATTCGAAATGTTACATTGCCTGACAAAATGAGAGAAATGAGCTGAATTTGATTCGTCATTCTAAACCTTCATTTCTTTCAGACTTCTTTTCAAAATGTCGTCTGATAATTTATATAATGACGTGTTTCTTCGATATCTGTATAAAGGCTCCATTGAAAGTGACGTTTAACTTCATTTTTATATTCATTCTAAGCTAATAGAATGTTGGGGTACATCAGAAAAAGTGTTTCATCAAAATCTAAGAATATAACCTTGTACAGAGGTTTGGTAAGGCCTCATCTTGAGTATGCTGTACAGTTTTGGTCACCATATCTTAAAAAAGATATTGAATAGTTAGAGAAAATTCAGCACATGACTACTAAATTGGTCCAAGGATTTTCAGTCATGAATTATGAATATATATTAAAAAATATTGAATATGCATACTCTGTAAGAGAGAAGGGTTAGTGCATATTTGATTCAACTGTTCAAATTGATAGAACGAGAGGTCATTGATTTAAATTAAACGAATCCCATTGTAATCGGGGAGGGAGAAAACACTATTTCTATAATAGGGTAATAGACAAATTAAACAAATTGCCATTGAATATATTGTTAATTGTACAGCAGTAACACAAATTTTAATAAGTTATATATTCATTGGGGGATAGGTAGGAGATACTATATTTGCATTTGTATGTTTTAGAAAATAATTTTATTTTTAATTTATTACCGGTCCCTTTTGAATTACGTCACTTAAAGGGGGGGGGGGGGCATAGGACACAATATTATCAAAATTACCCAAAAATATTTTATGCTTTGAAAACTAGTTCATTTTACTTTTAATTGAACACACCAAAATTATAATTCTACGAAGAGTACAACTAATTATTTTTTGGAATTAATATTAAGTTTTGGTACAAAATTGTCTCAATACGTAATTTTGAACTCATTTTTCTCAGTGATGACTTTTTCATGTTTGATCCAGTTTAAACTGATATAAGTTAAGATCTACTTGAAGAAACGTATCCAAATTGGCTACAGTGTAATTCCAAACATATTACTTTAATTCGTATTTAGGGATTAGTTGTATATAGATTATATGTTTTTAAGTATTTAAAAAAAAATAGTTTAACAAGTGAAATTAGTGATTTTTAAAAAAAAAAATTTCGCAAAAATCTTTTACAAAACAACAGAAATTTGTAAAACTGCTTGTTCATTCTTTTGTTTATAAAAAGGCAAAAGTATATATTTTTTGAAATTTTTACTTGACTTATATTAAAAAGAAGAAAAGTCACTTTTTTGTAAAGTTTTATTTTTAAAAAGAAAAATGATATATATTTTTAACGTTTGATCAAGAGATTATGATAATATACTTTGCCCACATATGTAGAAAAATTTATAGTGATATGCAAAATTAAACAAAAAAGTAAAATGTGTCCTGTATGCCCTTAAACTAATGAATTAATTAGTTTATTTTCAATCTATCACCAGTCCCTTTTGAATTACACTACTTAAACTAATGTTAAAATACTATGCAAACAATTTATAAACATATTTTTCAAAAATACACAATATGTATACCGAAAATCTTCTTTATTCAAATTTTCACAAATACAAAATCTTTATAACTTCCTTTGAAAACTAAAACTGTAGGTAATGAATAGTTTTTCTTAATGAAACTTGCTTAATGTATGCGAATAACACATTTAACGAACTGTTTATTTGAAAAAATTCTACCAGAATTCAACATACAAAAAACACAAATTCAACTCAGTTTTTCATGTCAGTATATATATATAACTTAAATTTTTAATATATTATTAAATAATTTCGGATAAAAAGTTGTTTAATATTAATGATTAAAAAGGCTTAAATTTTAAAAATGCCGCTTTAATTACAAATCTAAAGAGACTAGGGATAAAAACAAATAAACGATAAATTGATAAATGAATATAACAACACTCTTTCGAATAGATGGCAGAATAACCAGATAACTATTAAAATAAACAGTATATCTTGCAAACAAGCTCAACATTGGAAACTTTTACTTAGGGCAACAACCGTAACTCATCGTACTGGACTGTTCCTCTTCTGGCTCTGATAATGTAAGTGCCCAAGACTCCTAGTGCCATAACAGCAGTTATAACAAACAGCACTGAAACCGCAACTTTAATTCGACTGGAATTGGAAGGTGTTGGAACAGGGTCACTCGGCGTTGTTTCACTCACACCAGATGTGGATGGTGGGGTGCTTGACGATGTAATAGAAACACTTTGGTTGGTTGTAGACATCATTCCTGCCGTTACAGAGACAGTTTTTACAGTTTCAGAAGCTGTTACTCCGGTTTCAGAAGCCGTTACTGCAGTTTCAGAAGCCGATACTCCAGTTTCAGAAGCCGATACTCCAGTTTCAGAAGCCGTTACTGCAGTTTCAGAAACCGATATTCCAGTTTCAGAAGCCGTTACTACAGTTTCAGAAGCCGATACTCCAGTTTCAGAAGCCGATACTCCAGTTTCAGAAGCCGTTACTGCAGTTTCAGAAGCCGATACTCCAGTTTCAGAAGCCGATACTCCAGTTTCAGAAGCCGTTACTGCAGTTTCAGAAGCCGATATTCCAGTTTCAGAAGCCGTTACTGCAGTTTCAGAAGCCGATATTCCAGTTTCAGAAGCCGTTACTGCAGTTTCAGAAGCCGATACTCCAGTTTCCGAAGCCGATACTCCAGTTTCAGAAGGTGTTACTCCAGTTCCAGAAGCCGTTACTGTAGTTTCAGAAGCCGTTACTGCAGTTTCAGAAGCCGATACTTTAGTTTCAGAAGCCGTTACTGCAGTTTCAGAAGCCGATACTCCAGTTTCAAAAGCCGATACTCCAGTTTCAGAAGGTGTTACTCCAGTTTCAGAAGCCGATACTCCAGTTTCGGAAACCGTTACTCCAGTTTCAGAAGCCTTTGTTAAAGTTTCAGAAGCTGTTCCCCCCGATTCTGAAGATTTTCCTTCCGTTTCGGAAGATGTTACAGATGTTTCAGAAGCTATTCCTGACGTAGATGTAGCGTTCTCATGGGAATCTGATCCTATCTCAACTGTAATCTCTTCATTTGTATGCGTTTCTGTAACTGTGCCACTTACGTTGGTTGGAGAAGCTGTTCCTATTGTATCCGTGCCACTATAATCGGACTCAGGAACTGTGCTTTTTGTAATTGTTGAATCATTTGGGCCGTTTTGAGAGAGAAGTATTTTTGAGGAACGATTACTTTTAGAAGAAGATTCCGAAGGAGGAAGGTTAACGCTCCCGTTTGTTTCAATATTTTCTTTTGTGGATTTAGGAGATCTAAAATACCTCTGATACTGTCTTAGAAATCTGGATTTGGCAAAGCGATTTCCATTTATGACATCCAGGTCGTCGAAAACCAAATTTGGTTCTTTTCCCAGAGAATAATTCCATTTACTCCTTGTTAGTGAAGATACGCTTTCTGCACCTACAAATATATAAACAAAACATAAAAGATAAGATAGTAGATTTTATTGAAAAGAACAGTATTTCATATATAATATTTGTTAATATAAAGGTAACGACATGTCTTAAAGAGTGGTTTTTTTTTTCTATTTTAGAACAACAACCCAATGTGCGCGGTTTCCACAAAAATTACCGGATTAATTTGACTCATACTTGTATGTTGGGTTTTGTATTGTTGCCTTTAAACTGGTGTAGGTGATAAATTTCTAAGGTTTTAGAAAAACGTAGTCATAATAGAAAAAAGGTTTTTTTCTCTAACTTTTCGCAATTTTGGGAACCTTTTGCAAAGATTTCTCATACATCTATCTTAATAACTTGTATGCAAAATATAGCTGCCGATGCATTAAGTTTTCTGAAGACATTGTACTTACGAACACTCACAGATCGATTTAATTAAAATATAAATTCGGGGGTGCTCAAAACATGTAGAAACTCCACTAAATCGATATTTAAATTTATTTCTGTAAACAATAGTTCCATTGCTGTAAACCTTGGTGAATTCCTAGTGTACGGTGTCTCTTTGGCGCGATTCTGAAAATTGGCGCCAAGGCCTCTGCAAAACAACGTGAAACTGTGCGAGAAAAAAAAAAGTAGGGTTGCCGTACGTCGTGATATTGCTAGAAACTTCATGAAATAGGGTTGCCAAACTATAAAATTTGTCGCCCACCAATTGTCGCCAAATCACATTTGGTGGGGGCACCGTACACTAGGAATTAATCTAAATGGTATGAACATAGAGTGATACAAAGTACCAACAACTGAGACGACTTTTCCTGTCTGGTAGTCTGGGTGTCGTTTTCCGCTTTTTGCAAAAACTCTGCTGGAGACAGTAAGTTAAATCACCGGCAGAGCCATTCAATACGCTTGATTCAAACTTTCCAAATATAATCTTGGTATTCAAAAGTTGTTGTTTTTTGCTATAAAAATTAATTTTCAGTTTTGGAATTTTTTTGGGTAAGACCTCCAAACAAGCAAAATTTCCTGAGGTGAAATTTATGTGTCCGTAAAGCCCTTCTACAACGAAAGGTGAGTCCAATGTGAAGGGGTGGGTGAAAGAACCAGACAGCTCCACTTTTCAAAATCGTTCAGAAAGGACGGAAAACGCTTTAAAAATACTTAACGTTTTTAAAAACTTTTTAAGTTTGGGTAAAACATTAAATATACTTTTTAAACTTTTTGCCTGGTTTTTTTAATGGAGCTGCCTAGTTTTTTACACCTAACACTGTAATTCAGCGGCCAGGATTACCAATAAACAAAAAAAAATCCTTGTAGATACTTCCACGAAATCTTAAATACTATAGTGAATTTCCAGTAGCAAAAAATATTTGTTTCACTTAAGGTTTGCATAATAAATTACATATAACTATGGTCTAGCTCTGATTTACTTCCCTTTAATGACATTTCGTGAGTATTATAACACACTGGTTAGCTGGTTCAACAAACAACACCTGCAAGAAACGAGTGCGGCATACGGCTGGTTGATGCAACACGAAAGGCGATCCAAACAAGCGACTAAACGTTGAACTAATTCGCTGCAAAAGCAAGACAGCTCTTGGAGCTGAACGTTTCTTGAACTTAATGAGACAACAATGCAGATATTTTCCCTTTATATCTCATAGTCATTGCTTACAGCTGTCTGCTTCTTGCACCAGCCGATAGAGGATTTTTTGTTCTTTATAGGAATATGTGCGAAAGTGTAAATCAGAAAAAGTGGAGCTGCCTTGTTCTTCCACACCCTTCAATTGGCTTTATTATTTAGTCAGGTATATAACGATGAGCAATGGCTTGTTGTTTGGTTTTTAAATGTAAATTTGAAGACAAAAAAGAAGGTGAGCAAAGTTTTTCCGTAGTTCACTATATCCACCGACTGTTTAATTTTTTTTTTACGAATTGAGTGCATTTCTTATGAAAGAACTGTAAAAACTCTAACAGCATCCACTAACCGTCGCACAAATGGACATTTTTTTTTACTTCCCGAAATTCACATTGTTAAAAATAGGTACTCTAAGTAAAATTTACTCATTTTTTAGTACATTCGATGCTTATCATAGCTCCGAATACATAAGTTTCATTTTTGAAAAAGAGATGTACTCAAAAATGAATAAAAATTAATAAAAAGTGCAGTAGCTTGCCTACATAGACTGAATTCATAAATAACTTTCAATAAATATCGACAATTACAACCAAGACTTACCGGGAATCGAACCCATATCCTCAGGCACCGAAATCTAGTGCATTAACCGGTAAACTACCAAAGCGAATTAAAAAGCTATAAACATAAGAAACGTTAAAAAAAAGGTTTGCCAAAAGAATGGGAAGCAAGATAATGTTTTCGTAATAACTCAGTTTCTTTTTAAACAATCGACATCAAATGATGTGGTAAAGCATCTTCTGAACACCTATTTTAAGTTTGTCATGTTTCATTAAGATCGCTTGAACAGAAGTCTGATATTAGCAATATTAAATCACATAGCTCACTCTTTAGAATGTACGGTTTCATAAATTTAAGTACGTCATCGCTCATTTACGATGCAAATGTACTCAAATAAGTATGTTCAGGTACTCTTTATTAAGCACTTTTTTTACATGGCAGTCGGGATAGGTGCGAAATTTAAGTTCAAATTCGAAAAGTGGAAAAAGTCACACCAATTGACCGTAATTTAATAAAAAAAAGTGTAATTTCATGTATGGCGTTTTTATTCCTTTAAATACGTAGATCCCTTACAAAAACACTTGTAATAGCAATTCAGCCATTAAAGTGATAGCAAAAAATAACATTTATTAATACAGGAGAAGATTTTGCTTTTATCTACTGATAAGAAATGTTCTGTGCTATTTTATCTGCAGAACATGATTACTTTCTTTTTGATATAGAGTTTCGCCAACTCATTGAAATATTCAAAATGTTTACTTTTAAGTGTTCACTTAATAAAATTTTACAGCTATTAAAATCGTAGATTAGATTAGAACCGAGTAGTTTTGGTTGTTAAGTATGCACGAAAATGTAATATAAAAATTTAGGAACTCGCGTGCTTTAGGGCCTGAAAAAGGGGTCCAGTGGCCCCGAGGAACAGTATCCGGCTAGCAATCAGTGGATTGTGAGTTCGAATCGAAGTGGACTTGTCAAAAGTGAAGCTGTAGTAATTTTACGACCGGAGGGTTGCCAGATTCACTCCTTAATTACGAAAGTAAATGTCCTGAATTTCCCTCGGCGTGTATACAGGAATGATGTACGTTAAATCTTACATGGGGTCCAATGTCCTGAAACCTATTCTTCCGTCATAAGAGAAAAAAAATATAACAGTCAAATTGATAACCTCTCTTCTTTCGGCGCGCTTTGGCGGTATTGGATGGCGCGCTTTAGCCCTTTACACTCTGTTGGCGACAACATAAGGACTCGTTCTTTTGGTTCCCTGTTCTTTAAAATAAACGAGAACAGCATGATCTTGTGTTTAAAAAACATCGATATTTTTTTCAACTCGTTCTTTTGCAGATCCAAAACAGATTATGTTTCTTTTTTCTATAAGCGTAACAAATTCTAGGGTAAAGAACATATGGATGAATAACTGCGGGGGTTCAAACAAGAAGTTCCCCAACTGAACGATTCAAAATTCACAACTCAACTATTCGAAATTTCCATCTCAACAGTACTGAAAATTCTTGCTCCAACTTATCGACATTTTTCATCTATTTTAATATATATTTTAGGTAATATTAAACAGTTCTCTCACAAGCATTGATTTGTTGCACCCATATTCCAATGCAATGTCCGTTCTGAGGTCTAATTTAAATGTAATCTTACAAGTTGGGCAATTTATAATCTTCCCTAGCATTCATTTGTTAATAGTATTAATTTTCTTCAGGCTTAAATTTTCACAACTTAGGGTTTTTAGAAGTTAAAATTCTCAACTTTCAGGGTTTCCAGATTCAGGGTTTCCAGGGAGGGGAGGAGGGTTGACAGGCTTCTAAGTGAAAAAAAGATTACAAGCCAGCATTCTTTAGCCAAGACCAGTGCCATTTGCCTCAAAAGAAAGTATTGAAGCAGAACTTGGATATATCATTTTCGAAAGATATAATTGAACCGTTTGCATTCAGTGAATGGAATGGGCAACTCCAATAATTCCAGTGGTAAAGCTAAATGGAAATTTATGTATTTGTGGTGATTGTAAAGTTACAATAAATCCAGGATTAACCTAGGATAACCTAGGAACCCTTACCTAGGATTGAGGACATTTTTGCTGATTCAGCGGGAGGACAATCGTTTACAATGACAGATTTAGCAGTAGCCTACTTGCTTGCCTATGGTAGGTGAACAGGGCCGTTCATTTACAAACCATAAATACGCATAAAGATCTTTTTCAATAATAAGAGAATGAATTATGATATAGCTTTAGCTCCTGCGATTTGGCAACGGAACAAGTTTTGTCAGGAACGGCAGGTTTACACTTTTCTTTTTTGGCTGATACATATAACAATTAAGGATGAAAATGATTGTAAGCATTTTCAGCGATGACACTGTTAAAAATAGGTATTTAAATATAAGTAAAATTTACTCATTTTTTATTACATTCGATGCCTATCATAGCTCCGAATACATAAGTTTCATTTTTGAAAAAGGAATGTACTCAAAATGAATTAAAATGAAAAAAGAACAATAGCTTGCTTGTCTACATAGGCTGCCTGCATAAATCACTTTCAATAAATACCAACAATTACAACTTAAACTTACCGGGAATCAAACCTATGCTTGTAGCATAGCTGTCCACAGTCTTATCCGTTCCGCTATCGAAGCAACGGAAAGAATTTATAAGCAGAAGTAATGTTAAAAAGGTGTGCTAAAAAATAGGAAGTAAGATAATTGAATTGTAATAACTCAGTTTCCATTTCAGCAATTTGCATCAAATAATGTGGAAAACCATCTTCTGAACAAGTATTTTATGTTTGTCAGGTCGTTTTGATAAGATGGCTGGAACAGCAGCTGAGATTAACAATATTAAACCACACTGTTCATTTTTGTTAAAGTACGGTTGCTTAAATTTGAGTACGTCATCGCTCATTTACGATGCAATTGTACTCAAAGAAAAACGAGTACGTCCATATACTCATTTTAAGCATTTTTTTTTTACGGTGTAGAGGTGTTTTTGCAGAGAATTCAGCAGTACGGTTCTAAAGTAAACCAACAGAAAAGTGAGTTTTTTAGAAGTTCGGATAAACTAGTGTGGTCACAGAATAGATAAATTCGGACTTCATAAAATGGAAGATAAAAGAGAAACAATATCAAAAACACCGATTATGAAGTCTGTTTCTGATGTAAAGAGTTCCTTAGGACTAGTTAACTACTATGGAAAATTTATTCCCAATATGTCTACACTAATCGCCTTTTTAACTTGTTAAGGAATTAAGTTAATTTTCTTTTGGAGTACAGACTATCGTAACACTTTTTAGGACACTTAAGCAGGAAATAGTATCAAATCGAATTTTATGCCATTATATAATCCTAAGCTATCATTGGTATTATAGACATTGGTATTATCAGCTGGAATCGAAGCTGTTCTAAGCCACATCATGACGGATGGAACTGTGAAACCGGTAACGTTTGCGTCATGTTCGTTGATAGCAACTAAACGCAACTACTCACAATTAGATAAGTAAGCTTTGAGAATTGTGTGGGGGAGTTAAAAGATTTTACCAATATATTTTTAGGATTTTTGCTAGATATGGAATGCCATTGACATTATTGAGTGATAATGGAACAAGTTACACAAGCTATGAATTTCAACAATTTCTTAAATCAAACAATATCAAGCATATAATTTCAGCGCAGCGCCATACCATGCAGCAACGAATGGTCAAATTGAGAGAATGGTTCAAAGTTTCAAAAGTTCCATAAAAGCAAGTCAAAGAGATCAAGGAGATTTGAATATGAAATTTCAAATACTCTTCCTATAGAACAGAATAACTCCTCCTTCACTTACAAGAGAATTATAACTCTCTGTGAATGTTTGATGTCTTTAAATGAATTATCGTATCACGTTGTAAGAAAAAGAACTTGTCTTACTTGCCATGAACTGGTCTATACCAGATGTAACTTATATATACAGTACCATCAGCGACCATAAAAGTTTCATAAGTCTACAAATATTTAAAATTGCCCAATTATTTTTAAAGTTCATTGTTCTCTAATCAAATGGATTTTCAAAAAATGTGTATGTTCTAAATTGCTAATTCATTTTACCTTGATTCTGCAGATATCAATGGCGAACTACATTTAGAGTAACAGACAGTAGAATATTAGGTTCTGAAACTAATTCACGGTGTTATTTGGTGAGTTTTATTGTTCTTGAAAGAGAGAAATATTTTCCAATCCAAAATCGAAAGTAAACCAAAACAAATATATAAATGGGTCCATGAATAGGCTGCACTGGTGTATTGAGGAACTTGGGCAACAACCAATATCAGTTAAGAACCCTTGGATGTTTATCATATGTCAAGTAATATTTTTGCAGTGATGGAAAAGTATTTTTAACCATTATAAACTTAACTATCCAGTTTGGAATACATCAAACAATTTTCAAAAATTCGCACAAGAAGAAGAATATTAATAGTTTTCTATTCTCAACTTACATCTTCCTTTTTCAAGTGCGACTCCAAAACTTATGCCATTATTTAATGGCATTATTTTTGTGTAGTAGCTAATTTGGTATTTATTCGAAATAGGTTTACTACAACGAAAATATTCGTTTCTCTCACGGGTTGACAATTTTTGTTAGAATATCATTAATTTATTTGTAGAATATCAAAAAAAAATCATTAACATAAATTTTTTTAACAATTTTGGATTGAAAAATAGTACTTTCAATGCAATAAATAATACATGACATAACACGAAAATATAGAATACAACATTACAAAATGTAACAAACTAAAACAGGACAAAGCAAAGATCTTATTTAAAATGGAAGGAACAAATTCTACCACCAACAAAACAAAGGCATTTTTTTTTTCAAAGAATTGGTTAATAAAATTCCAAAAGGCATTGAAAATATTTTTTTTTAACAATTTGGAGACTATTAGGAGGCCAATTCATTTATCGAAGTTTCAGCTTCCTTTGGAAGATCTACCTCGCTCTTTCTTTGTGAAACTTTGGAAATTTAACAGAATATGTTAAACTTTTTATATTTCTCCTTCTTCTGTATTGCAATCACATATGGGATTGCAATATTATATGAGTATAAAATAAATGGAATTTATAAATGTAAGACTTAAAATTACCGTGACCTGTTTAAAATAAAATTGGAATAGAATGGATTAAAATTATAAGAATTAGATCGAATTGAATTATAGATTTATATGCAGAGAATTAATACGTGCAAGACTCGGTAGTTCTGTTACTGTAGTAGTGTTACTTAGGATAGCCAAGCACAATAGAATCGAATTGAATTGGAATAAAATGGAATGGAATTATAATAAAATGAAATAAGAATATAATTGAATAAAAATATAATAGAATTATAATAGAATGAAATAAGAATAGAATGAAATAAAAAAAGAACGAAATAAGAATAGAATGAAATAAGAATATAATTGAATAACAACAGAATATAATTGAATAACAACAGAATAGAATGAAATAAGAATAAAATTAAATAACAAATAAATATAATTATAATAGAATATATTTATAATAGAATATAATTATAATAGAATATAATTAAAATAGAATGAAAAAAGAATAGAATTGAATAACAACAGAATAGAATTGAATAACAACAGAATAGAATTATAATAGAATATAATTAGAATAAAATAAAATAAGAATATAATTGAATAAGGACAGAAATTAGAATTAGAATATAATTAAATAAGAATATAATTAAATAAGACTAGAATTAAACAAGACTAGTTTTAAATAAGACTATAGAAAATAGAATTAGAATAGAATAGAATTAGAACAGAATAAAATAAGAATTAGAACGGAATAAAATAAGAATAGAATAGAATAAGAATAGAATGAAATATAAATAGAATTGAATAAGAATATAGAGAAAAATAGAATTAAAATAAAATGGAATTGAAATAGTTACATAGAAATGAATTGGAATAAAATTAATTTGTATAGAATGGAATCGGAATAAAAGGAATTTAGAGTGGAATGGAATAGAATTAGTGAAATTTAATTAGAATAAAATATACTCAAATAATATAGAGAACGGCTTATAATAATGAAATAATCCCGTATTCATTAACTTCTTACCAGAGAATATTCCTATGCAGGCCAGTATAAATAATCCAATAAAACGGGACATGATGGTACCCACATAACACGCACACCTTCCACCGTTGAGAGACGCATTCAGGTGCTGAAATGAAGCGTTTATCAAAGTAATGTATTTCGCCACATCGCTTAATCTGTACACTAGGGAACGTATACAACTTGCGAAATCTATACATCTGCTGTTATTGTTATTATAAAAAGACCGTTTGATCCATAAAAATAACTATAAGCTGTAAGTTCTTCAATAACTAAAAACATATATCTGCGTTTCAATATGCAATGTCACCTAATAAAGGCCCCTTTCTCTATTTTGTGAGTATTAGCTGAAAGAAGGACTCAACTTTTTTACAATTGTGTAATCGATATCGGAAAAAAAGCTGTTTTTGACCCACTCTTTTCCCCAAGCCTTTGTTGTTGCCTAATTATACTAAAAATCAATTTTAAATTACCGAAACAATTGGTAGTTGCATCCCAAAAGCGAGACTTTTAGTTAGAATATAGAAAATATAATTATAATAGAATGAAATAAGAATAGAATAGAATGAAATAAGTATAGAATTGAATAACAACAGAATTGAATTGAATAACAACAGAATTGAATTGAATAACAACAGAATAGAATTAGATGACATCCATTTGGCTTTTATTAAAAAAAAAAGACTTCCATACATGCAACCCGGATTTTATTCTTGTCGGTGACATTCCAATGGTAACACTTTAGACAAATGAAATATCCTCGAGCAGCCTGAAATGCACGTATATATTGTATTAGGGGCAAAAATCGAAATTTTAACATAGGTATACCTTAAAAATTTGACAGTTGAGTACATGCATAAAAATTTCTAAAAAGATTTAAATTTAAACAAGTTTTCCAATCCACAAAAAAAAAAAAAAAATCGAATTTTGAATCATTTGTTTGTTTATGCTATAGGGAAAGGGTGGGCAAAGTGGCCAAGATAAATATTTTTTTAAATAAGTGAACGTAAGTAAAAATTTAAAAGGAAAATTAGTAAAAGTTAGTTTCATTATTTAGATTTCTGCAAAAAAATATTGTGTCTTTATTTTGAATACTTTTTATGCCGGTATAAAACAAGAACTCGTTGACAACGTTTTAAAGAATATGAATATGCATTTTTAATATAAGAATGTAATTTTTTCAATATTATATATTTAATATATAATGTTTTATATATTATATATATTAACATATAATATTTTTATATTAATATTTTTTTAATATAATATAATTCTTAATTTAATATAATTTTAGTATATTGTAACAATATTATTAGTAAATACAAAGGTTGTGAAACATTTTAATTTGCAAACATTTTAATAACTCAATTTCAAAGCATTATTAGCGTTTAAAAACTTCTTTTTTTTTTTACCATAGTTTTTGTATGAAATTATTTGCAGACATCATATGTGAAATCACTGTCTTCTTCCTCTATCTAGAACACTCCTCGTATGCCCAACGTAGACAGCTTGAGCGAACCATGCTTTATTTTCTTTAGAAATAGTGGCTGCCCATTTTGACGCCATTACATAAATGCGACTCTACATGATAAACAACTAACAATCTAGAACTTACTTCAATGCAAATATTTGAAGTTTAAATCACATTGTGTTAAGGTTTACTGCTATCATATGTATTAGAAACATGTATTTAATAATAATAATATTTGCAATACGCTTCCCTTACATCAGCACGTTTAAAAACATAAAAATCTTGTCATCATACAGCTCCAAACTTCAGCATGACAATGATAGCAAACTAGCGAAGTAGTTGATGCGTTTGCCACTTCGTGTCAGCACCGCAATGCTCGAAAATAGACAGTGGCCACTTTACTCGACGACCTTCCCGTATTTAGTCAAGGCAAATATTAATTTTTTTTTTCGTTTTGAAATTGTGAAAAAACAACAACATTGAATTGAAACCCGAATTTCTTTCCCGGTTCTTTTTTATTTAGCTATAAAAATTTTAAAGGATTTCCTAATTTAGTTCATGTGTGTGGAATGGTAGAGAAGAATGGAATTGGAATAGAATGGAAATAGAATATAATGACAAAATAAAATGGAATTAGAATAGTATTTAATTTGAATAAAGTGGGATATGAATATAATGTAGTGGAATAGTGTAGAATAGGTTAAACTTAATTTGAATAAATTGGAACAAAATCCGAAAATGTTAAATTTTTAAATAAACGTTTTTTGTTTTAAAATTATAAATTTTTATCATGACATTTTTGTTTACAACGATTGGTTTTTTAAAGTTGGTTTTTTAAGTTAAATAATGATCGATAAATCGAAATAATGATTAAAAAAAATTAGTTTAGGAAATCGAATCGAAAATTAAAGTTTTTTTTAAAAAAAAAAATTGAAATTTTATGCATATATAGCATCTTTTCCAATTTCAAAAAGTACCCACGCTGAAAAATTATTGTTAGATATCCCAAAATTAAAGTTTATTCCGCTTGAAATATATATATATATGCAATTTTTATATCCTCCCTGCAAATTCTACATTTTTATCAATTTCAGACTTGCATTATTCTTGCTGCCTTCGACAAAAGAAGATACTGCTTGTTTACATATCGTCGAAGAGTTTCGCTGACATTAATATCTATTCGAAAAATTCATTTTGACTCCTTAATTTATTTCTGTTGAAAGTACTTATAATTTATATTATAATTATTAATCAAACAAGGTTTATAATTTTTTTTGTTTACAGATATTTTATTAAATCGTAAAAAATAACATTAGCGTATTTGTTAATGGAATGCTCCTGAACACTAACGGTCGTCATCTGAAACTGATAATAAATTCATTCTTAAAGCAAATAATTTCGTGTTTCGTTTGGTGCATTAAAAAAGAAATCTAATTGAAATTAAGCACCAAATGTTGGTTGCAGCTAAATAGGTACCAAATTTTGGCGCAAAGTCGTAATAACTTTTAACAGTGTAAATACGCAGTACAATCGACGTTACACGTTAAAAATCATTAATGCGATATGTGTTACAAATAGATAGATGTTCAAAAATATCTATATTTGTTTTTCGCGTAACCGACTAGAAGAATTGGTAACGCGATCACAATTGCAGTGAATTCAGTTGAAAACATATTCCCTTCACTTTATTATAACATTTGCACAAATCTTAAGATATTAATAAATACTACACATGCATGTAATGTACAGTGGATTTAGACGGGGTCACAAACAGTTGGGCGATGGCCATTGTTTGGCTCATTAACAACATATAATAAACCCTTCTTTTTTATATGCTTTAGATACTTTGTTTGTTGCTACTAAAGCTAAGCGACATGTTTAAAATCTAAGCAAAGTAATTGGGCGAAAATAATCTTTTATTTTACCTTATGTGATAAGTTCTAACAATGACCATTACCCAAAAACTTGTGGTAATAGGTCATTGTTAGAAAAAAAAATCATTCAACAAAGTTATATTTTGAAATTATAACACGACATAAAATCTGGGATTAAGCTTTATATTTGACATTTAATATTTTTGAGAAAAAAATATTATTCAGGTTAATTTCTATAGTAGTAAACAATTGTTCTTTTCACGATACACCAGTGGACACGAGGATTTCGTCTTCTTCTAAAGTTAAATCGGCCAAAGATTTCAATACATCCTTCGAAAGAAAAGTTGACACATTTGTCTTCTTTCTGAAATTAATATATAATTTTTTTAAAAATGACAAAATCAGATAAAAACGTATTTTTGGAAGTTAGCTTAACCAATCTAAAATTTATCAATAGTGACTATTTTGTTGGTAATTGTCTATTATCACTTTAAAATGTTTTAAAATTTGTGTACCGCAAATAATAAATTCATCAAACAATCTATAAAAATAAAATATAGATTTTTCTTCTATCTATGTGAACATGACATATTTTCCTTGTCATACTTCTATGCCATTTTTTCCATGTCATTCCTCTACGTAATTGTTTCTCGGCCATACCTCTTAAAGCTAATTTTTGACGACATGTCGTCAAAAAATCAATCCTAGTGTCGCGACCTGGGATTTATTTAAGTTGAGATTGATTAAAGTTCCTTTTTAGGCTCAATCTTATTCAAATAGTATATAAAAACAGTTATTACTTTCCAAATTGGTTTAAGACATCACTAATGATCTTTAATCTTCCTAGATTCTCTTCGTATTTCTTCAAAAGTTTTTTCATTGGCGAAGTGGACGCCAAGTTCAAGAGATCCTGGTCGAATGTTCCATTATCATGAATCAAACTGGCGCCATTTAGAAGCAGAACTTTGCAACAGCTTAGATTATTACTGTAAAAGAAAACATAAAAGTCGCTTAATATAAGGCTCCAAATAAATGTAGTCTAAAATACAACCTCAAAGCTTATTGTGTTATGGACAATATGCACGAGCTAGAGTCGAGATTAAATGTGAAAGGATAAACAATCCATTTTGAATGGACACTTGTACGACCTAGTGTCGAGATTAAATGCTTGGGATTATAGAATCTGTTATTGGTGAATAAAAAACATCGTCATACGAAAGAGCTAAAATTATATGCGCGTTACGTCACGTATACCTTAATATGACGTCATCTGTATATATTTCATTGGTAAAAAATTTGCACGTGCTCTTTGAAATAGTAAACGATACACAAAACGATGCGGAATTCAAGACACTTTCCTATGTGACGTCATGTGCATAATATCCATACCCTTTTCTTTCGTCAACTTCTATTGCCTACTTACTGCATAACAGCTAATTTCAAAGGTGTATGTCCATCATTTGTTCTGCTTTCAATCGGTATTCCATAATTCAAAAGTTCCTGCATAATCAATGAAAAAAATCAAATTAAATTGCTAAAAACTATTTCTATTCATTTAATATTTTTTAATAATAAGTTCACCACATATTTTTAAAAAATATTAATGTCTTTTTTTTGTAACAATATCTACTTATAAGAAAAATATTTGTTTGCTAAGGATGCCACGTTCCCAGACGAAATATGGATAACAGCAGTAAGTGTAAGTGCGAAAGCAGTGAATCTGTAGTTATATACAGCTTTTGCACTTACTCTCGATTACACATACACTTAACAGATCTGTTCGGTGTGCAGTAATGAAGCGATTTATGAACTACCATATCTTTCTATCGTTAAGACTAGGATTGCAAATACTTTTGATTCATTAAAAATTATAAAATATACTGATGATATTTATAATAATTATTTTATTTAAAAATTCGATAACTGCTTTGTTTAATGCGTAATGATTATATATATATTTGTTATTTTAGTACTGTTTTAGACTAATAAGTATTAAATCCCTACTAAAAAAACTATCTACATTAGCATAAAATTAAAAACATTTTATGCTTACCTTGATGAAATCTTCAAACCCTTCTGATGCTGCCAAATGTAGAAGATTCATCCCCTTCTCGTTTACATACCTAAAAATAGCCCAAATGCAATCAGAATGCCATAGTTAAAATTCAATCAGATTACAATGATCAAAATGCAATCAGAATACAATAGTCAAACCGCAATAAGAATGCAATTGTCAAAATGCAATCAGAATACAATAGTCAAAATACAATCAGAATATAATAGTCAAAATGC